>CM034356.1:17255000-17851620 GCA_019925275.1 Mytilus edulis | reverse complement strand
TTACAAAGTGACAATTCTAAGTTCCAACAAGAATTTCCTGAGATTTAACTTTGAAGTTGAAAATATCAACTTTGAAATGAAAAATGTCAGCTTTGAAATAAGTGACGTCGAATTGGAATTGATGAATTTAAAATATCCACTTGCATTGGCCAATGGACGTTGCGTACTTCAACTACCAATTATGTATTTTCAAGGCAGCTAAATCCAAGTGCAACATATATATGGAGCTGCAAAATGTTCTTATTTTCAAGGCATTTAAATTCAAATGGCCCTGATCCCGAGATCCCGGGCTTAAAAACATGAAATCCCGAGATGCGTATTTTAACGAAATTCATATCCCGACATCCCGAAATTAAAAAAATCTATTCCTGCATTCCGTAAAGATCAATCCCGATTTCCCGAGCTTAAAAAACACCCGATCCCGACGTCCCGAATAAGTCATGCCTCCCTCTAATCTCTACCCTACTTTCATTTTGGCCAAGTCACTATTTTCACTTTCAACAATAGTTTATGGGAATTATGTTTTCTAGTCTGTTCGTCCGTTCGTTCGTTCGTCCGTCCTTCTGTCTGGCTTCAGGTTAAAGTTTTCACTTTCAACAATAAATTTGTATGCCCCATTTGTGGGAATACTGTTTTCTAGTCTGTTCGTGCGTTCGTTCGTTCGTCCGTCCGTCCATCCATCTGTCCCGCTTCAGGTTAAAGTTTTTGTCGAGGTAGATTTTGGTGAAGTTAAAGTCCAACCAACTCGAAACTTAGTAAATATATTCCCTATGGTATAATCTTTCTAATTTTAATGCCAAATTAGAGATTTTATCCAATTTCACGGTCCACTAAACACAGTAAATGATAGCATCCGTATACTATGGACACATTCTTGTTTCCACATGTTTTACTTATTTCAATATATATGCAACTGGTATGACCCCTTAGATAGTAAATATTTCAGAAAAAAGTAGACAAAATACAGAGAGTCCCTGTATATTATAGTAGTATAATCGTAGTTTACAGGTGGATAAACGCGATCACATAATTGTCTCTAAGGAGGTATAATAGTTGTGGTTGTTGCGATCTAAAAACCTTGATACGGAGAACGCTCTGATTGGCTTATCTATTTTTCATTTTTGTAATCTATCATACGATTGGTTGTTCTTGTGCATGTTTAAAACCGGAAGTCTTATCTATGACTAAAAGTCAGTCTGATAACGGAAACATTATCCGGACACCTATTTTGTCGTTTTCCTCCCAAAATAACTGAATCTGAATAATCACAAAAATGGATGACAAATGAGACTATGAATGTTACCTAAAGAACACAGAGGCATGATGATTAAATTATTGTGGAAGGAAGAGAAGCGACACACAAAATGAGGTCTTCTCGTTTAATAGTATAAATAAGATTTATTATACACAAGTTTACAAGAAGTATTATACAAAAAGAAATGTCAACTTAACTGTCAAAATATATGTCTGATCTTTTATCTTTTTCTTTATTCGGGAATCGTTTCGGAACCCACAGAGAATATTACGTCCAATAGGTTACAATCTAGTATGATGTAGTTTGTAAATAAAAAGTCACTCCAACTGCTGAGAATGTTTATGTATATTGATGTCTATGTCTGAAAGTTTAACTTTAGTGTTTGTATATATATAGTTGTCACGGAAATCTCTAGAACAATGTAGAAAGGAAATTCCAAAAAACTGCAGAACGGAAGTTTCTAGAACAATGTTAGAAGTTTAAATAACGCATCTTTTATTATGATAATTCTGGAATCGTTATTTAAGTCAAATTAAAAGTTCCAACCATTCCATCAGTATCTATGCTTGTTCCAGTGATTTCCAAAGTGCACAGTTATAATATTATTTTGTAAACAACTATCAGGCCACACAAAACAAATTAGGCCAACATAAATAATTATAGGATAACTAATCGAAGAATTCAAATAGAGATATATATTCAACGAGTGACCGAACAACACATTAATTCACGAATGCGCGTAGCGCATGAGCTAATTATCAGTGTTGTTCGGTCATGAGTTGAATATTTTTCGATATTTGAATTCTTTAATTATTTATTCTTTTTACTACATTGGAAAATGGCTTTTTTTAAAGAAATTAATGTAAAACATGTAAGGAACTATATCTTTTTTCTACGCATTCACAATTTGTTTTGATCCGCCTTTATGAACGTCTTGACAACGCATATTGGTTTATGACGTCAGAGAGTTAAATAACAACGTTAACTACGTTTTATCTGTTTTATCCTACATTATTACCATGCAGTTAATAGAAGATTCACAATAATGACATGTCATGCTAGTAAGGATTTGATTTTCAGGAGGGGATAAGAGGAGTGTTTTTTAGAATGAAATTCAGGTCCACCTGTTGTTAGGATGGCGTATTTATTAATTTTGTACACAATTCAAGCCTGCATTTCGTGTGACAGAATATTAATTGTCCTCCCACCTTGGGTAAGATTATTCATAGTAGTTCCTATACTAAGCCAGTATATTTGTAACAGTGAATTTGTATAATCAGGGATTATGTAGAATCCCTAAAATTTTCATGGATTATGTGTAATCACTGGTTAGTAAAAACATTAGGGATTATAAAGAATAACTGAAATGACATTATTAAGATATATAACATATTGAAATATGCTAAAAGTTAACCGTTATTAATCAAAATAATTCAATTCAAATCTTTATTGCCATAAAACTACATATTTATAGTATGTGACACAACATAACAAAATGAAAATAAAAAATAACAACAAGATCATTAATATACACAATAAAAGTAAATATTTTAAGAGACCCATGTCCTCAGTTCAATAGACTGTTTTAAAAAGGATCCTAGCTTATTTACCTGAATGTGTGAAATTGGGTTGAGTATATATGTTATTTATCTATGTCCTTTAAATTTATAAAGTGGATATTCTCATTTATCAAAAAATCAAAATAAACTTTTCGATAATTATGGTTTCTATTACAATATAAAAAGAAATGAACCTTATAATGTTAAAACGTTATATTACAGGCATAATCATATTAATATGATAGACACAAACATATTGAAATGTTACATACAATATACTCAAATGATAAGCAAAATATATATAGGATAATTGATTTTTTGTTTTTGATACTGACTTTATCATAATACATGTAATATCAAGCGAGCCCTATTTGATACTGACTTTATCAGTATTAATAATATCAAGCGAGCCCAAGTCAGCATGAAAATATTGAATGACATAAACATTTTATTTAAAAACTAATTTTGGATGGCATCGACTACTACACATTTGCCCTGCTTTTCTACAGGCAGTACTATCAAATTCACATCTTTTATTCTACCACAATATCAACATTTAAAAAAAACTTTATCCTCCATATCGAATCAGATTTTACGGCACGTCTCAGAGAAATAGAGATTTCAGCACAAACACCCGAAGGTACCAATGAAGGGAAATAAGCAACTTTAAACTGATTTCTTGTATTACAGATCCGAGCAAGATTCCATGCTATATGGCAAGGCGATATCCTTCTTCAGTCTTTTCGTGAATAATGACTATTAGTTTTTTTGGATCCCACTCCTGGAACCACTAGTGGAATTAGTATGATATATGCATATGTTGCATTTTGTTTTTCCTCTGCAATTTGCATTTACATTTTGAGCATACGTTTTCTTCAACCCAAGCAACATCTGTGCAGGTGTCGAGCTTATTTGTTAGTGACATTATGAGGTTCAACATTTGAATAAAATATAAAGGGAAAACTCATCACCTATGATTCATATAGTAGATCAGGAATAAAAACTGTTTACTAAAACTTTCAAGGAATAAGAAAAAAAATGATAATTTGTCTGTATTAATTTGTTTCTCATCATCTTTGGAGCTTTTAATTATTGATAATACCTGAAATCATATTAGGGAATTTGTAGAATAATAATTAAAATTATCAGTGATTATATAAAATCACTGGTCATTTTCGAGGAATCTTTATCACTAATGATCATTTTAGTGATTCTACATAATCCCTGAAAAGTCATGGATTCTACATAATCCCTGATTTTACAAATTCACTGTAACATATTCATTTCCACCCTCCCGGAAAAAAAAGCGATCGTCCGCTATTAACTGAGCCGAATACGCCAGAAGTAACTCGAGTGGGATTTGTATGATCACCATGCCCTGTGATATAACTGTGATATAAACTACATGATAACGAGAATTAAAAATCTAAGACACTCTTCTTTGAAGATAATCTTCATTAGACACACACACAGTGGAAAATGTAAAATGTTAAAATGAACACCAAAACCAAAAAGGGCAAAAGAAGAATGAACCATCGCTATAAGAACAGGAGATATGGGCAAGCACCAACTTAAACATACACAAAAAGAAAACTTGAGAGTATAAGTCAGTTTTGTCCGAAAGAGGCGTAACCTTAACGTTACAGCTCAAATACAATAATGTCTGACTGAGCCTAGTTTTTAGTCGTTGTTGGTGGGTGTTTGTTCTAAATATTCCGTTTACTTCCGCAACGAAACAGAAGCTAAAACTGTATAACGCCCTTCCAGCACAAGAAATCTCAAGTGTTTCTTTGAAAATATCTAAATCTTTGCTACATGGCAGTTAGTGATCTAATTCGGAAACTACCTAGTACATAACTTTACTATGGCAAATTTAACCAAAAAAAATAATTAATAATGATGTCGTTATTGAATGCAACACCTCGATTGTTTTCTTAAATGCTCAGATATAACATTAACATGGTTAACAACATCCAGCATTACCCACTCGAACAGATGATAGATACCGTATTGAATTTGCAATAAGGTGCTAGTCTTTGATTCATGATGATGAAAACTTTATTGTGATTTTGAGATGAAGAACACCAGGGCGGACCAATGATTTTTTAAAGGAGGAATACGTCCATAAACTGAAGAAAACTGCCGAGCATAGCGAGACGAAATATTTTTTATTGACGTTTTTATGTTAAAAAATTATATATTATCCAATAAAAAAGGGGGTTCGTCCTCTACGTCCCTGATGTCAAAACCAAAATGAACGTCAATTGTGCGCCGTTTCTTTGCCTTAATTTGGATTTGACAAGTACCTTAAGCGATTCTGTGTTATGTATTACATGTATACTGCATTGTATGCTTTCTCGTATGCTTTCTGTTCCATTGAAAAGTTATTCTTATTACTTTACAGGACTTTTGTAAATTTTATGTTTTCACATTCTCCATGGGCTGAGAATAAAAAGGTCAACTTGTTTCAAAATTTGATTATTCTAAGTATTTCCGCTCTTCATACAAAGGCAGGTAAGACCTTTCAGAACCTGCCCATTTTCTTAAATGTTAATTTGTTCTGGACCCGATATATTTGCAACTGAACGCTGAGCAAGTAACAGTCAATCTAACCCTATCATCTATTCATTTTTTTGTCAAAGAAGAACACATCGTAGGCATTATGATATGCATTATTAATCGGAATAATTGCTGAAAGTACATTTTCGTCGTCGTCGGTTAAATCGCAGGTCTGTAACTGTTCCATGTTACATGACATTGTATTATTTTTTATAATTCAAATACTTCGTAAAAATTAAATACTGATGCCATAGTTAATTTTTATCGCTAATTACATTCTTGCATGTAGGCTTGGGTGTCATTTACTTCCACACGGTATCATAGCTTGTTTGCATTTGCAAGTCTCGGTTGTGCACGATCCGTTTCATTTACACCTTTTGTTTGCGAGTGAAAAGCTAGCCTTTTTGTAGCTGCGTACAGTGATACCGAGGTCTTGGGCCATTCCGATATATCTACGGTGTTTTTGAGAAGCTCTAGATCTCAAATATCGTAACATGATTGCAATACACCATATTCACAAGACAACTCAAATAAACTATGTTACTTTCCAGTGACTCCTTGTGTAACAGTTCATGAAGAAATTTTTGGAATTTAGTTTTTTAAGTCGACATATTGTCATTCACACGTAATAATAAATCTGTAATGACCATCGGTATAAAATGTGTTTATTATAGTTTTGACAAGTAAGTAAAATTTACTATGTGCAACGTCTAATTTTTATTTAGCTAATCTTTTCATAATAATATCATAATAAAATTCGCTCTATGATAGCGTCTTTTTAAAGAACGGCCATACCATATGAAGAGTTTAAAAGTATTAAAACTGTAACAGAGTGTTAATTACCCCGACCATACGCGTACGGTCGGACCATATGAGTATATACACATATGGTCATGACCATACGCGTACGGTCCAAATACGGATATGGTCCGGAACATAGCCACATACAAAACATGTCAACATGCAATATTATAGAGTCAATAAACCGAATGTTATAATCAAGTCCTCATCTCACAATGATAATGTTTACCCCAGACTGTCTGAAAAATACACAAAGGTATAAAGGTAAATATAAACGAAAGAGATAAGTTCATGTCGAAAACATAACTTGGTAGTGAAGTTTTTGTCATGACATGGGAAAAGTAAACAGGGTTAAGAGTTGCTATGTTTTACTTGCGTTATCCCCCCGCGAAAAACATAAATATTCCCCTTTCCCTCCCATTGTTTGGTGCTTACGGCTATATGATATAGTTTGTATAAAACCATTCAAAGGAAACAGGAAGATGTTTGAATTTGGCGACAATTCAAATATTAACTATGTATTCGACCTTGACTTTAGTATAATAAAAGTTTACAATAAATTATATAATATATATATAGGGCAACAACAAATACCGGTATACATCTATAATGGTAAACAGTTCACAGATATATTTTTCAAACAAAACAGTAGCCTATTGATAATTTAAATCTAGTAAGTTAATATATGTATAATTCCTTTAAGTATAACATGTATAATGGGGGACTGTAAAGACTTTATATTAGGAAATGTATTCAGTGATGACATACTTAGTTTTATCTCTTATCTCTAAAAGTCCATATCAAATCTTGAAGTTTAAAGACAGACACCGCCCTTTACCTGTACTAGGCGCAAAATAGAATATAAATGCTCTACAGCGGATGACAGTGAGGGCATTCCGGTGTATTGCTATCGCCTAGATTTCCATTACGTAATATTTGTTTTGGATATTTAGCTGATCTATAAACATGATGAATACGTAGACATTATCAAGTGCAAACTAACATTCCTCATTGCTTGTTATAAATTTATTTCTTCAATGAATACTCATCAAATACGTTTTAAAGAAGATAAATTAATAACATTAGAGTGTTTTGTTATATGTATATACATAAAAGTAAAAAAATATTAATATCTATGCACATGCATACGGAAGAATATACCAAGAACGTTTGTAAACAGTCAACATCTTCCTAGTTAATATCTTTAATTATAAGGATGACTGATACCTGAAATTTATATATACAAAGTACATTAGCAAATGATTAGTTATCTCCTCCCCCGGGGACAAGTTTTGTTAGGATACGAAAAAAACTTAGACAAATAAAGTCATGTCTATAAGAAAGTAAATCTTCAAGAATGTTCTGTTGAGTCTTCCGGACGCGATGAAAATTAAACGCATAATGTCCTTTCACAATTCCAAACAAAAAGTCTCTAGATTCACTTATAAATGTCTATATATAATTCATATATAATTCATTAATCAGTTCCTGATTCGTCAATGTTGTGTTCTGTTGTGGTGCGGCGGCTTGGTCTTTGTGGTGTTAATAGTTCCTTTTCCCAAGCTTTATTGTGTTGCGGCATCTCGGTCGTCGTGGTGTTAATAGTTCCTTTTCCCCAGCTTTATTGTGTGGCTGAAGACGAGAAAGAGCCCGTGGTATCTTAGTCATAGCAGGCACATCTGATTCAGGGATGTGGTGGTATGACTGGTCCAAATCTATTTGCAGAGGCTGTTGTATTGTCTGAGTTACCGGCTTAGGAGTTGGGACAGTAGTCTGTGTCTCATTCAATGCAACTGGTTGACTTATGATTCTTGTTGGTGATAAAGTCAAAGGAATATTGGGCAATTGTGGCAGTGTTGTCTTGGATGGAGCTGGAGAATTCAAGATTACTTCCTGATGTTGAACTGTAGTGGGTGCCATCAAAGTACCTGGTGTTTGAGTGGTTTGAAAAGGGTAGAACTTTCGAAGGTGCTGGCGGTTGCGGATAGTAACTCGGCCTGTGCCATCCACACGTATAACATACAGGTGGTATTTTCGTACTTCAACAACTGTTTCTGTACGTTCCCATATCCTGGAATGATTGCCTACCAAGTTTTGAATGTACACATTATCTCCAATCTGTAGTGGAGGCAGGATGTGAGTGTGTTTATTCCTACGTTCATGTTCCCTCGAGTGACGTTTGGCAAGTGCCAGTTCTCGATGAGACATTAACTCAGTCCATGTTTCATGAGGATAATATCTTACCATGAGTATGGGAATGGCATCACGAATTGGTTGTCCAAACAGAATCAATGCTGGGGATGCTTTCGTCTCCGGGTCAATGGAATTTCTGTACATCAGTAATGCTCTCTAGAATTTATCAACATACAAGGATCCAATGGCAGTGATGTTGTCTACCAGCATGCGTTTTAATGTTTTCACAGCCATTCAGCCCTGCAGTAAGCATGTGGGTTAGCCACTGATGAAAGTCTATGATGAACCCCCCAGGCCTTTAAGAACTCTTGCGTCTTCCCTGCTGTGAACTGTTGACCTCCATCAGATGTTAACTCTTCTGGGATGCCAAATGTCACGAATGTGCACCTGATTCAGTCTTGTATACCATTGGCCAGTTTGAGTACATGTCAACAATAACTACATAGTCATTACTGTTATAAGTAAAATAGTCGCTACAAATCATCTGGAACGGATAAACTGGAGGTGTTATGTCAGATGGTGGCTGCATAGGGTTTGACTTGGTCATCTGATGGCAGTGAACACACTGGTCTCTCACTCGGGAAATGTTTACAGTGATATCAGGCCAATACACAGAGTCCATGGCCCTTGCACGCATAGCACTGACTCCTTTGTGGGGTGCATGTAGAGCATTAAGTACTGGTTTTCGAAGAACTGGTGGTATAACAATTCGTTGGCCCATAAGAACTACACCATCCACGGTGCATAAACTGGATGCAAAGCGTTGGTAAGGACGCAAGTCTGTTGGTAGCTCCTTGCAGTATTCTGGGAACCGTGCCTCCAGCTTTCATCTCCTGTATAATTATCTCTTTAGATTTATGAAATAGTTCATTTGTCTAGCAGAACGTTGTGGTTGGTTTCAATAGAGCAAGAAAAGGTTTCATCTGTCTTGTCATGGCAAATGCATATGCTCCTTGGTTTATAAGCCCAAACCAAGCTCTTGCACCAGTAATGTCAGTTGGTGTTGGGAAGTTGCTAATTGCATCTAGGAACTTGGTCGTTTGTTCGTTTTAGTTATAGTTAGTCCTGTTAAATTGACAGTGTCTTGAGCAAATTGAAACTTCCTTGGGTTTAATGTAATACCGTTACGTGCACATAGGTCAAGCCATTCACATGCTTGAAAGAATGCTGCTTCAATAGAGTTCGCCCAAATACATGTGTCATCTACGCATTTAACCTTGTCGTTGAAATTTTATATTACTAGTATAGCATCAAATCGTTGATTGTAAGTGTCACTGCTGGCCATGAATCCCGGTGGTGCAACTTTGTACCTGTAGAGTCCCCATGGTGTTATTAATGTTGTGAAATGGCGATATTCTTCACGAATAGGCACTGAGTGGTACCCATTCCAAGCGTCTGTCACTGTTTTTTTCATGTCTTGAGGGACGCGGTCAGTCAGATGAAAGGGACTTATAACATGATGTGTTTGCCGAACAGAATGTCGATTTTGTGGTTGCAGGTCTACTGTCCACATATGATTGCCATCAGCCTTGCTGGTTACCACCATCCTTGAGCACCAAGATGTAGGTGTGTTTTGACTTACTCGTTCTAGTACGCGAATTCGAACATCCCTCTCAAGATCAGCGTAAACTTTATCCTGCCAATGGATAGGAACAAGTGTTGGTTTGTGGACGGCTACCGGCGTGGTATTAGGGTCAACATGGAGTTGTAGAGGCTCACAATTCATAAGCGGTAAAGGTTGATGTTCACACACATTAAATGTTGTAGCACCATAGTAATCAAGAAGCCACTCTTTAATAGACTCCACATGTTCCTCTGTGGCCTTCAAACCTGGAAGTAAAGTTGTGGGAACAAGTGGTGGTGAAGGTCATCGTCTAGGACAAAAGCAGGTTACTTCTTCAGAGTTTTCCATAGTTGCAGCAATGTTTGGAGATGTAATTGTTGACACATTAGGAAAGTTAGTGTGATTAATCCCCAGAGATATGAGTGCTTCTCTTCAAATGAAAGCTCTTTCCATGGTATCAGAGACATAACACAATAAACGTGTTGATCTGGCATTGCTTGTACTATCTTTTGATGTAGCGTCTACTGCAACTGGCCAATTACACCAAGGTCTTCCTTTATAGCTCCACGCATGACAAGGTTGACTGGAAGAAGATCCTCTTCAGTTATTCCAAGGTTGTTTGCTGATCGTAACGGTATGATTGAACTTAAGCACCCTGCATCAGCCAGGACAAAGGAAAGAAAGTGATTGTTTTAAGCTTAGAGGTGTCTTGTATGGGATGCCCAAATAATGCATGGTCCTCAGACAGAGGTGTCATTTTCACCAGAAGCATTGGGTGTGGTTTTGAGGGCCTAGCCACCCATTGTCCATCACATATGTGATGTTCGAGACGTGATGCTTGGTTTGTCTGTTCACTTGTTAAGCACAGCTGCTCATATATATATATATATATATATAACCAACTTGTTCCTGGTCTGTGTCTTTATTTGATCTACCTTGATTGGGCGGGTTCCTGTTGCCCCTACCTTGAGAGCAGATTCTAGAAGATGCATCACGGTGGCCCCATACTCCACAGGTAGTGCACTTGATGCATGATTTGATGTAATGACTGTTAACTGTGCATTTAGCACATGTGAATGTCCAAGCCTCATAGTATCTAGACCTGGCCTTGCGACCATTCCTCTGTCCGTGAGCAGGACCACCACAAGCCCAGCATTTGGCTCCAGCTGCTTGAGGTCGTTTTGGATTACTTTTAATACATGAAGCACTCATTGCACTAGCTGAATCTCCTACTGCACTTCTTCTGACTTTATCCTGTTCTTTCTGAGCAATAAATGACACAGTTTCTTCTAGTGTTCTATCAGTCTTGGAGTCACCTAGCAGGTCAGACATAATTTCTGGGTCTGCAATACTTCTCACTAAATTGTCCTTTATGATCTCATCACTGTAATCAAATACGTGGTTGCAACCTAGCTCTTTGCACGTCGCTTTATACTTGCAGAGTGATGCTTGACCTCTGAGACTGGCCAAAAAAGTCCTGATATTTGACCCAAGCGATTGAGTCATTCTGTTTAATTTAGTACGTTGGGCAAATGTGCTGTCTCTTTGACGGCCAGTCTTTTGATACCATTTAGAAGATCTGTCTCTATCATACTGCCGACATCACCTTGAAGGTCATGCATAATGTCTGTACGCAGATTAGTGTCACAGCAATAGAAAAGGGCAATGGACAAGACATTGTCTGTGATTGCCATCCCTGGTTTATACATTTCCTACTGTCTGGTAAATGCCGACCATTGGCCTGGATCACATCCTGCAGCTATAGTAGGTGGGTCCAATTTTAACTTGTGCGTTGACGGTTGAGCCAGAGGTGGGTGAACAGTTCTGTCATGAATCTGTAGAGGAGTGGTTAGAGCAGCGGCAAATGCTTCATTTTCCAATTACAGCCATCTATAGGGCACTGTAGAACTTACATGTTGATCAATTCACTGTTTTTCAGCTGTTAGTTGAGTATCAGTCATAAGTGAAGGCAACATCTTCCTAGTTAATATCTTTAATTATAAGGATGACTGATACCTGAAATATACACAATACATTAGTAAATGGTTAGTTAGTTTGCAATCTCAAGGAATGATAACTCTGCATGGATGATTAAAAAATTTTGGCGGGAAAATACGAATGCCTTCTCAAATCCATTCTATTAGAAAAATCGAAATATAACAGAAAAGTGACGTGTCCACAATGCACCTGTTTTGCACTATTATTAATATAGTAGAATAGAGTGATATACAAATGCATGAAAATTTTATATACATGTAACTGTAAATATACAAGTATCAATACACTATTTAACAATAAACGAGCCAGAGTATACTGATTTGTATCACTACAATTTAATAGTCATTACGGTAAGTATGAATTCCCTGTAATCAATTTATCATCCACGCACAAACTTGTCCGAGAAAAAAATTATATCTGTACATTTACCTCACTTTCAGGTATAGAAATGTATTTTTTTTTCTGAGACAAGTGCTAGTCGGACCATCCACAAGAACTTGCGGTCATCCGATGTTTTGTACTTCAGTACTTTGATTATAATACGTAAATAATGTGTTTATTGTGTACCTATATATGACATATGTTTCAAAGTATTAATTCTGTCTGTTTCTTTATTCAATGTAATTGTTGATGGTTACTTTTATGTCATTATCATATAATTGGTATTAGAATGAAAAACAAAAAAAAAAACCAGTCGAAAGGACAAATACGTATCGACATTGAAGAACAGAAAAGCATTTCGAACTCAGAAAATTTGTGTTTTTACATGTTTTATGAGCATGCAGCGAACACCAATCGTGGAAAATCTGTCAAATGCTATCTATGCGCGGGGTATATGTTGTAAACTTATTTTTGTTGCGCCAAACAAACGTTCTGCTGGATACTTTGTTATAAACAATGGCATTATATCTGTTCCTGTTGGTACACATATTCTATAATTCTATAATCACTATTCCGTCAGGGACATATGAAGTTATATTTGTTCCAGAAGAAATAATGTTACAGCTTGAAATTTTCTTCCACACATTTGGAACTTATATGTACTATATAAAAATGCTAGAAACCTATCTTCCATCAATACTACCAAGTGAAATATTAATTTCAACATATATAAAATTTTGTGTACATGCAGTACAGTAAAAACATGATAGACATGAATAATCATCGATATGTTATCATTTGTGAATATAAGATATAACTTAAGAGCGTCAAAATAGATTTAGCAAATTTAATAACCTGTCGATGGATGTGCAATATATCATCTCCTTTGGCGACAGTCCGTACGTCCGTTTTACGTCTTTTGATGTATCTCTTAATATTAAATGTATGTCTGACATGAATAGTTACCTCAGTATCATTAATATTTTTTTTCTGTTCTAAAACTGTGTATTGTACAAGTTATTGTGTGTAAATTTGTATAAATTATATTTTATCTTAATTTCACAGACACATATTTCTGAGAATATACTATATCATACCTTTACAAGTGAATCAATGTATATGTATATATTTGTTAGAGACAAGTGAGTGCGCTTGATTTTTTAGAACTGTCAGACTTTTGAAATCAAATTGAGGGCAATCAAATATGACAAACAACGTAAAATGAATTTGTGTTAATATGCCCCCATCTGAAGGCGTCTGATTCTTTTTTAAAGATATGTTACATATTTTCGTATAATAATGACCTTGAAATTCCATATCATAAATTTACTTATTTAACATCAATCATGTCAAATACTATAATACCATTTTACTTGTATAAATCCTAAGGAATTAGAAAAACATTGTTTATACAAGGCAACACAATTTACTGTATTGTATACGACCTATATCTACAATTCTATTTCGATACAATATATATATTTGGTATTTTGTATATCACATTATATGTATCAGTATATATACATGATCAAACAAGGCCTTGTCAATTTTGTAATTTATTCGAACAAGGAACTATGGTAGATTCTTGATTAATTTTCTCTCGCGTGTGGTTCACTCCAGCACGAATAAATTAACATGCTACATGTAATAATTGAAAATATACGATAAGTTATTTACTCTTTCTTATGATAATTAATTTAAGGTCGCAGATGTTTAAATATAAATGTTTGAGATATGCATTTGGTTGCTATTAAAAGTCTATCAATTTATACGTTTACTTATGAACTTTTTTAAACCCATAAATATTTCCTGTTTATGAAAAAAAAAACGCATAAAAGTACACATACATTTAATTTATATACTGAGGAAAAATTAAAAACCCTCCAAACGAGCTGTTAATGGATAATCATTTGACAAATAACATATTTTTTTATCGCAAATACGCAATTTAATTAACTACTGCTAAAGTTGGTATTTGTGTATTGATGTTCCCTTGTTGAAAGTTGTCCGTAGTCATGTACATCTAAAGCCTGACTGACTCCTTCATACAACGACGGTTCATGTTGATGTGTTGTGCTAAAATAGTCTTCTGATCTGTCATGGCAAGGACATATTAAAGTTCTATAAATAAAAAAGATAAATAAATGTAAAGAACTATAATTAGTTGACATTGTAGCACACACTTGATAAGAATATGTTATACTGACAAATCGTCATAAAACATTTTGATTCTTCATGACACACGGTTTCATTTGGTATCATTTTCCATATTCACTGATTGATATTCATATCTTTTTGACAATTCAGAAAGTATCAACGTGATACACTAAACGACTAAGGTTTGGTGGATAAATGGTCAACTGTTTTACGTCCAGTGCTAATTAAAGGGATGTTCAGAACGAAACAATGTTAGTGCCATATGAATTTGACTCCAGCTTTGTAACCGGCACACAGAGCCGGATTTTTAGAAAGTTACTTGTCAAGGTAAAAGTCCGCAAAAAGACATCTCACCTACCCGGGCACAGTTACTCCGAATCGATAAGTAATTTCTCTTACTACTTAATGTCACGTGCCTAGTGAGAAAGCAATAAACACCAAATGTATAATCTTGATTTAATTTGGTTTTGTTAGTTTTTAATTCTGAGCGTGATTTAACTTAAATTATTGAGTGTCTGTTTGAAGAATGACCCACATATTCTAATTATCATGTATCTTTAATTCAAATAAAGTTAATTTAAGCATGCTTTTAAGTACACTTGACATTCAAAACATTCATTTAAAATGTTTTCTGGGAGTGGCAGCTTAATTAATAAAAACACAATTTAGCTAAAGGAGTAATCATATTCATTAATTATTTTGATTAGCTAGGTGTAAGATTAACAACAAGTGGCAGCTTAATTAATAAAAACACAATTTAGCTAAAGGAGTAATTAGATTCATTAATTATTTTGATTAGCTAGCATTACATTTAAATGATAGGTGTAAGATTATCAACAAGCATAGAAATACTGACTTAACTTCACAGTTACTTACACTGCTTTTTTTTTATAATATAAACGTTTACAATTTCAGTTAATGTGTCGTGAATAATGCTCGTGTTCAAAATAATTAAAAAATCCCAAATACAAATATCAAGTTGAAGACGTAATATATCATTGAATAACAAAAAATGAATCACACCAAAGGAAAACAATTACATACAGTTATTACATCACAGCTGTTCATTAGGGTGATACAATCCTTGTCTGAAAAATCATACCAATCACGATGACTAACAGTTCAGCAGCAGACATAACGACCAAGAGAGTAGTTATAACATGAACGTCATTAAAAATATCAATTTACTGCAAATGTCTCTTCAGTGATTTTCGAAACGTTCAATGTTAAAAACCTTGACCTAATCAAAATCAACGATCGAACCGCTGTCAATATGCAAACAGGACAAATGGAACGATTGCTGTCACAGGGAGTCATTTAGCAGATTTAAATTTTGTTTCGTTTTTAACTTTGACATCCCTATTTCTTTGTTTTCTAGCAATTTGCAGTTTACTATCCATATCATATACTGAAAAATCCTATATTTCTGTATACTTACTTCTTTTTGTTCTGTATAATAGCAAATAATATCAGACTCAGAACCAATATTATCGACCCGCATACTGTGCCAACCACAACGACAGCTTACATACAAACAGTTTAAAAAAAAATATATAAGTATCATTTTAAATGTTCATATTTATGTATACCTCAAACGTTAATGACATGCAGCAAAATGTTGAAAACGAGAACATCAGAGTAAACTAACGAAACTAGAAACAATTAAGTCAATTCAAAAAGCACGGAATATGTAGTTTGTTTCCACATGTATACCGCCATTGACAAGAGGGTAAATAAAAAAGTCGAAAAAGACGCACAGCACCATAGTTAAATATAAAAGACTAGAACACAAATCACAAAACACTTGTGGACAACCATATATACCACACCTCTTTATCTTTAAACAGAAAATAAATAACGGAACAAACAAACCAACACAATAAAAAGTAAAATCACAAAAATACTGCACTCCGAGGAAAATTCAAAACAGAAAGTCCATAATCAAATAGCAACATCAAAAACTAAAACTAAACCAGGTTTAATACACCACTTTCTACATAAGAAAATGCATGTATCAAGTCAGGAATATGACAGTTGTTGTCGATTCGTTTGATGTGTTTGAGCCTTTGTTTTTTTCCTCAGAGCTCGTTTTTTTTGGTTATTTTACTTTATCATATCAAAAGAATGGACAACAACTGTCATATTCCTGACTTGGTACAGGTATTTCTCATGTACAAAATGGTGAATAAAACCGGGTTTTATAGCTAGCTTAACCTCTCACTTGTGTGACAGTCACATAAAATTCCTTTATATTGACAACGATGGCGAACAAATCAAACAGAGATAAAAAGTAAATATGTCAAAAATAGGGGTTCAGCAGTCAACATTGTGTTATTATCTTGATCACTTTAAAATGAACAAATATATAAACAAGCATTTACCATGCAAAATAAAACAATAACGGGCTGTACAAGTACAGAGCCACGTAGTATGTAACAAAGAAACACATAAGGCATATAGATAAGTATATTAGCAAAAATGAAAGACAAGAATACAAAAACTATCATAGAACAATAACACAATAACTAGATGTAAAAGTCCAAAGCCACGTCAAATGGATACCACTAAAAACAGAATAAACAGTAAAAGTAAATTTATTAAGACAAACAAAACTAATATATAACACGCTATTAAGATGATAAAACGCCAGCACCCTGAATCTATACGTTAAGACCGCCGTGTTTTATTCGTGAAGTTGATACGGATTAGTTATCAACAAGGTCTTGTAAAGTTAACGCTAATATAATCTCACGATCAATTGCAAGTTTTATTTCTGATTTCCTGTATATACATGTAATTAGCCGGACAAGAATATCTATCAATTGTAGAAACCTTTATATAAGCATGACAAAGTGGCCGAAACACTAAACTTAAGATATTGCCGATTTCGATTAATATCTTTTGTATACGGTATTTAGTCCATATAACAATGACGTTTTGGTAGACTATTATATTTTTTTGACGCCTTACATCGACGTCATAACGCCGAACGTAATCTAGTTGGACACAAGAAAGCGTCAACGCAAAACTTAAAGATAGCCTTTCTAGACGTAATAATTATTTGGACTAATGGATATCATGAATACGACGTACATAAAACAAAATAAAAATAATTAAAACAAAATTGAATCGCCTTATGAGAACGGGTGTTCCAAAGCCGAAGGTTGAATTTAAAGATATAAATCTAGCTTTTGCCAATCTTAACTTGACTGTTTTAACTTGCAAATATGACAACTTACCTGTGTTGTCATTTTGTAATTCTTTTTTATTTGAACAGGTGGTTCTTGAGGTTGTAGATTTAGTTTTATTTTCTAAAATAAAGAATTTTTATATTTGCTTGTTTAATTAAACATTTTCTTCATCAAACAGTTAAAAGTAAGATTTATTGATATTTTTGTTTAAAAAATATTGGATTAGTACATTGGTTTAATGAGCCGGTTTTAGTTCAATACTAAGTATATAAAAACTAATTTCGGTCCACACGACTCTCATTAAAAAGATATACTAGTAAACGAAACCAGAGCCAAGTTCTGCAAATTGTTTAAAAGCAATGAAACCAAAATTATCATATTTTGTTATTCATAGTCAAAACAGACGAAAAAAACCCTACGATCATTGTCTGAGTAAGTGTTGTTTATATATCCATATAAATATTCATATGTCTATAAGATTTATAGATAGAAAAGTAGATTCCGATGAAATGGATTCATACACGATAAACAATCAAAAAAACATGTATATATATGTTTTAAAAAATACCTGAAATTGTTTAAGACTTCAATAACTACATTACATATATATGGTTCATTATATTACGTTATGGGAATTTCGGGTCATTCTGAAATCAGCCTTAATTTCAAAATGAATTGAAACATTCATGACTACACGAGCTTCTACAGTAAAGTGTACAAGTAAATAAAAGTAAAACTTGATAGGAATCGTGTTTTCATGGTCCTAGCAAGCAAATGTAATTATTAGTATTAAATGCTTTTTTTTAGTAATTTTATAGGGCTGTTAAAGCGTTGACCGTGTGTACACTTTTAGAAATATATTCAATTGATCCAATCGAAATACTCAAAGATTAAGCTTAAAGCTACCTTCATTTATAATAATGACTTCTATCTGAGCAGCTTTTGTGAATGTATGATCAGTGATGGTGTTGGTGACGTAACAGATATATAGTCCAGAATTTGTTGTATTCATATCTGTAATAGTAAAGGTGCCATCAGTGCTAATGATATCATACTGGTTATCTTTATACCAACTAAATATTGGTTTGGGATTTCCGTCACTTGTGCACATTAATGTTATAGAATTATCTACACCTGCTATATACTCTTGATTATCAGGATATTTTGTTACAGTTGGCATTCGTACGTTATCTGAAAGATAGAAGTTATTTAGACTCATTCGTGTGTTATTGAAATGAAAATAATTAAGCAAACGTCATGCATTAGGAAATAAGGGCAAGTCTTTTTTTTAAAGCAGTGCTGAAAAAAGTAATCCAAAAAAATACTGAACTCCGAGGAAAATTCAAAACGGAAAGTCCCTAATCAAATGGCAAAATCAAATTATAAAACACATCAAACGAATGGACAACTGTCAGATTCCGGACTTGGTTCAGACATTTTCAAATGTAGAAAATGATGGATTGAACCTGGTTTTATAGCGCTAAACCTCTCAAATTTAATTGCCATACATCACCTTTGTTTATATTTTTAAGAGAGAGAGAGAGAGAGAGAGATAGAGAAAGAGAGAGAGAACATCTGTTTCTTCTACTTACATTTAACTTCTAGTTGTTCTGAATCTATATACATATCTTGTTCTGCCAAAGGTGATAATACTGCACATCGTATCACTGCTTGGTTGTCTTCGGAAGTCACCTCAAATGTCAAGTAGCTCGTACGATAGTATGAACAGTTACCTGGAATCTCCTCTATTTCAGTCGTCGTAGTATCATAAATTGTAGATTGGATGTTGTCATTACGTAATACTTGCAAGGTGAATATCCCTGAAGGCTTACCAACATTCCCAGAACACTTAACTGTTAAAGTATTTCCTTCCATTATACTTGACTCAAGAGCCAATTGCTGAACAGAATTGTAACTGATGGACACATTGTACGGGAGTGTGGGAGAAGCAGTATTGTCATTCACGATTGATGAATCAAAATTATACAAAGGAGTTGTCCGGGTGTTATCTCTTAGTTGTGATTTAACTTTTTCATTATCCAACGCGGTAGAATTGAGGACTCTTGCTTCCGCTGTTGTTGTTGAAACACCAATTGGTGTATTAATCATTACAATGTTGTCAGGTTTCGATGGTGGAACTGCAAGATATTTGGACCTTTATTACATGTTGCATTTATACATTTAAAGCGACATTGTGAGAATTTGAATAGTAATGATCTTATACGTGAAAGTCACGTATAACAAGTTTTTGTAAGTTTTACGTGAATCTCATGTGAAACTCATGTGAATTTGACATGAAAATCACGTAAATTTTTTTCATGTGAAATTCACATGATTTTTTTTAAACAGAGTATTTCAAATAACATCTAAATTTTCAAATTAAATTAAAATCATGAAAATTATCATTTTTTTTTGTAAATTTCACGTGAAATTCATGTGAAAAAATTCACATCAGATTCGTGTGAATCTCAATTCACGTGAAATTGACATGAACATTTTTACGTGAGTTTCATGTTTAAGCTCGTTTGAGGTGAATCTCGCGTGAAATGTTTTATGTGAATTTAGATTTATGTTAAATTCATGTAAGCAAATTTTGCCTATGTACCAGGATTATAATTTAGAACGCCAGACGCGCGTTTCGTCTATTTTTGATCCTCAATGCTCTTCAACTTCGTACTTTATTTGGCCTTTTTAACTTTTTTGGATTCGAGCGTCACTGATGAGTCTTTTGTAGACGAAACGCGCGTCTGGCGTATATACTAAATTTAGTCCTGGTATCTATGATGAGTTTATCTATATAAGACTCATCAGTGAAGCTCATATCAAAATATTTATAAAGCCAAACAAGTACAAAGTTGAAGAGCATTGAAGATCCAAAATTCAAAAAAATTGTGCCAAATACGGCGAAGGTAATCAATGCCAGCTGGGATAAGAAAATCCTTAGTGTTTGCAAAAAAATCAAAGTTTTGTAAACGGGTAATTTACTAAAAGTATATTGAAATCAATAGTTTTTTTAAGCTTAACTGTTCAAAAATTCCAATAGGTGCGACAGAAAATAAAGGACCAAAAAAACGGAACAGCCGAAACTGTTCTCGGCTATCTTTACCTGAGGGAGTTGCATTTTTCGTTATATATAACCAGTACCAACAACTATCATACTCAATACTAGATTATTTCCATCCGAATTGTTGATATTGGAATAAGTATGTAACATAACAAAATTCACATGCAATCAATTGGAAAACCAGCCCACGTTATTCTCATATTACGTTTCCCTTTAAGATTTTCTGAAGGTCACTCCATACCAATTCTTTGTTTGATGTTGCCTATTCATGCTTTGTAGGGCTGGGTAGATAGTAAAAGATATTATTTTTGGCCATCAACATAAGTTTCAGACTAGAAAACGACGTTTGAGCACGAAAATCTTAAAAAAACCGAAGGAAACATATCTTTGAGAGGAAAACAATAGAAACACTGAACTGCAACAAAAGTCAAAGCAGCATTCATAGAAGCGAACTATAAGTTGAGAATTGCCATATTCCTGACCTGTTACAGAACATTTTAAGAAAAAAAAATGGTGGATCGAACCTGGTTTTGTGGCTAGCCAAACCTCGAACTTTATGGCAAAGTTAATTTCACCGCCAATATAATAACATTACATGGCAGGCATACGGTAAACTCAGGAGAGAGAAATACATAAATAATATAATAGTACATTTGGACCTGTTTAGCATGGAATAACAACACATACCAAAAATAAATTTATGACAGTACACAACAATAGCATAATAGAATTAAGAACTGTGTATCGCATGAATTTATCCACGTAACAAAAAGTGACGTTACAGGTAAATTTCTAAAAAAATGGATATAATAAGGGATTAAGTTTGTAATTATGTTATTTGATGTATTTTATAACAATACAAGCATATTAATATAGAATTTGTATGTAATTATGCAACGAACTGCACTTTCTAACTATGACGGCCCTTTTTCCAAATCAAACTGTAAAACAAATACATCCGGTGCACATAGTTGCTTTAAAAGAAAATCATACAAATGAGCTGGGTGATTATCATCTTCACATTTACATACGAATAGAAAATTGAAAAAAAAAACAGAATTGCAACTTCAGACGATAAGAAACAAAACATTTTCCAATCAGAATTACAAATAAAACATCACAACTAAAAACATGAAACGTCTCATTGACACTCATACCATATCTTTCAATATCTATGAAACAGTATCACTTGAATATATGAGATGGAAGTTCTGGCTGAGATGTGTTATTCAGTGATAGGACATTATCAGGTACAATATGTTGGTAAAACAGAAACACTGTTCAACATCTGACTGAATAATCATCGGTCATTTTATACAAAAGAAAGAAACTGGCCAATAACAAGAAATATATTAAGAGAATGGCATGGTTTTGAAAACGTCAGACTTCAAATCATTGAAAAAATCGAAATTGGATAACGCAAGTAAGCAAAAAAAAGAGAGAGAAATTGGATGCACCAGTTACGAACTCTTGAACCTAATGGACCCAGTGAGAGAAACGAAAAAAGATTTAAAAAAAAATCCAAACCATAATCTTGAATTCATACAAATATGTTTATAGAAACTCATACAATTTATAGCGATTCATACAATTTATCGTCTTTAAATATATTTGTTAAACTTTTACTCAAACTTTTACTCAGTTGAAACTACAAACATATATTTTCCATAGAACTTCAATAAAATATGTTAAATTTTTAATCAAATTTTGTGTAGTTCAAGTAGTTAGCAATACCCTTAACATTACGTTCCGCTTTATAGATGATGTTCTCTTACTAAATAATACAAACTTTGGTGGCTATGTTGAACGAATCTATCCCATCGAACTAGAGATAAAGGATACTACGGATACAGCCAAGTCGGCCTCATATCTTGGCTTACTTCTAGAAATTGACAATGAGGGTCGGTTGAAAACAAAACTTTACGACAAAAAAAATGATTTCAGCTTCCCAATTGTGAACTTTCCATTTCTTTATAGCAATATATCAGCAGCGCCTGCATACCAAATATATATATCCCAATTGATACGATATTTTCGGGCTTGGATTTCCTATCATGATTTTCTTGATAGATTGATCGTAAATTTTATTGACGCCATCACGAGTTGGTTGACCGTTATGGAATAACCGTTTCACATATGATATCGGATATGTTCCTTATGTCGTAACTACAATATCCTTCCCTTTTCACGAATTTGACGTACCGAATTGGGTTATTTACCGGATTTGTAATAACAAAAGTAACACGACGGGTGCCACATGTGGAGCAGCATCTGCTTACCCTTCCGGAGTACATGAGAACACCCTCAGCTTTTGGTTGGGTTCGTGTTGCTTAGTCTTAAGTTTTCTATGGTGTGTCTTCTGTACTATTATTTGTCTGTTTGTCTGTTTATGTTTAGCCATGACGTTGTCAGTTTATTTTCTATCTATGAGTTTTTACCTCTCCCTCTGTTATCTTTCGTCCCTCTTCTACAAAAATATCATGCAACACCTTGAGAGATGCTCACGCCTGATGAAGCTAAATTGTTGAGCGAAATATGGCTATTTAAAATTTAAACAAACTTTTAAAATCATTAATTAGCGTTTTTAAGTTATATTATTAGACATTTATATCATTTTAATTCAGTAACTATATCAGTTTATGTTCACAAACTGATACACGCCTAGATTGGATGTTGATTGTTGCTATTTTTAGACATTATATATACTGTGTTACGACGCAAATCTGACATGGAAAGGTAACACATAACACCCGGCCACAGAAAGCTCGTTTTTAAGAGCTTGAGTGGCCAAGTGGGCTAGCGCGTCGCGCATAGTGCAATGCGATTTGGTACCACGATATCTCAGTAGCATGAGTTTGAATCCCGGCGAGGAAAGAACAAAAAATTTGCTAACGGAAATTTACAGATCTAACATTGTTGGGCTGATGTTTAGACGAATTATATATGAGTATTTGGACCATACGCGTATGGTCATGACCATATGGATATATACACATATGGTCGGGGTAATTAACATTTTGTTACAGCTTACTTTTAATACTTCTAAACTCTTCATATGGTATGACCGTTCATTAGGGGACGACCATTTGATATTCTGGAAGGGGGGGAGGGGGTGGGCAGGAGGATTTTTTTATTGGTTATTTGTTTGTGTAAACTAAGAGGACAGATTATTCATTTTCTGCACTATTGAAGCAAGATTTTTCATTTTCATTAAAGCAAGGGACTGATTATTCATTTTCACAACTATATTTATGATATTAAAAAAAACATACAATTTTTAAATGATTTTTTTATTATTACAAATAATACATGTACAGTCAAGTCATTATGTACCATTTAATCAGAACTAATCATCATCCTCTGCAGAAATGAATCTTTTATATTCCCAACTGTATATACATGTTTTGCATACATACATACTAACATAGTATTAAAGTTTGGTTGTAACTAGCCTCTTTTAAAAGTATAGGCAATCAAGTAATTTTTTTTGAAGGGTTTTGGAGCCACTAGAGACTGCAAAATCATGCTTTCTGTGAGTTCTGCAGACCCTTTTATAATCTAAAGATGCAAGTTTCGTTTTAATAATTTTTTTGACAATATTTTGGTCTCAAAGCAAAATATATAAATTCAGTGTAAGACTTAAGTTTCTAGGGACAACATCAAAAGACCAATGTGCATAATAAAGCAAAAATGGAATTCACATAGTTAAGTCTGTGGCTGCCGTTTTTTTTAAACTCATGATCAAGTTCATTACAAAATTACTAGATTACAAAAGGAATGCAACACTAACAGAATACACAAGGGCAATCAATGAACAAAAGACAAATAAATAAGAAACATTGATCCCGAAAAATCAGGCTACATCTAAGGGAAAACAGATCTTGCTTCTTGCAAGGCACTTGCCGTGAACAGGTGATCAACACAAATTGATATGGAGACAAGCGTTTGGTTTTGAAATTTCCTACATGAGGCATTTGCCTCAATGTAGTTACGGCACTGTTGAAATAAATGTGAGGTAAGGTTTCCTGAGACAATATACCTCAAGTCAAATGAAACCAATTTTCAGACATTTCAAGCTTAAGTATATTTAAATAATATTTATACTTTTATTATTAAAAAATTGTGAAGTGTTTCCCGATTTTTTTGGGGAAAGAGGATGACTCTATGAAGAATCTGGTGCCATCTCATACTTTCGATTAGACCTGCTGAGTTATTTATTTTCAATACATTGCAAGTCATGTAATTTATTTTCAGACTACCACAGAACAGACCATTTATTTTGTGATTATCAAGGCTGAGTTATTTATTTTCAAAATCCTCTTGGCCTCCCCCACCCCAAGAATATCAAATGGTCGTCTCCTTAAAAAGACGCTTTCATATAGGTAATTTTATCATAATATTATGATAAAAAGATTAGCTAAAAAAAGATTAGAAGCTTCACAAAGTTTATTTAACTTACTTTTCACAACTATACTATTCAACAAAAGAAACGATACACGACTTTGAAATAAAATTTATCAAAAAGTATTAAATATAAAACAAAAATGAGATACACAATTTTAAAAAGCTTTCATTTGCAATGTAGGCACATATGTTAATGAAAATCAAAATTTGTCGAAAAGTATCTAAATTCCGTGTGAACGATTATAGGGTGCCAATCAGTTTTGCGGAAAGTTGAAGGAAAATCGACACGTAATTTTCTAAGTACTAAATAAAATTTCAAATTTGTTTCAAACTATTCAATATGCTTATCAAGTTGTATTTCATGTTGTAACTAAAGGGTTAAAATATTGTTTTTTCAAATTTTTGGAGAAAAAGGTTTTTTTTGAAATCTCAAAAAATGCAAAAAAAAATCTTTTTATTTTTGTCTCAAATCAATGCTTTAGATATGAAAACAACACACAGTAAATTTGGAACCTTTCGGATTAGTTTTAAGATTGTGATCGCTTTTTGAATATCACTTTACACATACTGTCTATGGTAAATCAGTTGATAATGTATACATTTTAACGATTTCTCGTGGGGTCGAACTTTGCTTAACAAATAAACGAAGAAACTGTATGATTTTTAAAAACAATTTGAAGGCAAACATTGTCTTTAACTTTTAATGAGAGGTTGGCATCAGTAGTTGGGACTTCTGATTTTCAAATTGTCGTTTTATGTAAATTTTGTAAAAAAAAAAAAAATCGCCAAAAAACGTCACGAAAGCAAAAACATATTTTTTTTGAACGGATTTATCTTTATCTTTAATTTGAAAAAAAGTCTTGTATCGTTTCTTTTGTTGACTAGTATATAATAAACACATTTTATACCGATGGTCATTGCCGATGACCATTACCGATGACCATTGCCGATTTGTTATTGCGGATGAATGGCGATATAATTAAATTCCAAAAATTTCTTTATGAACTGTTACACAAGAAGTTACTGGAAGATAACATAATTTTAATATGGTGTATTGCAGTCATTTTGCGATATTTGAGATCTAGTAAGAGCTTCTAAAAAACACCGTAGAGATCAAAATGGCCAAAGACCTCGGTATCACTGTACGCAGCTGCAAAAATGCTAGCTTTTCACTCGCAAACAAAAGGTGCAACTGAAAAGGATCGTGCACTACCAAGACTCGCAAATGCAAAAAAGCCATGATACCGTGTGGCAGTAAATGTCACCCCAAGCCTACATGAAAGAATGTAACTAGCGATGAAAAATAACTATGGCATCAATATTTAATTTTTACGTTATTTTTGAGTTATGAAATTAACAAACTGTCATGAAACCATCATTGTTTTTTTAGATAAAGTTTTTGTTTTATTGAAACGTTTATAATGTAATTTAAAAAAATACCTAAATGGTCTAAATACTCATATGGTCCGGCACGTTAATAACCAAACGAGTAACATACTCATATGGTCGGACCATATGAGTATACTCAAATGGTCATGCCATACGCGTATGGTCCAAATACTCATATGATCCGGAACATATATATTAGAAAACTTTACAACAACAATAGCATTGCCTTATTAAATCCTTGATGCTGTCTCCGTCAGACTGGCAAACGCCGTCACCGTTATCGTTAATTTGGTATTATATGTCATATGTCATAAATTCTTTTAAACAATTGAAAATTGAGTATTAAATTCACAGATTCAGATTAAAGAAAATGATCAAATGCATAATATGATACCATCTGACTTCAAAATTAATGTAGTCACTTATATTTTTCAATTACGAGTCATCGAAGAAAGAACTATTGACAGTGATCGTATGGTTTCAACCAATTCCTTTAAATTTTTCATTAGGTTGAAATTTTAAATATCATGTGCACGACTGGATCTTTTGATGTAAAAGAGGGACGAAAGATAACAGAGGGACAGTAAAACTCATAAATCGAAATAAACTGATAACGCCATGGCTAAAAATGAAAAAGACAAAAAGACAAACAATAGTACCCATGACACAACATAGAAAACTAAAGGATAAGCAACACGAACCCACCAAAAACTAGGGGTGATCGCAGGTGCTCCGGAAGGGTAGGCAGATCCTGATCCACATGTTTTACCCGTCGTGATACTCACGCTATAACAAATCCGGTAAACAGTCTAATTCGGTAGGTCATATTCATGAAAGGGAAGGGGGTTGTAGTTACAACGTAAGGAACATATCCGACATCATCTGTTATTCCCCTTATGGCGTTGTCAGTTTGTTTAAGATTTATGAGTTTGACTGTCCCTTTAGTATCTTTCGTCCCTCTTTTATTCCATAACGGTCAACCAACTCGTGATGGCGTCCGTAAATTGTACGCAGGGATGTTTTCGACTTTACCATTTAACTCGTGGTTTAATAGCTTCCTTGAGAGCAGCAAACCTCTATCAAGAAAATCATGATAGGAAACACAAACACGGGAATATCGTATTAATTAGGAGAAGGATACCCCGTATGCAGGTGCTTCTGGAATGTTGCTACTTAGAAATGGAAAGTTCACAATTGAAAAGCTGAAATTATCTCTTTTGTCGTAAAGTCTTGTTTTCAACCGACCCTCATTGTCAATTTCTAGATGTAAATCAAGATATGAGGCCGACTTGGCTGTATCCGTAGTATCCTTTATCTCTAGTTCGATGGTAAAGATGCGTTCAATATAGTCAACAATTTTAAAATTATCAAGTGAGAGAACATCATCTTGATAGTGGAAAGTAGAGTTAAAGGATGTTATTGATGTAAATGTAGCTATGCACATGCAATATCAGAACTGTCACTGGAGCAAATCTTTATTATTCTAAAAGAATGTTCACATGGAAAAATTTCTATTGTATTACTAGTATCCGAATTAACTGGCATGCGTGTATCAATTAGTACATTTCCTGTCTCCAATTAGGTACGTTTTGTAGTTGTAGAAAAGGTCTATTGTATGGTAATTGAATAACAGTTCTATTATGTGTATCAATGTTTATTTTCCAATAAAATCCGTACTAAAACTTATTGTACAACTTATCTTATTTTTACAAACAATTTTACAACGAGTTATAATTTGTGCAAAATGATAACTTATATATAAGGTGTACAAATGTCCTTTTTTTGTTCCTGTTGTAAGTAAGTAAGACATTTTATTTTTCTGAATATTTAATTGCACCTGCTAACTTAACTATCATGTACTTACCTTGAACAAACAATTGCATTGGTGCCGACTCAGTTGGTAGAGCATTGTGTATTCCCAATATACATTTATAGTTTCTTTCTTGCTTACATTTTAGGTTGTCAAAAGTGAGAACAACTTCTGATGGCGAATCTGACAATTTGGTAATATTAGCACTGCCAAATAGATATACTCCATAAGGTAATAGCTCTGGTTGGCTCGAAAATACTGTTGATTCGGCTATGTGGACATAATTGTCAGAAACATTCGCAGCAAAAAAGAAGACACCTGATACACGGTCATTAGGATATGTGGTATATGAACATCTCAATTTGATATCATTAGTGCCAATGACCTCGGATATATTTGTCATACGAATCTCTCTTGAGTTAGTTTTTACTAAAAAGAAACCAAAATGTCTTGAAAACTATTACTTCTTGCATGTTGTTATTAATCCACTTGAAACGTCTGCATAGTTATCAAATGTTATACATAAGTGTCATTAAGAATCAATGAATGTGATACAATCATGAACGCACCACAATATAAAAAATATGAGTTAAAGTGAACGATCTCGGACATTTAAAATGCATCTTTATTAGATACCATAATACAAATATCCAATCGAAATATACACAACTGTTACACACGTTGGAGGTTTAGCTAGCTATACATAAAATATGTATAGATAAAATCAGGTTTAACCTACTTTTTTCTTTGGAAAATGCATGTTTTAAGTCAGGGATATGAAAGTTGTTTTCCAAACGTTCTGTTGGTTGATAGAGTAAACAGTCAAATATTTCAGTTTTTATGGACTTAATCTTTTTGAATTTACATTGGAGTTCGTTATTTTTGTTATACTTTTTGTCGAACTTGCAGGTAAGTTTCAATGTTTAATTTTACGGATTTGGTTTTTTTAAAATCAATTTTAGACATTTAAATTCTTTTTTGAAAATCACCAGTCATATTTTGTCTATTTTCCCCTTCCCCCCAATAAAGCACTTGATTTGTTTTTATTCTATCTGTACATATGCCAGTAAGAAAAACGTATATTCAAAACTATAAAGAATTGAATAGTTAGAGGATATTTGACATAAAGAAGATTTTTCAAGTTATAATTTGTATTTCATTATCTAAAAGTTTTTGCTTAATCTACTTTAATTCATTCCTTACAACAACTTCATTGTACTCGAAAAGTGATAGATAATAGCGGGGGACTTCTGTATTTTGTCGCTTGATTGTTGTCCACTACAACAAAACACAAAAATAAAAGATTCATTCTGGGATCGCGAAAAATCTATTATTATTCCCCAAATATGAAGTGTTTAACCAGAATACCGGTGAAAATAATAAACAAAAAATAAACAAAACTGAAAACAAATGATGATAGTATTCGATTAAAAATCTGGCTGAAACAATATGAATAGATGGTTTTATATAATAGAACTAAGCGTACAGCAGCAGTCAGGAACGACCATTTGATATTCTGGGATGGGGAGAGCGGGAGTATTTATTGCTAATTTACAATTCATTTTAATCTGCTTAGCTATTTAATTCGGCTCTTAAACTAGGCCAGCATATTCATATTCAAAATATTCATACCTCACCTCAGCCCATGAAAAATAATCAATATATAAAAGATAAATTTCAAATGGTTGTCCTTTATTTTACACCGATTAAAATTTATTTGCTGTTAATTGCTCATTTTTAACGTGAAATTGAAATATTTTATTTATGTTCATCCATCTGCATATAGATTTTACATAACAAAAAAATCTCGTTTGGTTACAAAATGTAGACGATACGTCTTTTCCGGCCGTATACTTAACTAACATTGACAAATTATTGTTCAGTTTACAATTATTTCAGTAAATCAAAGGATAAAAACTTTAGTGCGATTTGTTTTTGGCTAAATCAAAAGCTTTAGTTGTAACTCCATTAAAACTAGGACAGTTTCACACGTTGCTGTTGCTTGTGTAAAATAAAAGCGCACAGCTAAAATGGTTGTCTGTTTTACCTTTTTCTCGAGATAAATTTGATACGAAGACGAACAATGTCTATCAAAAATTAACTCAGAAATATAACGAGTGTTTTAAATTTGTTCTGTTGGTGAATAAAGTCGCACGTTTCATTTTAGTCCAGCTTTAAGGACTTCTCCTTTTTCGAATTTAATGTGGAGTTCGGTATTTTGGTAAATACTTTTTCAATTGAATTGTGTTTATTTTATATTTTTGTCCAAGTTGGCAACTTATCTTTCATATTCAGTACTAAGAAGATCAACTTCATAAAAGGATATAGAATATAGGTGAAAGTGTCCAAGGAAACATTCAGAATCATAAGTCCAAAATGAACTAACAACGTCACAGTAAAAACAGAAAAGACAAAAAAGACTAACAACAGAACAGAAAACACAACATCAAAAACCAAAGATTGAGCATCATGAACTCCCTCAGGTGCTCCGAAAGGGTAAGCATATGTGGCTCCATATGTGGAACCCGTGGTATTGCTCACAAAAATACATTACCGACGATAAATTCTAATCCCTAGGTTTACATTCAAAGAAAAGAGGACGGAATTGGGTACGACAGTTTGAATATATCTGTCGTCATCTGTAAACTGATATCACATAACAGTCAACCAACTCGTGATGTCAACCGTAATAATTACAAAGTAATGATTTCAACTTAACCACATGGAATACTTAGTCTTAGATGCATCATTTTTATAATTAGTTGTTAGTGGCTTTGAACCAGTAACTGCGAGTTCTCTCAGATCAGTACTTAGTTTTCCCGTTTGAATGGTTTTACACAAGTAATGTTTGGGGCCCTTTATATCTTGCTGTTCGGTGTGAGCATATGCTCCGTGTTAAAGATGGTTTCCCGACTTATAATAATTTAATTTTATAGATTTTGACATTGGCACTCATGCCACATCTTCCTTTATCTATAAGTGTCTTTTGATTAAGGACTTTCCGTTTTGAATTTTTCTCGGAGTTGTTATTTTTTTATTTTACTTTTTGTTGTTGGAATATACTAGTACCCGGCCACGTCCACTTTGTGTTTTTGTTAGATGTATTTCTATTTGCATCCATCTAATGAGTATTTTTTATAATTCGTCCTACTGTTAAACCACTGTCCCAGGTTAGGAGGAGGATTGGGATCCCGCTAACATGTTTCGCCCGTCACATTCTGTAGGTATGTGCATATCCCAAGTCAGGAGCCTGTAGTTCATTGGTAGTTGTTTGTATATTTTTATTTGTCTGTTTGCCTTTTTCTTTTTTATCCATGTCGTTGTCAGCTTATTTTCAATCAATGAGTTTGACTGTCCCTTTGATATGTTTCGTTCATTTGTTGTACATAAATAAGGCCGTTAGTTTTCTCGTTTCAATTGTTTTATATTTGCATCTTGTGGCCTTTTATAGACTATGCGGTATCAACTTTGCTCATTGTTGAAAGCCGTACGATGACTTATAGTTTTTGATTTCTTTGTCCTTTGGTCTCTTGTGGAGAGTTTTCTAATTGGCAATCATACCCCATCATTATTGTTATATGTATGATAGGAAATACAAGCATTGACTTAATATCTACCTCGTATACAGCTAGGCGCTGCTTGAATGTTGCTACAGATAAATGGATTGTTCACAATCGTGAAGCATCAATCATCTATTTTGTCGAACTAACTTGCTGAGTCTCATTTTTAAACGAACACGCATTGTGCTGCATTCTTTGTGAACTAGCGTTTAAATATCAATCATGAATGTATACGTCTTTTAACTTGTTCACGTTCTCCATCAACCTGTATTTATATAGTAAAAAGGTCACCTGCGGGACAAATAGTTATTTTCAAAACATCGTTTACCTGTAAGGATAAGTACAACACACACAATTGATTCAAGTATCGAGGCGGGCGGTTTGTGCAAACACACAGACCTGTACATATTGAGACCCCAACAATTTTTGTTTAACTTGCTTTATGCTTTATGTAGTTACATTAAAATTTAAAATCAAACCAAACTTACCATAGAAATGTAAAATCAACAACATAGGAGTAGAAATGTGTATCAAAGTAAACATTGCGATACAGTATAATAAAACATAATCGACCCTATCGCATTCAGGAAGTTCAACATTTATTTAATCTTTATATCAACGACCATGCTATATCTAGTGCAAAAAATATTGGGACAATTAGCTTCTGAATTTCACTGAAAAGGTTGTCCCAAACACCCTGAGTAATATTAATTTGGTTCCTTTAATTGTCAGGAAATTTTGACAATTTATTTACTTTGACCCTTTAACAAAAATATTTTACTTACTTGAACCACACACTTTATCGGAAAAATTGCATTTGATAAATATGACCTTTACAATAGATACTGATTAAAACGTTCAGTTGCTTTTGAAAGAGTTTTTGTGTCTGTAGTGTATTAGCCCCATACTTCAAAAATACATACAACACAAAAGAACACACAAGCCTACAAAAAAGCAAAACCAAATCAAATTCATTCAGATCTTGCAGACGACAACAAAGGCTTGGAATGTGCACAAGTATGTTAACTTTGAATTTTTCGAAAAACTAAAGAGTTTCTTATCCCAGGCATAGATTACATTAGCCGTATTTGCACAACTTTTAGAAATTTTGGATCCTCAATGCTCTTCAACTTTGTACTTATTTGGCTTCATAATATTTTGATATGAACGTCACTGATGAGTCTTATGCAGACGAAACGCGCGTCTGGCGTACTAAATTATAATCCTGGTAACTTTTTTAACCTGCGGAAAATTTGTTTAAAACTCTCAATCCTACTTAGCCTCGCCCTCGCCAGTAAAAGCTGTTTTTCATGTTTTTGATAAACAGATTATGCAAAATTACATTATCGAAGAATAGTAAAGAAAATATATGTAATAAATTACTTTTGTTATTTTGCTTCTTGAGAAGCGTTTAATGAGAAATTTATGCAATTAAACAAAAAATGTTCGAAAGTCTTGTAGTGAAATTTCATTAAATATTGTTTCTGATAGAAGAAACAATTTTGGCTGATATAACTGTTTGCACACAAAAATAAATCAAGTGCGATTAATTCCCTTTGATGATTTGTGTCCGCCCCTGATTTGTGAAAATCGGCTTTATTTGCACCAATAAAACAAGCACATAACTGCTTCAATATAAAAAATTGATTTGATTTTAACTTAAATTCATTTATCTAATTTTCCAACTTTCTTTATCTTAGTTTAACAGTTTTAACAAAACTATAAAAAAAAGTTTGTACCCAGGGTTTAGAATACTTTAGAGTGTTGAACATTTGGGTCATAACACTCCCCTCTATTAAAAGGGAAAACACTCACCAGTGACCGATTTCAAACTTCTTGAGATAAAGAAAATTGTTTTAGACAAGAAATAACACTGAATTATTTGTCTGAAGTAAAATATTAATGGAAAAAAATGACTCCGAATGACGAAGGTTCTATGACATTCGTAAACAACTGAAAAAAAAAACCAAACTATAATATCATAACCTAGATACAATTATTTTGTCTTGGAGAGGGAACCATTCTAATTTGTAAAGAATCACTCTGATTCAAACAAAAAATTCTCTAAAAATGATATTATCAAGGTGCTTGATTTCTTGATTTACAAAATATTTGTTACTTTGTGAGGACGTGTTTTTTCAGTAGACTGTCGACATTCCAATGGCAGCCAATTGTGTCCCTCTTTTTGCCGACTTGTTCCTTTATAATTTTGGGGCTGACTTCACACATGAACTTCTTAGGAAGAAAGACAAAAAGTTAGCCATATCCTTTAACTTAACTTTCCGCTAAAGATGATGTTCTCTCACTAAATAATTCAAAATTTGGTGACTATGTTGAACGCATGTATTCTATCGAACTAGAGATAAAGGATACAACATATACAGTTAAGTCTGTCTATTTCTATGTAGCAACATTCCTGCAGCGCCTGCAAACGGAGTATAAATCTCCCAATACGATATTCCCGGGCTTGTATTTTCTATCATGATTTCCTTGATAGAGAGAGTGTTTGGTGAGGTTCGCGTTGCTTAGTCTTTAGTTTTCTATGTTGTTTCCTGTGTACTATTAGTTGTCTGTTAGACTTTTTCTTTTTTAGCAAAGGTTTTGTCAGTTTATTTTTGATCTATGCGTTTGATTGTACCTCTGGTATCATTCACCCCTCCTTCACCTCAACGTATCATGCACAAGCTTTATTTGTATTGCCGAAAAAACTACTTAATTATGTTGTATTTTATTGGTCATATTGCACAAACAACAATAAGAATAAAGCATAACTAAATGATCACCCAATATCTTCTGTTTATCTTTTTCCTTCGATATTGTATACTAGTATAAGAACGACCGCTCGCATTGCTGCTTTTAATTTACGTCTTTCGTAAGCACTCTTTGCAGTTTTCCTGTTGATTTGTTTTAAATATATGATTTATTCCGCTCGATATGATAGTACGCAATTATAAATATCCTACCAGAACAGTACTTAGAAATTTAACATTCTATTTAGATCTTTGAATATGTTTTATTGGTATAAATATTGTTTTTTAAAATTAATTTCAAACGGAATATTAATTTTTGATAACGAATGCATATTATGAATCTCCAATCTGGTCGAGACAAGTCCATTAATTCGATCACTAGTGAAGGTCATACACCGTTGAAACTACTTATTATATTCATAATTAGTCTAAATATCAGGAAAACAATGTTAAATCTGCAAATTTGCGGCAGCACATTGTTTGTTCTTCCCTCGTCGGAATGCAAACATATGCTATTGATATATCATAACAACACCGCTTGCACTGTGTCAAGCGCTCTTGACCACCCGACCACCTATCTAAACTTAAATTTAGCTTCAGGTTGCCTTGTGTTACCTTTCCTCGTCGGCGGTAGAATCTTGAGTTCTATTACAGTATATAATATATTAAGCATGAAAGCTGAATTTTATTCTGTCTAGGACGGTGTAATCAATAAACTCATCATATATACCAGGATATAAATTTTGTATTTTGTATTTGCGCCAGATGCGCGTTTTGTCTACAAAAGACTCATCAGTGACGCTCGAATAACTTTTTTTTAAATAGCTGAGGTAGAAAAGCTTTTAAAAAGTATTTTAAAAGTTCAAAGTTTTTTAAGCAGTTAATTTATAATTATGACCATATCGATGCTAATTCATGCTTGTCAACACAGAGGTGCTGACTACTGAGCTACCTTTACGAAATCACAACTCCAACAGCAGTGGCTTCAACCCAAAGGTATTAAATAAACTCATCATATATACCAGGATTTGAATTTCGTATTTTCGCCAGACGCGCGTTTCCTGTACAAAAGACTCATTAGTGACGCTCGAAGTAAAGAAGTTAAAACTGCAAAATAAAGAACGAAGTTGTAGTCCTTTGAGGACCAAACATTCCTAAACGTTTCGTCAAATACAGCTAAGGTATTCCATATACGAGGAAGAACAGCCTTAGTATTAACAATTAAAAGTTTTGTAAGCAGTTAATTTATAATAACGACCATATTAATGATAATTCATGTCAACACAGAAGTGCGGACTATTGGGTTTGTGATATCCTCGGGGAATAAAACTCCATCAGCAGTGGCATCGACCCAGTGGTAGTAAAGAACACATCATATATAACAGGATTTAAATTAAAAAAAGAAGATAAAACGGTCAAATAAAGTACAAGGTTGAAGAGCATTGAGAACAAATCAACATACTAATAATGTAAACATACAGATAAACATCAGTACCTTTCTCCTCAAATATGTCACCCCAAACACTGTAAAAACAGTATACAGTCAAGCTCTCAGAGTAAAGCGGAGTTTCTCATTTGAGGAGGCTTTCACTGTCCGATTACAAGAACTTCACGTATTTTTTACCAAATGAGGTTATAAGAAATGGACATAGATAAAGAATTTGTGCGTGGTAATAATAACAGCAACAACGACCCATTACAGTAAAAACAGAATAGATGAAGTGAAATCGTTCCGTTTATTTGTCATTCAATCCAGTATTAAAGTTTTCTAACCTTTATACATGCGCTAAGTATCTTTAAAATTTTATCTTATGCAATATGATATATTTCAATCGTTATGTAACTAAAAATAATGAATATTTTTTTCGTAAGGTCTTTTTCGAACTTGCAAAATTTGGGACTGTTAAAAGCTAAAGGTGTTTGAACCTAGCTTTATAAAATATGCATTTACTTTACGAAAAAGTAATCTTATAAATAGATAAATTTAATTGCTGAATAAATTTATTTACTGAAAAGTTATAATTCAAATTATTTGGGCCAACGTCTGTTAATCTAACTGATCAGCATGTGTGTTTGGTAGACGGGGGATTAGTTTGTTTCATATGAACAAATATAGAATACAGAATATAGAAAAAAATTGATAAAGGAACAATATTTCAGGGTCCTATTTATTTTTTATTTCTAATTTTATTTGATATGAATTAGTTTTGTTTTAAAAAAATTTCCTGAATGATTGAGGACGTCTTACAAAAAGTATGTTTTCCTCCAAAACATAAATACATTTACCCTTGACGGGTACAAGTATCATTCATTGGCATACTAACGTTAACGCTAATTATATTGTTTGATTGCAAAAAAAGCCATATTTATTGACTGACAGAGAATATACTAATTGAATGAACTGTAATGCATTGTGGACTACTACGAACTTTATCGAAAACACGCGTGTTTTTCAGTGACCTTTAACCCATATTGTATCTTTTGTATCTACGTTTAATAAAGCATACGTTCTATGCTCAAATTAGAATAAAAATTGGGAAATTGACCGACGAGTCCGCTGAATGAGTTGCAATAGATGATGGAATACTGTGTGTTTTAATTGTTTAAACTGCGTGGGATACAACACACATTTTTCTTCTTTGTCTTCATTTGTGTTCACATTTATGGCACAACATTAAAATCGACATGTTGTATATTTAATATATTTTTCAATAATAATAAAGGGCATTTTAAAAATGATGAAAAAAACATAAAATGATATAATGATTGATATGCTCGCATATGAATGCGTCGATCTTTTTTTTAAAGATATAATACTCATTGTCGTATATTAATGACAATAAACAAGGTTAATTCAAAATTCTTTATGCTATATATTTGTAGATTACCAGAAAAGTACTTCTTTTACATCAAATACAAGGAAATGATATCGTTTTCCTTTATGAATCTTGAGGAAACAGACAAACATCGTTTAAACTAGGCGACAATATGTCAGTATTGTATATGACCTAGATCTAAAATTATATCGAAACAATATACAGTTTGTATATCACACTATATGTATCAGTCTACCTTAGCAAACAAGACCCTTTCATGTTTGAAGCTTGTTCGAAAAAGGAAGTATGGTAGATTCTTGATTAATTTTCTTTCACGTGTGGTTAACTCCAGCACGGATAAATTAACATAATAATTAAAGATACATGATAACTTATTGACTCTTTCATGTGATAGTAAATGTAAGGTCGCATGATAGATGTTCAATCAAAAGCTTTATAAAATATTCATTTGGTTGCAATTAAAAGTATATTAATGTTATACGTTTTTTGCTAATATATGAACAGTTTGTTCAAAATTGAATAATTACCATAAACACATAAATATTTCCTATGTATGACTATATTCATCAAATTTCACAAAAATATAATTTACATACATGGGTAAAACAAAAAAAAAATCCTATAAAACAAATGTTCATAGATAATAATTTGATAAATAACATATTTGTTACCGCAGAGAGGTAATTTAATTAACTACTGCTAAAGTTGGTATTTGTGTATTGATGTTCCCTTGTTGAAATTTGTCCATATTCATGTACATCTAAAGCACGTCCGACTCCTTCATATAACGACGGTTCTTGTTGATGTGTTGTGCTTACATAGTCTTCTGATCTGTCGTTGCAATGACATATCAAAGTTCTATTACAGTATAAATAAGAAATTGAGGCAAATGAAAAATAGTATAAAGAGTTGATATCTAGTTGATATGAATAATTATGTTATACTGAAAAAGGGCACAAGAAAATTTAATTTTGATTCCACTTGATTTAATTTCGCATATGCAATGGGTGATCAATATACTTATCTCTGTTTGGCAATTCAGAAAGTACTCAAGCGGCACATTAAACAATTAAGGTATCATGGACGAATGACTGTTTAACGCCCAATGAATATTCTGGACGCAAAAATGTAAGTGTGATATGAATATGACCCTAGCTTTGTACTAAACCGACACACTGAACCGCCAGTTCACAAGGTAACAATGTAACAGTCCAAACATATATCACAAGTTAAAGAGCTTATATGAATAAAAAACATAAATTGATCACACGTAAGTCAGACCTGTACATAAGGATGATATAATTCTTGTCTTAAAATAACACCAAGCTAACAGTCCACCAACAAACGTATCGACCAAGTGGTAGTTGAAACATAAAAACACATTTACTGCAAATAGCGCAAATTAAAGTCTCTTAAGTGATGTTCGAAACGTTCAATCTTAAAACCCTCGACCTTACATTATAACATAATCATCGATCCGCTGTGTGTATGCAATACGACAAATGGATCGATTGGGTTTCATAGGATAAAAAAGGTGCAAACTAAAGTATCTAGTACTAGCATAATGATTTAATTTTTAACTAAATCCAATACATATAAATCTAATTGAATACTTACTTCTTTTTGTTCTGTATAACAGCAAATAATATCACACTCAAAACCAATATTATTAACCCGCATACTGTGCCAACCACAATGACAGCTTTAATACAAACAGTTTAAAAAAGAATCAATATAAAGATCATGTATAATGTTCATACTTATGTATATTTCAAACTTCAATGACTTGCAGAATGCTGAAAATGGATTAAAGATGTAATGTGTATATTTTAAAAGGATTTCTACTTTACTAACACAATAAAACACCAGAGTAAACTTAAGAAACTAAAATGGCAGTTGTTATCTAATATTTGTTTTCTATGTATGTTGCATTGTCGTTCGATTTTTGTTGCACTCTAGTGGTTCTGTTGTTTCGTTGTTTTCCTCTTATAATTTATGTGTTTCCCGTGCTTTTAGTTTGTAACCCGGATTTGTTTTTCTCTCAATATATTTGTGACTTTTGAACAGCGGTATACTACTGTTGCCATTATTTGGTACAAACCTTATATGAGGTATGTTTCCACATGTTTCTGTCATTGAAAAGAAGGGAGGAGATACAGGGGGTGGAATAATAACAAATCGAACAAGACGCATCACACCATGGTTAAATGAAAAAGACAAGCATAAAAACGCAGTTCACTTAACACTTGTTGGCAACCATACCACATCTCTTTATCTTTATACAGGGACCCAATGATGGAGCGAGCAGACCACCACAAGAAAGCCGGGAAAATATCAGGAGCTTGAGAATCTTCGGCAGTTCTTTTTCAAATAGTGGCGCAAACGGTCATTACCGTTTAAATCCACACAATAGTCATAACCGTATATATATCACCATGTATGTAAAGTTAATCCTTATAACATCACTCAGTTGCTTTTTTTTTAATTCAGTTTTCATGTCTTTAACTAACCGGACTAGGAAATTTATAAACTATAGAAATCTGTATGAATGCATGAAAAAGTGGCTGAAAAACGGAACCATAGTGCGGATTTCGATTGATATCTTAAATTGGTATGAGAGTATCATGAATCGGGCTTCATTATAAGTGTTCAAAATCTGCAGGCATATAAGGCACTAAATTCAAATCTAGCTGTTGCCAATTGTAACTGGAAGGTTTTAACTTACAGTTATGATAACTCACCTGTGTTGTCACATTTAAGTTCCCTTTCTTCCGGAGTTTCATTTGAGCAGGCTGTTCTAGAGGTTGTAGATTTAGCTTCATTTACTAAAATAAAGAAATCTTATATTTCTTTGCTTGATTTTGTTGTTCTGTATATATATATGCAAAGTAGATAATTATACTGTATTCGGTTAAGATGTTATAACATTGTCATGTTATATTTGTTATTCTCGTGGTGTTTTGTCTGATGCTTGGTCCGTTTCTGTGTGTGTTACGTTTCGGTGTTATGTCGTTGTTCTCCTCTTATATTTAATGCGTTTCCCTCGGTTTTAGTTTGTTACCCGATTTTGTTTTTTGTCCCTGGATTTATGAGTTTTGAACAGCGGTATACTACTGTTGCCTTTATTTATTCATCACACTTTCGTTTTAAATAAGTATCGCTCTGCGTCCTTCAGGATTTGAATCCCTTAAATGTAAGTAAGCATATTGTATGTATCGTTCTACCAGAGGTAACATTTCCGTGACCAACGTTAATTTTAACCAGTATTACGGTTATATATAACTCTTTGTTGTGTTCAAATTTGTTATTTTAAAGATTTTTCCAGTATACATTTTTTGGTAGAGAAAAAAATATAAACTATTGATCAAATACGAAATACGCATGGATTACCTTCATTTATAATATGGACTTCCATCTGAGCAGCTTTTGAGTAGGTATGATCGTTGATGGTGTTGGTGACGCAACAAATATATAGACCACTATTTGTTGTATTTATATCAGTAAGAGTAAAGTTACCATCCATGCTTATGATATCATACTGGTTTTCCTTATACCAACGATAGATTGGTTTCGGATTTCCGTCTCCTGTACACCGTAATGTAATTAAAGTATCTACACCTACTATATATTCTTGTTTGTCGGGATGTTTGGTTACAGTTGGTATCTTAACGTGGTCTGAAGATGATATTTATAAATCCAATATTAATATTAAAATTAAAATAATTAGGCAAACGTCGTTCGTTATAATAAATATGATCAATAAGATAATCTGATGCTATTGAAGTGTCGAACATCCAGAAGTAAATGTCTTGAGAAACCTGTGTTTTTTTAAATTTTTAATAGTTATTGTCTTGTATCCATCAGTGAGAAAGCATTTCACCGACCCCAAAAAACAAATCTAAACGAAAATATACAATCTTTAAATCTAAATATATATATATATGTATATACATATAGAGGGAAACTTACATTTAACTTCTAACTGTTCTGAATCCACATACATGTTCTCTCCCGCCAAAGGTGATACTACTGCACATCGTATCACTGCCAGGTTGTCTTCAGCAGTTACTTGAAATGTCAAGTAACTTGTTCGATAATAGGAACAGTTTCCTGGAATCTCCACTATTTCAGTTACCGTAGCATTATAAGTTGTAGATCGAATGCTGTCTTTACGTAATACTTGAAAGGCGAAAATTCCTGCAGGCTTACCAACATTCCCAGAACACTTAACTGTGATGTTATCTCCTTCTATTATATTTGGCGATTCAGGCGTCGGTTCAGTGCTAGATGTAGAATTGTAAAACGTGTTGGTAGTCGAAGTTATATTGTTATCGAATATTGATGTTGTAACATTTAGCAGTAACGCTGTAGTGCTACTGTTGCTTCGTTGTGATGTTGTTAGTGGTGATTTTGTTATTTCAGATGAAGTACCAGTGTTTAAACTTGTTACTGACGAAGAAGAAGTATCAACGCGTGCTGTATCAGTTGTAGTTAGAACATACATAGGTGCTTTTATTACTCCGACTTTTTCAGGTTGCAAAGGTGGAACTGCAAGATATAAGCAATACAGTTATTGTCGTCAGCTGTTACTTGAAATGTCAGAAAACTTGTTCGAAAGTATGAACAGATACCCGGAATCTCCACTATTTCAGTCACCGTAGCATTATAAGTTGTAGATTGAATGTTGTCCTTCCGAAACTTTTGAAAGGTGAATATTCCAGCAGGTTTACCAACATTCCCAGAACACCTAACTGTTATATTGTCTCCTTCCATTATACCTGATGTTACTTTTTTATTATCGGACGAGGTAGATGAGGTAGACGTGCGATCACTTGCTTTCGATGTTGTAGTTGAAACATCCTCGTGTTTTCTTATCATTAAAACATGTTCAGGTTTATCTGGTGGAACTGTATGAAAATTGGACGTTTATTTGAGTAAATACTTTTTTGTAATCTCCAGCACAAACACACAACAAGGGGATAAACAACGAAACTGTACTAAATGTAAACGTTTGGTGTTGAAACAAATGTCACCGATGCCGTGTAGTTATCTTCAAAGCAAATATCTTTTTAGCTCACCTGGCCCAAAGAGCCAAGTGAGCTTTACTCATCACTTGGCGTCCGTTGGCGTCCGTCGTCGTCCGCCGTCGTCCGTCGTCGTCCTGTGTCCTGTGTCCGTCGTCGCTAGTTTTTACAAAAATCTTCTCCTCTGAAACTACTGGGCCAAATCTAATCAAACTTTTCCACAATCATCATTTGGGTATCTAGTTTAAAAAATGTGTCCAGTGACCCGGCCAACCATCAAAGATGGCCGCCATGGCTAAAAATAGAACATAGGGGTAAACTGTAGATTTTGGCTTATAACTCTGAAACCAAAGCATTTAGAGCAAATCTGACATGGGGGAAAAATTGTTAATCAAGTTAAGATCTATCTGCTCTGAAATTTTTAGATGAATCGGACAACCGGTTGTTTGGTTGCTGCCCCTGAATTGGTAATTTTAAAGAAATTTTTTCGTGTTTGGTTATTATCTTGAATACTATTATAGATAGAGATAAACTGTAATTAGCAATAATGTTCAGCAAAGTAAGATCTACAAATAAGTCAACATGACCAAAATGGTCAGTTGACCTCTCAAAGAGTTATTGCCCTTTATAGTCATTTTTTACCAATTTTTCATAAATTTTTGTAATCTTTTACAAAAATCTTCTCCTCTGAAACTACAGGGCCAAATTTAACCAAACTCGGCCACAATCATTATTGGGGTACCTAGTTTAAAAAATGTGTGTTATGAACCCGCCCGTGAACCAAGATGGCCGACATGGCTAAAAATAGAACATAGGGGTAAAATGTAGATTTCGGCCTATAACTCTGAAACCATAGCATTTAGAGCAAATCTGACAAGAAGTTAGTTTGTTAATCCAGTCAATATCTATCTGCCCTGAAATTGTTAGATGAATTGGACAACCGGTTGTTGGGTTGCTGCCCTCCCCCAAAAAATGGTCGGTTGACCCCTTAAAGAGCTATTGACCTTTATAGACAATTTTTAACAATTTTCATTAATTTGGTAAATTTTTGTAAATTTTTAAATTTTTTACAAAATAATTTCCTCTGTTACTAATGGGCAAAGTTCATTATAAATAGAGATAATTGTAAGTAGCAAGAACGTTCAGTAAAGTAAAAACTTCAAACACATACAAAACACAATTTTGTCATGAATCCATCCGTGTCCTTTGTTTAATATGCACATAGACCAAGGCGAGCGACACAAGCTCTTAAGAGCCTCTAGTTTGATCCTGTTGTGAAAAGCGTTATCTCTGATAAAAAAAGTGCATTCAATATGGCGTCGAAATAGTTGTTTTCACCACGAATGTGACTAACCTAAATAGACTATTTACCGGGTTTGTAACAACACGGGCAACACTACGTGTACCACATGTGGAGCAGGATCTGCGACCTTTCGGAGCACCCGAGATCACCCCCAGTTTTTGATGGGGTTCATGTTGCTTAGCCTTTAGTTTTCTATGTTGTTTCCTGTGTACTATTATTTGTCTGATTGTCTTCTTTTTTTAGCAATGGCGTTTATTTTCGATCTATTGTTTTGACTGACACTCTGGTTTCTTTCGCTCCTGGTTTGGAACGGTATTGTGTACAGCAAATTAACACATTTTTTCTAAATATTGAATTGCGCATGCTAACTTTAATACAATACACTTACCTTGTACAAACAATTGCATTTGTGTCGAATAAGTACATTGAATTATTGCTATTCATAAAATAGATTAGGAACTGCCGATCTGTATGCACCTAATCTTGTCTTTGTTGACTTCTGCTGGTCTTTTTTGCTTTTTATCTTTTGGCGAAAGTTTCGGTTTTGTTTGGTGTCTTTTTTCTAGTTTTCCCTGTTAAACTGCTTTTGCAGTTTTTTATTTTATTGAATTGCACATGCTACCTTTACTATGAAATACCTTGGACAAACAATTGCATTGGTGTCGAATTAGTTGGGGCAGTATTTAAAACAGCCAAGTTACATCTATAATTTCTTTCGTGGATACATTTTAAGTCATTAAAAGTGAGAAGAACTTCACACGAAAGTTGTGTTTGTTTGTCAACGACTGGGGTTTGTTTTCTTGTCCTCTATTTTTTTCTAATCAAGAGCGTTTGATCGTAATCTTAACTGTAGTTTTCTTGATATTGATGTACTTACCTTGAACAAATAGTTGCATTGGTGTCGAATCAGTTGGTAGAGCATTGTGTATTCCCAATCTACATTTATAGTTTCTTTGTTGTTTACATTTTAGGTTGTTAAAAGTGAGAACAACTTCTGAATGTGAGTCTGACAATTTGGTAATATTAGCACTGCCAAATAGATATACTCCATAAGGTAATAGCTCTGGCTGACTCGAAAATACTGAGGATTCTGCTATGTTGACAAATGAGTCTGTCGTGCCATTCTCAGTCAGAAAGGTGACACCTGATACACGGTCAGCAGGATCTGTGGTATACAAACATCTCAGTGTGATACCATCAGTGCCAATAACATCGGATACATTTATCATATGAATCTCTCTTGAGTTTGTTTTTACTGAAAAAAAGCACAAAATGTCTTGAAAACAATTACTTAATATTTTTTTTCTGTTGGTACAGATTGATTGATTGGTGGTATTTCAACGCCATAATAACCGCAACTTGTGATCTATTTCGTGGCGGCAAATGTTTTAATTGGTGGAGGAAGCCGGAGTGCCCGGAGAAAACCACCGACATTCGTTGGGATAACTGACAATCCTAGTCCATTAAGTTATATTATAGAACAAGACGGACAGTAAAATTAAAGGAATGACCATTTGATATTCAAAGAAGGGGAGGCAGGAGTATTTTTCTGCTGACTGACCACTAATTTGTATCTATTCTATTCAGGTATTAGATTATGGGCGTCCCCTTATTTTACAAGAGTTTAAATTGATTGATTGTTGAATGCTAATTATGAAACATTCAATGGCATGTATCTACTATATTTAGACCCCTCTACAACGTTATTTGTGACATGCACACGTATAAATATAGCGGTTTTTATCAATTGCAATCATAGGTTTGAACGTTGTTTTTAATTTAGACTTGTTAACAATTATTTCGTTTGGGCTTGTATTATATTTTCTCTGCGGTTTATATAATCCTATCATCCAATTACAGTCTTTACAGTTGGGTCTATCCTAAATTGAGGTATATTAAATGCCGCATTTTTGCGCCTGTCCCAAGTCAGGAGCATCTGGCCTTTGTTAGTCTTGTATTATTTTAATTTTAGTTTCTTGTGTACAATTTGGAAATTAGTATGGCGTTCATCATCACTGAAATAGTATATATTTGTTTAGGGGCCAGCTGAAGGACGCCTCCGGGTGCGGGAATTTCTCGCTACATTGAAGACCTGTTGGTGACCTTCTTCTGTTGTTTTTTCTATGGTCGGGTTGTTGTCTCTTTGACACATTCCCAAATTCCATTCTCAATTTTATTCCAAATACTTTTCGATCCCTAATATCACTGAAGAGACATTAATTGTCGAAATCCGGATATGGTGTAAAACATTTAGCACCTCATGTTGTGGTTTACCATCTTTGCCGCAAGTTTATTGTTTTCTAAATGATATCAAATTAATATAGAGATCCATTTTGTTACACCTTGTGATCAATTTAGTTGGCAATCGTCAATGGCAGTCAGCAGGGTTTAAGAACATCAGCTGTGCGATCTGTTAGTCAAATGCGTTTTGTTAAAATATATTTTTTCACTCTTTTGGTCTTTTGTAAAATGTTGTTTGTGCTGTATTTAGACCCCTTTACAACGAAATTTGTGACATGGACACGTATATTTTTTTTTATCGAACACAATCATATGTTTGAACGTTGTGTTCAATTTAGACTTGTATATATATTGACAGTGACTAATTTTAAGAGTATTCATGTTTATCAAATGATAGGAGCTTTAAGCCGGATGTTTGTAGCTTGGAAAGCATATGGGGAAAAAAACCAGGAACATAACGATATCTTACTACTGATTTTCTTTGTTTTATACTTATACTTATATCAATGCCAAAATCAAGACACACTTTTACAAACGTATATCTTTTGAATGAGCTGACTAAACTGAATTCAGTTCTAATAATCAGTTATGTCATACAACATAAAGAATTCTGCAATATTCGACGCAGAATTAGGTTTTTTGTTCAAGTGCTTTTCCTTCAGTACATCTATAGAGGAGGTTCAATTATATTTTAGAAATTTTCCATAAACTTATATAGTAAACCCCTATGTTTTGTTTTTAGCCATGGCGGCCATGTTAGTTTGATGGCAGGGTCATCGGATACTTTTTCCAATAAAGATACCCTATTGAAAATTGTGGCTAACTTTAATTTTATTTGGTACAGTAGATTTAGTGGAGAAGATTTTTGTAAAATGTCACACAAATTTAAGAAAAAAAAGTTAAAATTGACTATAAAGGGCAATTACTCCTTAAGGGGTCAATTGACAATTTTGGTCATTTGTCTTATTAACAGATCGTAATATGCTGAACATTATTGTTGTTTGCAGTTTATCTCTATCTATAATAATATTCAAGATAATAACCAAAGATGCTAAATTTTTCTTAAAATTTTTTTTTCATTGACAGCAACCCACCAATCATCTGAGCAGATAGATCATAATCTCATGAACATTATTATCCTGTCAGATTTGCTCTAAATGCTTTAGTTTTAGACATATAAGCCAACATCTGCATTTTACACCTATGTTCTGTTCTATTTTAAGCAATGTCCGCCATCTTGGTTGGGATGCGAGGTTGCCTTTTAGACCATGCTACCGTAAAAGGAAATGCAAGTAGATAACTACTATCAGAATAAGTGTTATATATATCTCGGTTACACAGGATTAATGGTGAAACCCTCAAACTATACATCATTAACCAAACATCATTTCTATGTGTCAAGTTTACAAAAAGAACTTGGACCTTGCCTTCTATTTCCTCCTAACGGGCAGAGGACTTCATAACAATAGACTATCGGTCTCTAGGTCGCTATGACGTATGGTATATGAATTTATTCATCATATCACCTTATTAAATTTGAAAAGGGAAACAACTTTCGTTAGATTTGTATCACTTTGGTTAAACTTAACCAACACCTTAAGGTGTAGAACCAACAATTCATGCCCGGAAAGAAAACAGTACATGTTTCAAACAAAATAGTTCCTACGCATAGATGTATTTTTTTTCAATAGGTGAAATACTTTGGCAGTTTTGATATCAAATGAAAGCTTAGGGACTTGGGACTACTGTAAAACCCTTGTTGAAAGAGTTTCTGAATAATAAAGAAGTATATAAAAGTTTAATAGGAGGGCTTATATGCCCTGTTGTTTAGTTCAGAAGAACCTGTTTGGTACTATCAAACTTACGGGAACCAGTACGCTCTAATATGCATTTAATAGTATGTTGAAATTTTCAGCATCAATCAGGAGAAGGTATAGTTTCGAAATGACTGGCACTTTATTTGAACTTACGACAAAGTACTATACCATTAATCATTGGAATTGCAGAATTTAACATAGAAATCAAAGGGGCTATCAATTCGTGGTATTATATCTGAAAAGTAGACGAACAATTTGGATTTTTTTTTTCGATATCATTTACAGTTACAGATCAATAAAGATAACAAGACAAAGGGGTCGCGGGGAGCTAACTCTTATAACTAAAAGTGTTTTGCTACACAGGGTAAATTGTGAATTCGAAATCACTGTACAATATCATGAGCCATGCAAACATCCTTACGATATCTCTAGTAGCAAAGAAAAGCCATCTTAGTCAGGCAGAAGAAAACAATAATATAAACGGATCAAAAGCCAAAAGGTGAATAAAATTAGACAGCAACCAAACATCTAGAAGCCAACAGAGTCTCCAATAATTGACAGGTGTCGGGCTCGTGATCACATTTAGTCTAATAAAGTTTGAATTAAGTGGTACCGAAATGCAAGAAATAACGACAACAATATGTTTCCAATTTCAGCATGCATTGTAATAAGAAAAAAAGATTATCTTTTAAAATAAATTACTGGCGTTTGAAGAGTATTGAGTCGTGCCAGAAGATTGAAACATTTTAGAACCAACATTTCATTTATTATTGAACATAGTTGTTATATATCTATGAAAAGTAAGGCTGTTTTATTCACTAGTGTTTCTTATGTAGAATAGAAGCGCATAGCCTGTTCCAATGAGAAATACAGCGATTGTTTACAATTCGTTCTGGTGGTTTATATAGTAGAACGTTTGACTTAAGACAGGGTTTAAGAACTCATCCCTTTTCGAATTTTCTTTGGAGTTAGGTATTTTCGTTCATATTTTGTTTTACTGAAATATATTCAGTGTGCAACTTATGGTAGATTCATGGTATACCGCCATCTTGGATTTTACAATCCCAATACAAAAACGGTCTAGTTATTTGCCCAAATCTACAAATTTGGAAACAGATTTGCAATTTTTCGGTTAGACTTTGATTTATATAAAGAAAACTTGGTTATTTATTGTATAACTCTAAAGATTTAAAAAGATATGTAATTTTGTGTTTTTAGAATCATTTTTTTCTCTCAAAAAAAACCATTTAAGGGGAGATAACTCTTTTGGTATTTCTTTTTATACTGGACTGAAAGGGAACACCATTATTTCTTTTTAACATATTATAAAACTTATCTTCTCACATTTTAGATTTTTTTATATACACAAATGTGAAACATGAACAATCTAACCAAATCTAGGTAATTTTTAACGACTCATAGCTTGGAAAATAGCACGGTGACCCATACTTTTTATTATATTTTTGAAAAAAGCATATTAAAATCTTCATTTTGGCAAAGTATAGAAAATTCTATCTCAAGAAATATAGACCTATGATATACTTTATCACCCATATTCAGTACTGAGAAGTTAACTTGAATAATACAAAACAGAGGCGAAAGATACCAACAAGACATTCAAAATCACAAGTCGAAAATAAACTGACAATACAAAAAAAGGCAAAAAAACATAAAAAGAACATAGATCTTAAAAGGGTAAGCAGATGCGATTTCACGTGCGGCACCCGTCGTAATGTCCATAAAAGTACATAACCGATGATAGGTCTAAATCGGTAGGTCACAATCAGTGAAACGGGGACGGAATGGATGTTTTGATAGTTGAACATACCCGTCATCATATCTAAACAGATATTACATTATAGTCAACCAACTTTTGATGTCATCCGTAACTTTTACATAGAAATGATTTCAACTTCACAACTTGGAACATTTAACTTAATAGCAGCTACGCTTCCTCGAGAGCAGACAACTCTATCCAGGAAATCATATGATGGGAAATACAAATCATGGAATATCGTTTCAGCTGAGAATTGTATACTCCATATGTAGGCGCTGCTGGAATATATGAGGCAGAAATAACTATATCTGGTGTCTTCTTTATCTCAAGTGAGTGAACATCATCTCGATAGCGGATAGTGAACTTAAACAATAATGCTAACTTCTGTTCTATAAATTATACATAAACTATGAAGATATCTGATTTCTTTTTCTAATTTTCGAACTGATTCGCTGAGTCTCTTTTGTTTTTAAACGAACACGCATTCATTGTGCTGCATTTTAAGTGAACGAGCGTTTACGTATCAATCATAAATGTAGATGCCTTTGGTCAGGATCTCAATATTGACCTATCATACATGGTTCAAGTACCGAGTCGTGCTTTATGTGTACATGCTCAGAACTATGTTTGAACATACACCTCACAATTGATGTAGTTTCGCTTTATGTAGTTACATTAAAATTTAAAATGAAACCAAACTTACCATAGAAATGTAATATCAACAAGATAGGAGTAGAAATGTGTATCAAAGTAAACATTGCGATACAGTATAATAAAACATAATGGTGCAATCGACCCTATCGCATTCAGGAAGTTTAACATTCATTTAATCTTTATATCAACGTCCATAATTTCTAGTGAAAAATAGTGAAACACATAGCTTTTGACACTGAAGATGATTCATTTTAATTTTCCAAAATGTGATTCTATCGTTATATTCATATATGCTACACAAACTATGAATAAAGGAAAATTTTATGAATATTTTGAGAGTAACATAGGTCTGGATAAAAAAATAGTTGGTAAACCAGACTATCATATATAAGCCACGAACAATAAGTTAAAAAGCATACAACGCCCCCTAAAAATGGCTAAAACACATTAAAACATAAAAAGAACAAACAAACATACTAAAAACAAAACATTCACATTAATTTGCAGTAGATACCAAAGGTCCTGGATGTGCACAAGTATAAAAACATGCGCCGAAATTTTGCTTTGATCCCTCAAACCTACTTCCCGTTTAACCTCTCAAGTAAACGCTTTTTCTTACCAACACGTTTTTGGTATGTACAGATTATGCAGAATTTCACATTTTCGTAGAATTGACAGGAAAAATATAAATAAGAAAAAACCCAGGCAATTCGTCATTACTTTTTGTAGTTCTACTTCTTGAATAGGCTTTTCATGAGAAATTTATGCAATTTGACATAATGTCCGAAAGTCTTATAGGAAATATCTTTAAAATACATTGTTTTCTGATAGAAAATAAACACAAAATTACTGATATCTGTTTGTAAAAAATATCTAAGTGTGTTTATATAAGTCTGAAAATTACACTCAATAGTGTAAGAATTAGATTTTTATTCTGACAAATTTTTGTCTCTCAACGAACTCCGACCTTTGATACACTACAGCACAAATCGCTTACCCTCATGTTCAGCGCTCTAGATCACTCTTTAACTGGTTTCTTATTTTTAAAAGAACGAACAACCTGTGAAATTCGATTTCTTCTCGGCCTAAGAAAATGTTGATAACTGATCATTGTGTGATAAGTATAGTTTCCTAAAATCTATAAACGGACTTATAATCAATAGTCAATAAAACATCATGATCGTCTTTCAGCGTCTCGTCACAGCCTTTATGATAAGAAATTATAAAGTTGATTTTTTTTTACCTTACTTGGTATAATAAACATTTACTACGCATGGCAATATTTTTTTGAGCTTGATATCCCCAAGTAAATAAACTCCCCAATAGCATACATAACCCCATCATATAACAAACAAGTACATGTAACAAAAAGTCCAAATGCTAGTAATATATGCGTTACAAAACTCTATAATTTTATCTAAAATAGCAGCAGTTATCACGTAAACACAACACCCTTCCTTAGTTATGCTACTGGGGTGGTGGATGAAAAAGCAAAGAAAACTGTTAACCCCGGCACATTATTTATGTATGTGCCTGTCCCAAGTCAGGAGCCTGTAATTCAGTGGTTGTCGTTTGTTTATGTGTTACATATTTGTTTTTCGTTCATTTCTTTTTTATATAAATAAGGCCGTTAGTTTTCTCGTTTGAATTGTTTTTACATTGTCTTATCGGGGCCTTTTATAGCTGACTATGCGGTATGGGCTTTGCTCATTGTTGAAGGCCGTACGATGACCTATAGTTGTTAATGTCTATGTCATTTTGTCTCTTGTGGACAGTTGTCTCATTGGCAATTATACCACATCTTCTTTTTTATATTTTAGCGTGCAGCCATGAGCAAACTACTGTTTGATAGCATGTTCCACTCAAACGAGGGTTAAAAAATGGGGTCTGCAAAATGCATGAGAGAAAGCGCGGTACATTCAAACCTACGTGCTAAAAAAACTATTTACGGATAAAAACAATGACAAAACTTTTAACTGCATGATTTTTTGTGATAAAAAAAAATGATTTTTAATTTGATTATGCATCATAACATATGCGTTATTTAATCAATAAGATAAAATAAAAAGTAAACCTCTTCTAAATTTGGACAAATTAAAGAATTTTCTTGAGAAAATAGTATATGTGCATAAGTTTTGCAATAACAACTAGCCATTCAGTTATAAAAAACATATGCATAAGTTTTTTTTTAATTTGAAGTTTCAGTGTGACTTTAATGGTTTCACGAAAAGCAGACGTTAGTATGGATAATTTCCCCTTTATTTTCAATCGCCTGATCGAATAAAGAAAATTTCAAAGCTTGCTGGAATATATGTTTTGTGACAGTCTACACTTAAAATAATTCTGTGAATCAAAACGATTTTCAGCGCGACATGATGATGATTGATATAAATTTGGTCCAATATTTCAAATTATAAATATTGCTGTTCATATGTTTAACTTCTCGAATAAGACCGCATTACTCATTGTTAAATGCATCACGGCTACTTAAGTTGCTAATATCTACATCATTCGGGAACTTTGAAAATCATATCACATTATCCTTATTGGTCATACACGCATTACTTACAATAACATGTTGCGATCGGAAATGTTTGGTTCAAATTTTTTGTCTCATGTATACTGTGAGTTTAGATACACTGTCTGTAATAACTGAACAAAGCACGACTTGTTATTCATTAAGACCGGTTACCCCAGTAAAACCTTTCATTGACCCTTCTTACCAACATTTAAAAATTGAATATTGTTTATGAATATAAATGAGGGTTTAGTCAGGATATATAATATAGGTGTAATCATTTTATATCACCACACTTTAAACATTTATTTTTATCTTTACCACACATGTGAAACGTACATAGATATAGAAGGAAGGAATTTAGTACAATATAGTGAAGGACATGTTGATCATGCGCTGAGACATCCTTATTCCTACTTTTTTCCCTGAGCGAGAACTTACTTACAATATATTGATCAGCTGATTACAGAATATGATAAATCTGATTTATAAAGTTTTCATAATACAGATAGTTTTGAACTATGGTAAGTAAACTTTTCTGTTTATTATATAGTTTCATAGTGAGTTACTGTCCAAACTTTACAACTGCACTCAGTCTGTCTTAAACGTTAATTTAATTTGAAAATGTGCTTAAAACTAATTTTGACTAATTACGTACGTTCATCTGCATACTAATATTTAGAGTGATGCACAAAAGTCCTCAATTCTCAGTCTGGAGTCATTGTGGCATCACTGTTCATTATTGTGAATCTTTCACCTAAAAGGCATACAAACAGGTGCAAAGGAGGTAAGACAACGTAAGTTTTCACGACGTCAAACTATGACATATATCAAGAAAAAGAGTTTTAATCATTCATTGCCAATTTTTATGAACAAATCACCGATGATTTATAAAAAAATTAGATGAATATACAGCTAAAATGCTGTTCTTTGACTAAAATCGGGAAAATGTGATTAAAACGAATAATTTCCATTATATATTCAAAATGCCTTTACAAAAATTTGCTTGATGATATCTTTTGAAATAAAAAAAAATAAATTAGAATGTCTTTATATGAAAGTCCAAGAAACATAAATTTTCAGTAAATGTCTAAAATTTTGACCCCATTTATTTTTAAAAGTAGCACATGATGATATACTTTTTGTTACATATTTGAATTGACTAGGTGAAAAATAGCTTACATAAAAACGTTCGTCAAATATTCATCGTGGGATCAAAATTGTATCATATGCCCGTAAGATATTGGCTTATGGAATCGACGATTGGAAGGCTGACGTTCTGTGCACATCAAACTATAATGAACATAGTTTTAACGGCTGCAAACGAAATTCCAAGAAGAAATAATGAACAAAAAGAACAATAATCTCCATTAACTGTTTGAAATTGTAGTTTTTCAAAAATAACTCACAGCTGGAGATATATGTTACAGTTATTTATATAGCATTTTCAACCATTAAATACAATATTGGCGTGAAAAGCATAGAAATGAAAGACAATAATTCTTTCCCTAAAAACGCTTTGTTGTTCAACCAATAAAAGTGAGATAATCCATGTGCGTCATATCTTCAATTTTATCGTACACAACTTTAGATTACTACAGTGTAAACAGCATATAATAAATCAATAGGTCTACATTCAAAACTGAATTGTTAAAGGTATTCTTGTTTTGCCTTCATTTAAATATACGAATACAAAAAACTTCAAATACGAATATCAATCAATGCGATGACCTTGTATCGTCTTTACAAGTATGTTAGCAAATAATCATATTCAAATGATTATTATGATTTAAAAAAATTTAAACACAGACAAACACAAGAAATTTTTGACAGATAACATAATATTAAGTTCTTTCATAATGATCGGAAAAACTTATTTTCAATGCCTGAGGGAAATATGGAGATTTGTTCAACCAAGTTCAACCCTTATGCTAAGATAAAAGCCAAGGGAAATAAACGTTTTATTCCACTGCCTTTACTTTTTTTTTTACCCTACTTTTAATTTACCTAATTGTTTTCTTATCCGTTTTTTTTTTATATAACTTATCAGTTTGTTACAACATACACAAAGATAATCAGAAACAATTAAAGGTTCATTATTTTTCTTTTCTGATCTGAGATATTTAAAAAAAAATGAAATTACTATACTATCTTTTAAAAAACGAACAAAACGTTTAAAAACATTAACCGCGGGTAATGTCGCACATGGCAATTGCGCGTTTGGAGGGGAATATGATACTCGAAGGGGAGTATGATGATTTATTCGACGTCGCATGGGATAGTTTCAACCAATTAAATACAACAACTGGAAGTGTTTAATGACCTTGACTGGCTATACAGCCCTCGCACGGTCGGCTCGATGCCCGAAGGCGTTGGTGAGCATTTAAATATTTTCTGCAGTGGGTCAGGAACAGGTGGAAGACGCCATTTTGGTAGATCGCCATCTTGGTTTTGCTGAGTAGTTTTTAGTTTGTTTACTATTATATGTTGATGTTTCTTTACAGTCGATACTCCAAACGGCTATTTTCAGGGCCAGTTTGATCAGCTTGGCAGCCCGCTAACCACGACGATGTGTTGTTGGTAGATGAATGATTATCATTGACTCTGTAGTAGATGACTGCAATTGTACAGTTTACAATTGCAAAACTAAAGTACAATAGCCCTCGGAAGTCTGGTCAGCATGTGACACTCACCCATCCACAATGGGTTTCAGAGTGTCGTTGACGCGGGTCTACTGTAGGGGACGTCTCAAGCCTACTAGTTTGTCGTTGAACCATCTGAGCAGGTAACATGTTGTAGCCAACGGGTAATCAGGAGCTGACCCAGCACGTCCTTTCAGCTGTAAGGACTGAGACGTGACTGATTGGATTGGATTGGATATGGATTGAAATTTTATTAAATGTTGATTGCGCTATATATATATATTTATCATATACTTAGCATTAATATGATAGCTTTTGCATATGTGTAATGGGCGGAAGTGCATAAGCCATATCTTCCCACCCGGGCTGATAACCCATATCAAGTGCCTCTCGTGCAAAAAACCCATATCAGTGCCTCTCGTGCAAGTTACTTCCGGTGTTTCCGGTATCGGTTGTTTACTTTTCCATTGTGACGTCAGATGATTTTTATGACGACGTCAAAATTTACGGGAACTTTTGTGGGGATAGTTTAATACTTGCTAACAAATGCCATTGACAATTATGAATCATTTTATAGTACAACAAACATGGAGTAGTAATGATCGTAAAACTCTTCCAAATGTTCAATGTTTCAAAATGCCTCTATAGGAAATGTTACCATAAATATACAAGTTGTTGGACAACTATAGTATATTTGATTCATAATTTTAATTTTCTTTATAAAATGTTTGACTGTTTTAGTTATTGCATTAGTTTATTTGCCTTACATAAAACTCTTGTCGGAAGTATATGATAAAGCGATTAATACATGGCCTTTTCCATATCAGCCTGGGTATCATCCCTCGACCCATATCAGCACCTCGACTCCGTCTCGGGCTGATATGGGGGTCTCGGGATGATACCCAGGCTAATATGGAAAAGGCCATGTATTAATCTCTCTATATATATATATAGCTATCAAAACAAGTAATAGCTTTTCGAAAAAAGCTAGCCGTCTCTTAGCTGATGAAAGTGGAAAGTGTTCTCGCTTTGTATATTAATTCATTCAGAATAGCCTTGCATATCAATCAACACATTTTACCACACGCGTTACGAAGCAATAAATCGTTTAATGTTGTGTGTAAAATAAGGTCCTTATCGTAGTAATCCTTCAAATCATGGTTGTAAATGCTTTACAAAGGTTATCAAACAATTTATCAAATTATCATCAGGGGAGGCCAAATGGTGATCTAACACTTACACACCAAGTCCGAATGGGATAACTATTTTTCATCCCAGCTGTTTAAGATTAAACAAACAACCATTTACAATTCATAAAATCTAGTTTAGAACGCCACACAACCATTATAATGTTCTTTATATCTTACTATATCATGTATCTATAATACTAAAATTACGAGGTCCAATTTGTCAGACGTCATCACGTAAAAACGACGAATCAAAGAATTCAACTTTATATATAACTAATATAGTACAAATACAAAGGTGTAGATTAAAAATTACACCACTCCAGGCCCTTTTGTTTTCCACGTAATTAATATTGCCAAATTAAGAAGTTCCGGGTCTAGTCCGATACCGATACCAATAGTATATTCACCTGTTACCTATTGGTGTAACACCACTAATTCAGGCCCGGCCAGAAAGCACATACCAGAAAGTAGTACATATTTAACACAAAATAGTTCCTACGCATGAGTGTAACTTTCAAAATATGTAGAATATTTAGGTATTTTTGGTATCAAATGAAAGCTGAAGGACTGGTGATCATTGTAAAACACTTTTGATTTTGAATATTAAATAAAATGCACCAAATTTTAAAAAGAGGGTACATTTTGTCTGTTTGTCAAATCCGAAGTACCTGTTTTGGTACATCCAAAATTCCGGGAACCAGTTCTTTCTTATATGCAATTAAAGGTATGTTGATTTTTTCAGTACAAGACACCATAAAGTGTTGCTTTGAAATGCAATGATTGCAACTTTATTTGAACTTAAAACAAAAGAGGTGTGCCTACTTGAAACGGAGGAATTTAAAATAGAAAGCAATGGGACCATGAATTAGTGGCCACGGTGTACTTCCTATTACCTTATCTGTACGTTCTGCATCTGACAGGCGCACCAACAAACGGTGTATTCAGGATTAATATGCCAGTCCGATATTCGGTTTAAATAGAACAAAAGAATTCGACCTCTTATGTTTAGAAGGTAGAAAAGTGTAACGAACTTTGTATACGGTTGTCAAGATGTCACAAAAGTTACTTTCCGTAAAGTCATTATAAATATTTACATTCACGTTGTTTAATTTTCATATTGTACAATTGTTCACAATGCAACTTGCAAGCAATCGTTTTTAAAACGACCATAAGTCAAGCTGTTACGTCATTTAGGTGGTCTCCTTATAAACTGCTACTTTTTTTGCTCGACATAGAAAAAATCTGGGAAAAATTACAAAAATTGAAAAATGAATTGTCAATCGTTTAAGACCATTCCCAAAGTGGCACACCTATTGACATTTGGACGCAACTTCAAAGTTGGATGTTATATGACGGGGTTTTGTTAATTAATTTACGCATCGAACACACCCGTCCTATATATGTAACATCACATGACTTTTAAGCGAATAAAACTATTTTTTTTTGAAATAATATATGCATGCTTGACATGTTTTTTTCTTAAACAATTACAATTTTAAAAAAGTTTTGTTACACATTTTGTTACACCTTAGTTATACAGTAACCCGGATTGGTTGACCATTGTGAAGTTGAGTTTTTTTGGGTAGCATAGATTTATATCGTTGTATTCCTTTTGTTTGTGTTAACCAATTGTCGTTCGGAATTATTTTTTATACATCATTAATTGATCTTACAATTCTTGTAATGTAGTTTGCGTCTCATTTCTTGAGTGTCATATTTTGGCTATGTTTGTGTTCGATCATACAGTATAATAAGTCGGTAGTTGCCCGCGAATGGATTTTTGTTTTAATTTCTTGTAACTCTTTGCGTCTTATTTGCTGATCGTAGTTGGTTTTTTTGTTTTGTGTCATGTGGAGATATGGTGTTATTTTGTTTTTCTTTTGATGTGTTTGCATCTTAAATTGTGATTGCACTGAGTTATTTCATGATTTCTTTCGTGCTATATTTTCGATACATTTTTAGTCTATCTTATAGCATCTTACAATTGTCCGACGACATAATGTGATACTTTTTTTGTTCGCCAATATTATTCATACGTTTCATACGTTTTGAATTTACTATTTATATCTTATTTTTTTCTTAATAATAGTTTATCTACAGTCGAAAATTTGCTAGACATTAAGCGTCTTACCTTATTTAACAGTTTAACATTAGACGCAATTTTATTGTAGTAATTTTATTGAATAACCGTTCCACTGTTAGTTGTATGTTAGTTCTTCACAACTCAGAAACAGATTCAAGGAAATCAAAGTTCCCTTATATGATTTTTTACCGTATATGTTAGCTCACTCTATTTGTCTCATACATGCTCACTATTACAAGTTACAGAGTCGGATTTAGGGGGCCCATTTTCAGAAAAGAATTGGTTGGTTATATAGTAAATCACTGAAGCGTGACGGAATCGCCACCCCTCTTTTTAGGCAGTCAGTGGCCCCCCTCTTATGAAAATTTTATTTGATCCGCCACTGAGTCAAGTACTATAGTATACACCGGTGTCTTCATATTTTATGTACAACACATGCGTATATATATTACTTGAGTGTGAAACATGCAACAATACTCTACCAAAGCAAGCCAGGAAACAATCCATCAACAAAGAAGTAAGTTAATCCTTGAACTTCAAAGGGGTATGGTTTTCTTGTTTGAGCGCGAACATTTATTGTCCAATTCTCCATCAATCAATATACTAAAGACCTTTTTGGGATGTTAACATTTACGGTTGGTTGGCATATTTTATGTAGAATGTACAACCTGATTCATTTAAAAAAAATGATGATTCTAAAAAAATAACGAAAATTAAGCATATGTATGCTCTTTTAACTGTTCTTGAACAGGGCTCCAATTTAAAAAAAAAGTTCAGATTATCAAGTTCTTTGAAGAAGAAGAAAGGGAAACCAATGGCACTGCTATATCATCTCAGAAATTATATAAATTATTACCATCAGTATTGCAAGGCTATATAAAGGATTTTACATCTCTTCTGTTATGGATACGTTTGACAAATTCTGTATATAAAAAACAAGTTCCTTTTGTGGCATAACTTTATTCATATATATAGATTATTTCTCCTACATATCTTTATATATTGCTTTCTTTAGTTCAAATTCGAATCTCAGATAAGCATCTGGTACTTTAAAACCTCTCCTCTCTGTTCCATGTCTCTGGTCGACATGTGTTCTTCAGAATAATTCCTGGCTGTCAGATGTATAGCAGAACTTTCACATAACTTCTTGATAAAAGTGCTGTCTTACTCCCTTTTCAACACTGCAAACAAAAAATCGAACAGGCAATTAAAGAGGGGGTTGCAACCACATGTTCCCCGTACAAACGGATCGGAACTAAGAGCTCTTTCCCAGATCTTAGTATATTACAGATATCAGTTTTCTCGTTTTAATTATTTTACATTGTCTTATCGTGGCCTTTTATAGCTGACTATGCGGTATGGGTTTTGCTCATTGTTGAAGGCCGTACGGTGACCTAGAGTTGTTAATGTCTGTGTCATTTTGGTATCTTGTTGACAGTTGTCTCATTGGCATACCAAATCTTATTTTTTTATATTGTAGGATTGTTAAGGTATTTTGGTGTTTTAAACCCCCCCCCCCCCCCCCCCCCCCCCCACCTTTTTGTAATATACACCACAAAAAACATTTAGTTAGGATAAAGAACGAATAATCAATAGTCCAATAATGTCAGGCTTGAGAGTTTCATATCATTTACATTCAACATGTTTATCAGATTTATTTTTACTATCAATGTTGAACCATTAATTTTTATCGATTATTTTTTTAACTACCAATGTTGAACCGTTCAACATTGAAAGTAAACAAAAATTAGATAAACAATGTTGAATGCAAATGATATGAACCTCCGATCTTATATTAAAGGACAATATATAAGACTTGTGAGGTTCATATCATTTACATTCAACGGTTTTATCGGATTTTTTTTTACTATGAACCGTTTAACATCAATAGTAAAAAACGTTGAATATAAGTGATATTAACCTCCGAAGTCTTATGTAATAGCACTACGGTAAATAGAATAATTGAAATTCAGTTAATTGAGTGTGGGAGGCTATTTTAATTCACTTAATGAGTGTGTATTATATAATGTTACAATGTAACAAACCTATCAAACACACCGTGAAAAATAACATTATCTCCCGTGGAAAAGCTTAACAACAAGACACAAAACACTGCTACCTTTTTTTGCTCTATATCACATAATTATGAAAACACATTACATAGATAGGGAATACTGTGCTTGTGTACACGTTTGAATGTGTAGGTGGCACACTCAGAACGATCGTCTCTAGATTTTTTTTTTAAATTCGTCCCGGCCTTTCCGGGTTCACGTAGCAACACGTTTCTTTTCTTCCCAGCTATTCCTGATTATGAATTAAACCAAAACATGCATTTATCCCAATGCAACAACTATTAAACAACTCACCTAAGGCTATACCAATGGTGATCGTCTAATTCCTAGCTGATTCCTTTAATCGTACCTTTCTTGACGACACCCATCGTTGTAGCGTCTACCATTGGAGATAGCGAAATTACATGATTTGACAGGAGAGCGAAATAAACAAGGGGAGCAATTTTATCGAACCGCATTCCGGACTGTGCTATATACACGGGTCATAATCACAGGGTTGACACTACTAAATTGTCAAATTGTTACAGGTCTATTGTAGTATTTTAATCAGTAAGACTTTCTAAGATAACAATAAGAATACTAAAAAAAAAAATCAACTTTTTTATTTGCAGTTATTTCCCTTTATCTTTTTTCTTCAGGGAGACGGATTAATATAAGGGAAACCTTGTTTCCGAATCCCTTTGTAATATTGTATCACTGTATTTATATGTGTATGTCATGTACATGATTTTTTGAAATAAAATATGTTTAAAGTAAGAATACTAAAAATCTGGACTAAAAATAAGGCGTATATGTACAGTTTTCAATTTGTTAGCGGGCATGACGTAAAACAGCGAATCAAAGAATTCAACTTTATTTATAACTAATATAGGACAATGCTGTTGATTAAAAAATACTCCATTCCAGGACCTTTTGTTTTCCAAATAATTAATATTACCAATAATTGATAAGTTCCAGTTCGACGGGTTCAAACAGAAAGATTTGAAAGCAGAGAAAACTGTGTATCTATCTTATAATCGGCATGACTTTATCAGATGACAATACTAATACTAAAATAAGGCTTGCGCATAGTTATATACTTTAATTCAGTCACGGACCCGCGATATCACGGGTGTGTTCTAGTACCCTTTATGACCCCCGAACACGATTATTTAATGAAACCATGTCAATTCGATCCACTGTCCAATCGGCCCATACTATACCGCCACTTTCTAAAACATCTCCCAACTCTTGTTTACCAACTCACACCACTTTTGAAAAAGGATAAAATCGCATTGAACAATCAGTCCGACAACTCACTTATTTACGAAAAGGGTTAAAACCCCACTGAATAAAGGTCTGCCAACTCGCCCCACTTAAGAAAATATCTTGCTTCCTTTAAGTATGTATTATTACTGATAGCTGGTATCCTGTAAGGGTATGTGTCGTTGGTTGGTATGCTAATTGTCTTGAAATCGAATCCCAGCATAGACACTGGATTTTTTCTACATTAATTTTGATAGTCTTTTCCGTATAAATAATTCTAAGTTTTATAGTGGAGTTAACATTCCCGCCAAAATGTTACTGAACAAAGGAAAGCATGCAAAACAAAGAAACTCAAGCTGGGGTGATCTGGTAGGGGTGATCCGGCTCAGATCACCCCTAGTAGAACAAAGGAGCTGGGATGTAAGGTAATTTTTAGATAAAAGTTACCTGTGTATCGAAATGCATGGCCTCGGTGAATATCATAAATCTGGGTAGATAAATCATTGTATCAACCTCATAAAAATATATTGATCAGCTGATTACAGAATATTATTGTCATTGTAACATATTAATGAATATGAAATTAGCGGCCGGTTCGTTATTCGATATTCAATATCCAACTTACTGCTAGCAGTCCGTTCGATATTCAAATTTTCTTAATTGAATATAATAAAAACATTCAATGAAAAATTAAAGTAATATGAAACTTCAAACTTAAAAACAAATTATACATATGTTTTCAATATATATGGTTAGTTTGTATTATAAAACTTATGTATATAAACTTTTTTACTTTTTACAGCGGATGACCGTGAGGGCATTTCGGTGTATTGCTATCGCCTAGATTTCCATTACGTAATATTCGTTTTGGGTTTTTAACCGATCTATAAACATGATAAATACGTAGACATCATCAAGTGCAAACTAACATTCCTTATCGCTAGTTAAAAATTCATTTCTTCAGTGGATACTCATGCATCAATTACTCTTTAGAGAAGACAAATTAATAATATTAAAATGTTTTGTTACATATAAGTAAAAAAATCATTATTATCTATGCAGGCGCATGCGGAAGAATATCTCAAGAACGTTTGCAATCTGAAGGAACGATAAATCTGCATTGATGATTAAACATTGTTTGCGGTAAAATACGAATGCCTACTCAAATCCATTCTATAAGAACAAATCGAATTATTAGAGAATAGTGACGTGTCCACCATGCACTTGTACTGCACTAATATAGTAGAATAAAATGAAAATTATATATACATGTAACTGTAATAAAGTATTAATATAGTATATTACAATAAATCAGAGTATACTGATTTGTATCATTTCAATATAATAGTCATTCACATTTTTACAGACCGGAATAAATTTTTTTTGACGATTATACGATAAGGCTGCGTAAAAATTAATAAAATCGTGCACAGAAGACTAAGTTTATGACGATAGTCCATTTTCAATATCAGAAGTAAAGAACTGTATAAAAGAATAGAAATCAGGGAAAAGTGCTGAAATTATAAAATGTAGCAGCATTGTAACAGTTACAGCCATAGTAAAACTTTTTAATCTTATTTTATCATCTGGTATTTACCCTTCCAGCTAGAGGAAAACTTTATTGTTTTAATCCATAAGTCTGAGAAGACATATGTAACTATAGAGGTATTGTTTTTATATTGATCTATTTTGAATAAAAGACTAATAAAGCATTATGAAAAAATTTCTCCAGTCATTAATTTGGATTTCGTTCAAATTATAGAACGTCTGATAGCATATTTATTTTAAAAATTCTTATCACCAAATATTTGAAAAAAATAAGACAAAACTGTTTGCTTGTTTTGTAGATTTGCGTGGTGCTTACACTGTTTGGTATAATGGCCTGTTGTATAAACTGATAAAGGATGGTGTTGGTGTGAAATTTTATACTATTATGAAAAATAGGTATAGTTTATCCCAGTCTGCACTGAAGATTGGTAATGAACACTCTTTGTTTTTTCCAATTATTAGAGGTGTAAGACAAGGCGACAGTTTTAAGTCCTACTTTGTTTAATTGTTATATTATTGATTTACATTCAATTTTTGATGTAACTTGTAACCCTCCAGTTCTTGATACCTCAAGTATCCAAACTCTCAGCTATGTGATACTGTCTGAGATACACCAGCGGATTCAAAATGCGTTAGACAAACTTAATAAATATTGCAGTAAACAGGTCGGGAACACTACCTTATATGGAAATGCATGATTTAGCATAATTATGTCCTCGCACATGTAATTGTTTATTTACTTTTGCATAGCTGGTATAGCTATAGATAGTTAAAGAAAAAATAAGATCCTATGAATTTTGTGTTCGTAAAAAGGCGAAGACTTAGAGTTTGTTAAAGATCTGATGAGATTACTAAACTTTCTAAGATTTCACAAAATTTGTTTTATGAAATTGTACCTTCTTATATGATTAAAAAGTAATTTATATAAATCGAGGAAAAGAATTTGTTTATTTCTTTGTCTTAAACAACAAGGAATATATATCAATCGGGGTCAATTATAGCCGATTATACGGTATGGGTATTTCTCATTGTTGAAGGCATTACAGATGCATATCACTACTTACATCCACTTCATTTGAGCTTAAATGGGCAATCATACCACATCTCCTTATTTTTTATATACAAACATCTTTCAGAAAATTCGATTTTCCATTATGAAATATATTTACTAACGTCTGTAGAACACTAAGTAATATTTTCAGTTTGAGAATTTAAAAGGTACAGAACATCAACATGCACAACACCTATATCATCCATCATATTTCATCGACACTACACAAGACCATTTTAAATTCGTGTCTGACAGTGTTAACAAAGTCTATAGGTAGAATTGATTTTTGACATACTATTTCTGTTTTTGGGACTTTCAAACTCAGTCTGGTCATTTTGTTCTGAAGGTAGTGAAACAGCAACTGTAGTATCATTTTGTTTTTCGTCTTTGCAAAGTTCGATTTTCTAATGGAGACATTGGATTTTTTTTAACGGACTCGTACATTTACCAACCTTATTAAAACTATTAATAATGTTATCCATTTTAAGTGCGACAAGGTGGTAGCATTTATATATTTTGTGAAAATTGCAGCGTTGAAAATTACGGAGGCCGATATAAGGGCCATTCAAAAAAAAAATGTCGTAATTACGACATCGCTATGTCGTTATTTTGACATAACATGTCGTTATAACGACATCGCTATGTCGTAATTTCGAAATTACATGTCGTAATAACGACATCACTATATATATGAAAGAATATGTATTATGATTGCCAAGAGACTAAATGACACAAAAATTAACTATAGGTCATCATAATGCCCCCAATAATTAGAAAAGCACCCGCATATTTAGCTATAAAAGAGGGACGAAAGATACCAGAGGGAGAGTCCCCGAAATGCTGTGTGGATAAACTCATCATAGATACCAGGACTAAATTTTGTATATACGCCAGACGCGCGTTTCGTCTACAAAAGACTCACCAGTGACGCTCGAATACAAAAAAGTTAAAAAAGACAAATAAAGTACAAAGTTGAAGAGCATTGAGATCCAAAATTCCTAAAAGTGTTGCCAAATACAGCTAAGGTAATCTATGCCTGAGGTAGAAAAGCCTTATTATTTCAAAAAATTCAAAATTTTGTAAACAGTTAATTTATAAATATAACAATATCAATGATAATTTATGTCAGCACAAAAAGTGCTGACTACTGGGCTTGTGATACCCTTGGGGACATAAATCTCAACCAGCAGTGACATCGACTCAGTGGTTGTAAATAAACTCACATAGATACCAGGACTAAATTTTGTATCTACGCCAGACGCGCGTTTCGTCTACAAAAGACTCATCAGTGACGCTCGAATCCAAAAAAGTTAACAAAGTCAAAAAAAGTACAAAGTTGAAGAGCATTGAGATTCAAAATTCCTAAAAGTGAGTGTTGCCAAATACAGCTAAGGTAATCTATTGTGGCAGACAGTGTAATTAATTAATTATTAGCTCCCTTGGTAAAACTCCAAATTTCATATTTAATGCATTTCATTGTTAAACAATTTACATGAAGCTTAATAAGTATTTATTTGTTAATTGCATAGCTTTTGCTATTTGAATTCATTGGTTAAAGATATTTATTTATATTGTAAAGTTTAATATTTGCATCGTCGCAAAATCTTTGGTTACCTTATTTGGTTACCTTCTGTGAGAAAGTTATATATTTTATAGATCCCATTCTTGAGTTGTGCTTGTTTTGGCTTCCCAACTTTTGTATCTGGGCGTCACTAGTAGATCTTGTGTGGACATAATGCACTTCTGGCGTATTAAAATTTTGAAGTTGTTGCCTTGTGTTGGCTGTTGTTCGTGTGTTTCTTTGTCAATTGTGTTCTCCAATTTATTTACATTGTAGTCATGTAGTGTTAAGTTGTCATTTTAATGTTATATATCACATGGCTATAAAAGAGGGAGGTTTGGCATGCCACAAAACCAGGTTCAACCCAACATTTTTTCCTTTAAAAATGTCCTGTACCAAGTCAGGAATATGGCCATTGTTATATTATAGTTCGTTTCTGTGTGTGTTACATTTTAACGTTGCGTCGTTTGTTTTCTCTTATTTTTGAGTATAAATTCACATTGCGATAAGACGTGTCACGGTACTTGTCTATCCCAAATTCATGTATTTGGTTTTGGTGTTATATTTGTTATTCTCGTGGGATTTTGACTGATGCTTGGTCCGTTTTTGTGTGTGTTACATAGTAGTGTTGTGTCGTTGTTCTCCTCTTATATTTAATGCGTTTCCCTCAGATTTAGTTTGTTACCCCGATTTTGTTTTTTGTCCATGGATTTATGAGTTTGAACAGCGGTATACTACTGTTGCCTTTATTTGATTCACATGTTATACAATGAACCGACCGTGGGAGGGTTGTATATCTAACAAAGGTAATAATATTTATAGATTATCGTTAATCATCTATAAATGATTTTCTCGCTTGAGCTGGTACAGCGAAAGTGAGAAAAGCAATCGAGTTGAGATGACCAATGATAATCTGTTTATTGCTATTTTACCTATGACGACGTTGTCAATTTCATGTCAATTTCGTTAGCAACGCCACGTGGCCTCCTACGTTTCTAGCGATAAATTTTCCATCTCAAGCGAGCAGCATGATATGAAAATTATCACAAAAAAGATCAAAGGAAAAATGCACAAAATAGCGATACGTGGAATTATATGTAGACTAGCTGACATGGCATTCCACCTCCCTGTAAATAAGCGCAACCTACATGCCTTCTTGTAAAAAGGTTGAATTGAAATATTGATTGCTCAAATTTCAAACGGTTGACACGATGTTACAACACGACGTTACACTTAAAATGCGGCGTCGAGGTCGAGGAGGTTTGGATTTCGATAATTTTTGCAAGTCTTATTCGGTTTTTATTAGTGTTGTCAAATCGTACACTTTTGCCTAACCGGTTACTCGGATAATCGTTCGACCGATTAACCGGTTAACCGGTAATTTAAGTTGGTGTTTGAAAGCCTTATCAATAGAACCCTACACATAGATATAAGATGTGGTATGAGTGTCAATTTGACAACCTTTCATTAAAGTCATAAATACGCTTTTAGAATTGAAGTTTTTCCTTTAGCATTATAAGGCTTGTCTGTGAGGATTCCTGGCGAAGTTTGACTTTTAATAATCAAATACACCGTATCAACTATAGCGTTTGTACCAACTTCAGATTAAAAAATACAAAAAAAAAAATCTTAATCTCGTAGAATTGAATATGTCATATGTCTGAAACCGATTATTTTTTCCTTTTCTCTTGTTGTCTCCGAAAATAATGGGGTGTGTTTCAATTTGAAATGATTAATTATAAAAAAGAAGATGTGGTATGATTGCCAATGAGACAATTCTTCACAAGAGACCAAAATGACACAGAAATAAACAACTATAGGTCATTGTACATGCTGTACGACCTGTTTCTTCACTGTGTTTGCTTTTTTCTTTAAGCATGTTACTCGTACTTTCACGTATACATTGAGTACATTCACATTGGTTTGCATTTCACAATTTTTGAATTAAAAGTAAGACTAACCCTTGCACTACGAAGGTTGCACATTTAAATGTAGGTTTACACAATATTAGATCGAAAACGAAATAATGAAGTAATTAGTAAAATTAAATCTCATTGCTGATTTAAAGTTACTGTTAAAAAAACACTTTTTACTAATTATGTTTCGTAAAGATCCTGCCCCGAACTCTAATTAATTTTATGTTTTTAGGATTAACAATAGCAATCAATATACTGGACAATTGATCTGTCAAAATAATTAATTACCACGACGACAATTTTTAAATAAAACATAACTATTTAATGATTTGATTTTCAACACAAATTTATATCAAATCTATCGAAATTGAAGAAAAGTCCGGTTAACCGGTTAGCATTTTTGGTATTCGGTATTCTATCGTTCGACCGATTAACCGGTTAACCGGTTAACCGTTGACAACACTAGTTTTTTTTTATGTTGGTTGATTCTGGTTCTGTCTGTTTTGTGATGTCATTTCATCATAAATTACCTCAAGTTGTGGAAATCGATTGAATAATGTTTACCCTTTATTACCCCAGTCCCACTAGGCCACGATCGTACTACGATCTGTGAAAAAAAGGCAAATATTGATGATCGTAGTGCGTTCGTGTAGATCGCAGTAAGGTCGTATCACGGTCGTGGTGAGGTCTTCAAGATCGTGAAGAGCGTAGCCAACTTTGAACATGTTCAAAACAATCGTGGTGCGGTCGCGGCGAAATCAGGTCGTAGTAAAAGCGTAGTGAGAGCGCACTAAGATCGTAGTAAGATCGCAAAGGTCGCTGTACAATCGTAACGAAAGCGTGATTCTATTCGGAGAGACTGCGCTATGATTGCACAGCGACGTTATCACGACCTCACTACGACCATCACGTTCTCACTGCGACCCAACTACGCTTCCACTACGACTATACCACGCTGTTCACGACCATAGTACGATTCTAGCACGCCCTTGTCGTCCTCATCACGCTCTTCTTACGACCTTACTACGTTCATACTACGACCATCATTTTTATTGTCATTTTCACATAAAATATATAAAAAAGCACCCTAGATTTTGTTTGTTTGAATGTAATTATCCATTTGCTCTAACAGCTCAACCATGCTTCTCGTTTTTATATAGATTAGACCGTTGGTTTTCCCGTTTAAATGGTTTAACACTAGTAATATTTTTGATCCCTTATAGCGTGCTGATTGGTGTGATCCAAGGCTCCGTGTTGAAGGCCGTACCTTGGCATATAATGGTTTACTTTTATAAATTGTTACTGGATGGAGAGTTGTCTCATTGGCACTCATACCACATCTTTCTATATATATTGATACATCTATGTCATCTCTGCTATCGTTCACTAAAATATCGTCATTGAACTTTATGGACCAGCAATAGGTTGTAATTTAGGTTGGATTGGTCGGTCCGACATCTCTGTTTGATTAGGATTCGTTACTTTGCTCTCTCTGCCTCTACATCAACTCCTACCACCATGACCACGTGTTCTGGTAGATTTTGGTGGCATGACTGTATTGTTTCCGAGAAATCTACGATTTAATCAGAAAAAGAAGGAATTGAACTGTACTGATATGGAACACGATGTTGACGTTATTGTTGAGAACGTAGTAAGATAGCGCTATGAACGTAGTATAATCGTGGTAAGAACGTGTTATAATCGCAGTAAGATCGTGTTGCAATCGGATAACTCGTGGTATGGTCGTAGTGAGAACGTGAAGAGCGTAGAACGATCTTGATAAGCGTTGTCAGGTCGCAGAATAAGCGCGGTGAGAACGTGGTATAATCGTAGCGGGATCTTTGTAGAAGCGTAGAGAGGACGTAGTAGCATCGTGAAAGCAACGAAAATTTACATTTTCATGCCGCTCATACCGCGACCGCACCACGATCTAAATTTATTTTAGATCGCGGTGAGCGTGGTGCGATCGTGGTCTAGTGGGACTGGGGCTTAAGTTATTTCAAGTAAACATGCAGTACTGTCGCAAGTAATGTAGGAAGGAAAGATGGGACGGAAGTAAACATGTATACGGTTTTCCATAAAAAAAAAATATACAAACTTTTATCATAGGATGTTTAACTTTCAAGTTGCATAGCATCTGTCATTGTAAAATTTCTATATCTTAATTCTACCCCAATACAAATATATCTGACACTCTGCAAGTAAATCGAACATTTTTACCCCTGGTTAAATTTGAATAGAATTGTATTTTCCCTGGCACATAAGATGTCGAAATACATCCCTTCAATTACTTGAACCTTGGCTTGAGAAGTATTTCCCAAGTCATCTTTAGTGTTTAACTTCTGATATACATTTTAAAATATAGTAATCTACTCCTGGATCGTCCGCGAAAACGGCTAATATAATCCCGGGTTTTTATTAATTCGATGAAACGGTTTTCGTCGCTGTTTGGGATTCGTCTTTCAATTACCTCCATTTCATGCACAAGTTTATATTGACGAAAAGTTCCGGCTTCGCTAGTACAAGAATTACTTTCATCACGACAGTTATAGCATGAATAGCAGGACAAATCGCGAAGTAAAACATTCCGTGAACTGGTATTAAGTTTTTTAATATTGGTGATTGCACCTTACTGAGGACGACTTTAAATGATCTATTTCGGAGGACTTCCGCAACATAAATTTCAATTCACATTTTACATTTAGAGGACTGTCTTGGTGTCTCCAATTTGTCTTTGCAAAAGATGTAATGAGATTTCCCCCCCCCCCCCATTTCCCCATTCTTTTAAATAAATTGTTTAAAGCTATAAACGATTAATAAAAATTGCAAAATTTAGCCTGTGTCGAACCCATGTCACCGGGGTCTACAGCAACATGAATTACTCTTTTTTTCGACAGCAATCATCAACCTATTTTTCCAAATTTCATAACACGATTTATTCTAATTATCATGAACATTTAATTGAAACTTTAAGTCTCGGTCACACCTTTAAGCGTCGGTCACACCTTACCGGATAGCAGAAACGGACGCCTAACGGATGAAAATAAAAGTTGTCCGTTGACAAAATTGTTATCCGTTGGGAGTCCGTTGATGTATTGACCGAATAAAACGGACGTGTAACGAATGCATAACGGACACACACCGGATATGCAACGTACGAGAAACGGAAACGTACCGGACATAACGAATGTCGAACGTACATCCAACGGACGAGTACCGCATAAAACGGACACCTAACGGAAGCGTACCGGATAAAACGGATAAACAAGATATACGGAAAAATTAAAGCCGACAATAATAAAACATGCAAATCGCATAAATATTCAAAATGTTTCTGTGTAACTGGTTGTAGTTTAAACAATATTTATTCAAAAAGTGCATGAAATATAAATATACATATAAATACAGGGATTCGGAAACAAGAAAAACTTATATAAATCCGTCTCCCTTTTGGTTTGTTCTTCAAAATGCCGCCAAAGGGCAGTGTCAGGCCAGAGTTCATCATCCGTTTTATCCGTTATACGTCCGGTAGAAGTCCGTTTCTCATTTGTTCAACATCCGTTTTATCTGTTAAACGTCCGATAGAAGTCCGTTAGTGAATTTATCTTCCAGACCTCCAACGGATGTATAACGGACACGTAACGGATACAAAATTAACGGACATTCAACGGACATTTTATCCGTTGGACGTCCGTTCAAAGTTTTGAACATGCTCACAATTTTCTACCGGACAGAACAGACGTCGACGGATAAAACGTACGCTTAACGGACATGCAACGGATATGGACGGACGTCTAACGGATAAGAACGGATGTCTAACGGACATGAACGGATTGAAAAATAATTATCCGTTAGGCGTCCGTTCGAGCTATCCGGTAAGGTGTGACCGAGGCTTAACGGATAGCTCGAACGGACGCCTAACGGATAACTTTTTTTTCAATCCGTTTCTTACAAATTGACGAGTCTCCCGATCACGTACATGTAGTTTGTCTTGATCGGTCTTGATCGAGTTGATCTGATCGGCAGTGTGAACCTAGCTTAAAACATCGTCATTTGATCTTGATGGACCAGCAATAAGTTGTGATTCAAGTTGGATTGGTCGGTCCGATATATATCTACTGGATAAGATTCGTTAGTATCAGATCTCCCACTGCCACTACCTCTACCCTTACCCTTACGTAGATTTTGGTTGCATTACTGCGTTTTTTCCGAGAAACTCATCGTATCAATGAGAAATAGAAGGTACAAAAAATGTATGATACAGTATTTATATGAACCACGATGTTGACGTTATTGCTTGGAGCGTAGTAAGATCGTGGTATGAACGTGGTATGATCGTAGTAAAATGTAAGAGCGTGCTTTAATCGCAGTAAGATCGTGTTGCAATCGGCTAAATCGTGGTATGGTCGTAGTTAGGACGTGATAAGCGTAGAGAGCTCGTGATAATCGAAGTGAGGTCGCAGAACGTGGTGATAACGTGGTATACTCGTAGCGGGATCGTTGTAGAAGTGTAATGATGACGTATACGTAGTAGCAACGTGATTGGAACAAAAATTTACATTCTAATGCCGCTCATACTTCGAGCTGACCACGATCTGAATTTATTTTAGATCGCGATGAGCGTGGTGCGATCGTGGTCTAGTGCATGGGTCTAAGGCTTAAACTGTCATTCGGTATGTCGGAAAATGATCGCGAAAGAATATAACGGTGGTTAAGCAATGCGATTGAATCGCGAACGAAATTAATTGTAATTCTAATTAAAAATTTGTGAAAAAATTGTGTACATGTATTTTCAAAAGGCGGAACAAATCCGATCTGTTTAAAAAAAAAATGACAAGTTATACCAATTGAATAAAAAAATATTGCATTTGAATGACAAATTAAACCATTTTAATAAAAACCATTGTATTTAAATGAAAAAAAATATTGCATTTAAATGAAAAAATATTGCATTTAAATGAAAAAATATACCATTCAAATGAAAAAATATACCATTCAAATAAAAAATATTGCATTTAAATGAAGAAATATATATAACAAAATAAAAAATATTGCATTTAAATGAAAAATATCAAAACTGCAACCATTACCATGATTTTTTTCTTCATTGAGTTGGAACCTAAGTTTCTTAATACTTGTTTAACTTTTCGTTGGGGAAGTTTAGAAATAAAAGTATGTAATTTATCATGTTAGTACCAAATCATATGATTTGATGGTACCCTCCATCAGGGATGGGCACGATTACTGACAAATGTAATCGATTAATAATCTATTACATGAAGGATTTTTGTGCAATCGATTAATAATCGATTACTCAAATTTTAGTATGTATTCGATTACAATCGATTACTTTATTAAAAGTAATTACATTACTTTTCGATTACTGTCAATTACATACTTCAACATTTCAACAAAAAATAACAGGAGTAAAACACAATTATATTGCTCAACATTTGTATAGTGAAAATTAAGATCTTTACCAAATGCATCATTCAAAGCATTGTTTCTTAATTATAAGTTAATAGCTGTTTTTTTTTAGATCAAATCTCTTGATGAAGATTAGAAATATTTAAAAAAAATCTTGAAATTTTGATTTTCAACATAAATGAAAGATGTCATCGCATTGCAATACTCACTTATTCATAACTAATTGTTTTTCAAAAATTTAGCTTTCTTACTGACTTAGGTTAGCTTTTTTGTTTTTACCCTTTAAAATAAAATATTTTAGCAAAGTTAATTATAATGTTTAAGGAAATATAAAAAAAGTAGAATAATTAATTAGTTTAGCTAATTTTTAAGATCAAAATTTATTTTTATAATGACATGCATGATTTAAACCTTTTGTTTGAGATTATTTAACTGCCACTGGAGTACAATTTATAACCTGGGGCTAAATATTGTAAATTTCCTTCTTAATTAGACATAAGATAATTGAAATAAAAACAAAGTATGATTGTTATTGACTAGAAGACTTTGATTATCTCATTAGTAAAGGCAAGAATGTTGTTAAGATTTGTTAACTTCTTCAATCAAATTATATACAAAATAGATTTATAGTGTCAAAGGGATACATCTATTTCTAAAAAGAATTGCTATGCATTGCCATTGGTTCATTGTTAAAAGGATTTTGTGTTTTTTTTTTAAATTTGATTTATATACATGTACATCATAACATTTAAGAAATCAACTGTTTATCTATTCTAAGCTTTAATTTCAACTCTGATTAAAAATTATGTTTTCAGGAAATTTAATACAAATAAGCTTACTACTTTTAAAATATGTAGTACAGAACTTAACGAAAGCCAGACACATTTCTTATTTAAGATCGATTTTATTATTTCAAATCTATTTTCTTGTTTTAATATTAAAGCTCTTGAATTATTGACAAGCACATACATCCATTTGTTTCAAAAGCTAGATATAAAGTAAATTTAGGTAGGGATCTGGTTGCTCACAATGCAGCTTCAGACAATAGATAGAAATAAGGCAGTTGCTTAACTCTCAAGTATTGTTGATGCATAATATTTTATCTGTACTACAAAGTGATAACATACATATTTTCCTCTGAAATAGGTTATTTTTCATCAAACTATTTTACTAAAGTAATCGAAATGTAATCGAAAAGTAATCGATGATTACATCCAAATATTTACTGTAATCGATTAAATTACGATTACATGTAATCGAAAATGTCTTCGATTACAGATTACTGTCGATTACTTGAAAAAATGTAACCAATTACAATCGATTACGATTACAGATTACGATTACCCCATCCCTGCCCTCCATGAATATGATCCTCAATCAGTGGTATCGACCAAACGTTAAAAAAAGGTCAAGAGTTAATCTTAATAATTCAATTAATATGTTAAATTATCATGTATATATATTACAGAGGCATATACAAGAGAGATTCATATGACAAATATATCCGATGTTATTGGCACTAATGAAATCAAACTGAGATGTTCGTATACCACAGATTCTGCTGACCGTGTATCAGGTATCACCTTTCTTGCTGAGAATGGCACGACAGATTCATTTGTCAACATAGCAGAATCAACAGTATTTTCGAGCCAGCCAGAGCTATTACCTTATGGAGTATATCTATTTGGCAGTGCTAATATTACCAAATTGTCAGACTCACATTCAGAAGTTGTTCTCACTTTTAACAACCTAAAATGTAAGCAAGAAAGAAACTATAAATGCAGATTGGGAATACACAATGCTCTACCAACTGATTCGACACCAATGCAACTGTTTGTTCAAGGTAAGTACATCAATATCAAGAAAACTACAGTTAAGATTACGATCAAACGCTCTTGATTAGAAAAAAATAGAGGACAAGAAAACAAACCCCAGTCGTTGACAAACAAACACAACTTCAGTTTAAAGATAACGCACAAAGACAGACCAGCATCAGTCATAAAAGATCATGAAACATTGGTACTCCATACAGGTTGGCAGTTCCTACTTTATTAGAAACACCAATACATATGATGATGAAAAGTGATAATCTAATTCATGAAGTAAATCGCATTCTTTGATGTCGCGAATAATGCAAAGAGTTTTCAAGTACATCTACAAAAAAGTGCGTCTGAAGAACCGATATTCTTTATTTTCGGAAGCACTGCTTCAAGAGCTTAATTTATGGCATTTATTTATAAAATTACTATTTTAGCTTTTCACGAATATGACCTACCGAATTAGACTATTTACCGGGTTTGTAATAACATGAGCAACACGACGGGTGCCACATGTGGAACAGGATCTGCTAACTCTTCCGGAACACATGGGATCAACCCCAGTTTTTGGTGGGGTTTGTGTTGTTTAGTCTTTAGTTTTCTATGTTGTGTCTTGTGTACTATTATTTGTCTGTTTGTTTTTTTCTTTATTAGCCATGGCGTTGTCAGTTTATTTTCGATCTATGAGTTTGACTGTCCCTTTGATATCTTTCGCCCCTCTTTTTTTAATCTAAGGTTACGATAAGATAAAAACCTAGTATGTAATTATCTGGTATAGATAATGCATATTTTAAGGGTTTTCTTGTCGTAGAACACACCGAGGGGTGTCAGGATTGATCAATTGACAGACCGACCGGAGGGAGGTCTTTCTTTGAACAATCCTGACACCCCAAGGTGTGTTCTACGACAAGAAAAAAACTTAAAATATGCATTTTCTGACTTATATACCGTCAAAAATAAAATTAATTTTATAAAGATTTGTAAAATTTAGTATCCTATTTTACCGACAACACTTAAGTGGGATATTCCTTTCTAATGCGTTCAGGTTTTAATACGCCCTGCAGCTCATTTAGAATGTGAAATAAAACTCACTAAATAATTTAGATATAAACCTTGTAAAAATAATTATCCATACACAATAAAAATATTACTGTAACTGCATGCAGTAAGACACAAATGTATTGTTACCACCCGATAACGGTGTATGACAAATACAAGACACATTGTAAGTAATTTATTGTATTACCAATGTTATTTCAACTGATCGGGCGGAGCTTCTGTTTTAATTTGAATAAGGACAGTCTATTTGAAGATGTGTGTGATAAGAATGATTGCCGTTATAATTAATTCTGATTTATAATCATCTTTCACTATCACCAAAGGCATTTACAATGACTGGACTTCATTGATGAGTTTATCCTAAAACACCTATCGATAGATGGACTGGTTTATTGTGAGCGAATTGGTTAAACTCCGCCCAGTCGAGTGAAATAAATCGAGTAATACCACTTAGCTTATTGAAAATAGGGGGAGGGGTATGTTTTATTTTTCTATTTGTTATGTTATTTCTATCGCGGAAAAGTGGTTATTTTTTTAAACAATTTTAATTGAATCGAATAAAAAAATCAGAAAGATTGTCTTTTGAAAAGCAATACATTTTATTAACAGATAATCAGGATATTATTATATACCCTCTGCACCCGACCCTTTTCTGAGTTACGTAAATGTTATTCAATAGAATATAAGATTATCTTATTAGTTGATCATTTGATAGAATAAAAGGTATACATAAATTTAAAAAAGTTAAGAACTGACACGAAGACGACTATAAATACATTTAGGTCACAGTATGATTTCCTATTCAGCGTTTATTGTCCTGAACATGCATGAAATATTTGCCACTGGACGTTCAGCAAGCAACCAAAAATCAATCAACCTATTCAGTGTGACTCAATAAGATTTTCAAAATCTAACACACGTATATTTTAAATCCGGCTTTTTATTTATGAAAGTCTATATTAAAATTCATCTCACATAAAATTGAGAAAGGAAATGGGGAATGTGTCAAAGCGACAACAACCCGACCATAGAGCAGACAACAGCCGAAGACCACCAATGGGTCTTCAGTGTAGCGAGAATTCCCGCACCCGTAGGTGTCCTTCAGCTGGCCCCTAACATATGTATACTAGTCTTCAAGCCATTGTTCAACTACTAAATTGTCTATTCTTCTTACCAGCACACTTGGTACAATCAAAAACCTGATAATAAATTGTTCAAATAAGGCCTTCGAAAATAGTGGAATAAATTACTGTTGGAGTGTCAAGAACTCGTTGGAAGTACTTGATAAATTGCATGCTTATATTGGTGATTTATAATCTGTTCAAAGCTTTGATTTTTCTACCCTGTATACCCCATTGCCTCACATTCTCATTAAGAAAAAAATCACACACCTAATTAAATGGGCATTCAAAAAATCAGAATGTGAATATATATGTTCAAACTCTTTTAGGGACCGTTCAATATTTATCAGATGGATGGGCCGGTGCATTATTAATATTGTTTCATTAAAAAAGTTATTGCCCATCCTTTTAAATTCTGAAAAAAAGTCCTTGCCCATCTAAACAAATCTATAAAAAAAGTCCTTGCCCCTCTAAAACTCTTTAAAGACAATCAAAAATGATTTAGGTTCTTTTTCTATTTTTAAGTTTTTAAATTTTTATGTCTTGAAATCAAAGAATAGACTTTATCCAAAATTTGAAATGTGCTAGTTAATTCTATCTATGTGTGTATCAGAACCATACATTTTATTGATTTTCAAAACCAGTATGAATATACATGTACAGATTTGATTTTATATGTACAGCCTCAAATACAATATTGATTTAAAATAAAGGAAATAATTTAAAATAAGGGACAATAACTCTTGGACTAGTAAACATATTATCATATATTGAATTACTAATTATTGTCCTAATAACAGAACATGTTTATAGTTCAAATATCAATGTCCCTTTATCTATTCTACTTTTCAAAAAAAAAATTTAATATGGTCGTTTTTAGCAAATATAGGCAGACATGTTTTTGACTTTAATGATGCAGCCTTTTTCGCTTATTAATTAATTCCCTAAATTTGACAGCTTAACACAAAACTATAAAACAACCTGGCATTCTTTAAGATCAATATATAAATGAGACAGCTGTACAGTTATATGAAAATCTAAGTTGATTTGAAAAAGTTATAAAAAAAATGAAAGGTGACCATCTGAACTTAGTCTAAACTTAAAATTGTAGCTTTTTTTCAACCTATTAACTGAATCCATAAAATGACAGCAAAAAACCAAAGTACTAAACAGCCTGGCATTCAGTAAGATCAATATAAAAATGATATAGCAATAGAGTTTTATGAAAATGCAAGTTGATTTGAAAAAGTTATGAAAAAAATTAAAGATGACTATCTTGAAATAACCAAAAACTGAAAATTTAAGCTTTTTCTTAAACCTTTTTATTAAATCCATAAGAATGACAGCAACACACCAAACTACCAAACATTTAGGCATTCTATAAGATCAATATATAAATGAAATAGCTGTAAAGTTTTATGAAAATCCATGTTGATTTGAAAAAGTTATAAATTTTTTTAAAGACGACTATATGGATTAAGCCTAAACTGAAAATTTGAGCTTTTTTTTTTTTAACCTTTTTATTAAATCCATAAGAATGACAGCAATAAACCAAACTACCAATCAACCTGGCATTCTGTAAGATCAATATATAAATGAAATAGCTGTAGAGTTTTATAAAAGTCCATGTTGATTTAAAAAAGTTATAAAAAAAAATTGTAAGGGTTCCGCGGAACCCAGTGTCTCGCCTGCTTTTGCTGTTAATCGCAGACTCAACAAAATGAGGAAAAACATCAATGAAAATTTCCCACTCGATACTGTCTTTTGATTGAAAGAAGCTTCCAAGTTTGGTAAAAAATTCCAGGATAGTTTATGAATCTAATAAATGTTTTATAAACTTTAACTGCAGACTGTATGTAATGTTAACTAGAAGAAAAACTAAGTCCATTGATAAGTAAAATACGGAAAAAGTGAATTATTTTTACAAAATTTACTTCTGAATAATATCTTATGATCAGAAACAAGCTTTTGTCTAAGTTTGGTAGAAATCCAGGATAGTTTAAGAACATTATAAAAAATTTAAAAACTTAAATCACAGAGTGAACGTTTTGTTTCTGGCAAAAAAACTGTCCATTTATAAGTAAAATACGGAAAAGTGGAAATTTATTTTTACAAAATTTTCTTCTTGATACTATCTTATGATCATAAACAAGGTTCTGTCCAAGTTTGGTACAAATCAAGGATAGTTTATGAAAGTTATTAAAATTTTAAAAACTTTAACCACAGAGTGAATGTAATGTTTCCTCGCAGAAAAACTAAGTCCATTTATAAGTAAAATACGGAAAAGTGGAAATTTATTTTTACAAAAATATTCTTCTTGATACTATCTTATGATCATAAACAAGCTTCTGTCCAAGTTTGGTACAAATCAAAGATAGTTTATGAAAGTTATTAAAATTTTTAAAACTTTAACCACAGAGTGAATATAATGTTTCCTCGTAGAAAAACTAAGTCCATTTATAAGTAAAATACGAAAAAATGGAATTTTATTTTTATAAAATTTACTTCTGGATACTTTCTTATGATCATAAACAATCTTCTGTCCAAGTTTGGTAGAAATTTAGTATAGTTTAAGAAAATAATTAAAATTTCAAAAACTTTAACCACAGAGTGAATATTTTTGGACGCCGCCGACTTTGACGACGACGACGCCGACGACGACGGAATGTAGGATCGCTTAGTCTCGCTTTTTCGACTAAAGTCGAAGGCTCGACAAAAATCAAAGATGACTATCTACATTCAGCCTAAACTTAAAATTTGAGCTTTTTTTTCTTACCTATTAATTAAATCTATTAATTTAACAGCAATACACCAAACTACCAAGCAACCTGGGTTATAAGATCTCAATATATACTAGTAAATGAGATAACTGTAGAGTTTTAGGAAAATCCAAGTGGATTTGAAAAAGTTAGAAAAAAAAATTAAAGTTCACTATCTGAATTTAGCCTTATCTAAAAATTTGAGCTTTTTTTTCTTACCTATTACTTAAATCCATAAATTTTACCGCAATACACTGAACTATTAAACAATTTGGTATTCTATAAGGTCAAAATAATTTAAAAGATAGTCTGAACAGAAAATTCTAGCTTTTTATTCCTTAATTAAATCCTTAAAATTGACAGAAATGAGCCAAGCTACCAGTTTGTTGAGACATGTTTTGAGTGCCCGCAAAAGAAATATCTTACAAACCAATAAAATTGATAGCAAAATTTTTCCTATAAAATATGTTCTGGCTCATCCACCAAATGTTTTAAAAAAAGTTCTTGCCCATCTTAATATTTCCACAAAAAAAGTGCTTGACCCGCCCCATTTTGCACCGGCCCATCCATCTGATAAATATTGAACGGTCCCTTAGGTCATTTTTTAGTAGCAATAAACAAAAAAACTATGTTAATTGGACATGCTTTGATACTATATATGCCCTTGAGTTTTTACTAGATAACATTTTTGTTCGCTTTGGGGATTACGTATATCGTCAGATTATCGGAATTCCAATGGGGACTATAGTCGCCGTCAGCTGAAATTCGTAGCGGTTATCGGTAAAAATAATCTAAACTATCAATCGCGTTCACTCGAGATATAGTTTTTCACATTCCATTCAAAAATCGCATTTAGAAAAACCACTACTGACCTACCTTTTAAGTGATCGCACTGTAATAATCCTGACCTTCACTTTTTCCAGAATATTTTCCATTGTAATTCCGCCATCTTCGTTTCTATGAGGATCATTTGTTTACATATGACATTCGTCACTGTACGCAGTTTCCTGAAATGTTCTTTCATTGATGTGATAAGGTTTCCCGCGCTTTATGCAAATTTTATGAAATTGAACTCCACGGAAACACTTCCGGTAAAAACAATGGCTGATTCCACCATTCAAAATCGTCTATGAAAATGTGAAGGTCAGGATTATTACAGTGCGATCACTTAAAAGGTAGGTCAGTAGTGGTTTTTCTAAATGCGGTTTTTGAATGGAATGTAAAAAACTATATCTCGAGTAAACGCGATTGATAGTTTAGATTATTTTTACCGATAACCGCTACGAATTTCAGCTGACGGCGACTATAACTGTGCACCACTTATTGCGGACCTGTTTTTGTATTGTTATGAGTTACAATTTATGACAAAAATAAGCAAAGACCCATCGAAACAACATCTGATAAACAAATTTAATAATACTTTTAGATATTTGGATGATATTTTGGTCTCAATAATGACGACTTCAGTATGTATATTAATGAAATTTATCCTGTTGAACTTACTTTAAATAAAGCTAATACTAACAATGACCACTACCCTTTTCTCGATCTTGATATCTATATCACTAATGGAAAGCTGAAAACTAAAATTTATGATAAAAGGGATGATTTTTCATTTCCTATCGTTAATTATCCGTTTTTAGATGGTGACGTTCCCTTGTCATCATCTTTTGGTGTTTATATATCTCAACTTGTACGATTCGCTCGTGTATGTAACAATGTTTTAGATTTTAACGAGAGAAATTTATGTATTACTGAAAAATTATTACACCAGGGTTTTCGATATCACAAACTAGTAAAAACATTTACTAAATTTTATCATCGGTATAAGACATCATTCGTAAATATAGCTCAACATGCAGACTTCTAATACGTTCAGGTATTTCACATCCAATTTTTTATGGAAATATTCTTTATAAAGCACAAAGGTGTCAGTATTCACCTCAGAAACTTACAAAACCTTTGTATAGACTTATTAAGAAGGGATATAATTACGATACTGTTGTCAAGTCATTAAAGATTGCATATTTTGGCGTTAATATTGAGTCACTGATAAGGTCTTTGCATTGGAACCAAACACATTTATTCTAAAAACAGTTGTTGGCATGACACGGGTTATGTTCTCCTCATATATGTTATGATGGTATGATACTAAACCCCTAACGGGAAGGATTTTGCCTGATGTTCATATGATGAAATCATAATCTTTCAGTCAGTTTAATTGAAGTCTGGAGCTGGCATGTCAGTTAACTGCTAGTAGTCTGTTGTTATTTATGTATTATTGTCATTTTGTTTATTTTCTTTGGTTACATCTTCTAACATCAGACTCGGATTTCTCTTGAACTGAATTTTAATGTGCGTATTGTTATGCGTTTACTTTTCTACATTAGTTAGAGGTATAGGGGGAGGGTTGAGATCTAACAAACATGTTTAACCCCGCCGCATTTTTGCGCCTGTCCCAAATCAGGAGCCTCTGGCCTTTGTTAGTCTTGTATTATTTTAATTTTAGTTTCTTGTGTACAATTTGGAAATTAGTATGGCGTTCATTATCACTGGACTAGTATATATTTGTTTAGGGGCCAGCTGAAGGACCCCTCCGGGTGCGGGAATTTCTCGCTACATTGAAGACCTGTTGGTGACCCTCTGCTGTTGTTTTTTATTTGGTCGGGTTGTTGTCTCTTTGACACATTCCCCATTTCCATTCTCAATTTTAGTACAGTGATAATGGACGTCATACTAAACTCCGAATTATACACAAGAAACTAAAATTAAAAATCATACAAGACGAACAAAGGCCAGAGGATCTTGACTTGGGACAGGCATATCTGATAATGTTTCTTTATTGTAGCGATAAATTAACAAAACTTCACGTTATTTGTTTCTAAAATTAAAATGCGGGAAATGAAGGTTTCTTTTACATCTATCATCGATTGAACTTTCAAAAATAAATTTCCAAATCGGCAATAAAAAACTATCAGACGAATAAAATTTTGAAGTAAATTATAGATTGCATTTTTATCAAGGAAAATAATGACCTCACACAGGTCATTATTTTATGCCTTTGAGCATATTTCATTGAAACATGGTATGGTCCGGGTTGATTCTGAAAAAGAATGACCTGTCGTTCTGAAAGAAAATAACTCCATGTATAAAATTTTCTAATCACTCAACAGTTCAAACGTTATTGATTATAAAGGTTTTGTACTTTATCGTGTTAATACTGTTGTATAATATAAGTTGAACTAGGGCCAACTGATGTTCAAATTTCGGTAATTAAAGAAATTGTTATAACATAAAAAAAACCCACAAAAACCAAATTCAAAGGAAAATTCAAAAAGGTGAAGTGCATAAAAACAGATATAACCAATCATTCAAATACATCAACTAATTAAAAAAATGACTTGAAAACAGCTATCATACTCCTAACTTTTAAATTCGCCCTCGCCCTGTTCGTCCAAATTTAAAGTATTTCTTCTCTAAATTCAATAGGCGTTAAACAAAACAAACACAGAAATAGGATTAGTTGCTGGTAGTAACATATTATTTTCTCTTGCGATACAAATTTTATTAAACTTTATAATACAGGTTTCTTCGATACAAACAACATAATATAAATACATGTAATAAACATAGCAGCCACTGTATATATACTAATGTGACTAACTTCGTGGCGATTCGACGTAACTGCGAGCACCTTTGATACGAAAACATTTAAATACCAAACTTTATATAGTACCATAAAACCCAAACCGTAGAAACGGCCAAAACTTTTCTCGTGCCTTGTGCACGTATCATCAATCTTTATGAATAGTACATACTCTTGCAGAACTAGTTCCAGCAGTAGTTACACTAGTTCAAATCTATATATGATTACTACAAATACCAAACGGGGAAAACCCAATTTCAAACGAAATGAAATATATTGTATATATGTTACAGTGAATTTGTATAATCAGGGATTATGCAGAATTCCTGAATTTTCAGGGAATATGTAGAATCACTAAAATCATTAATAATTATATATAATCCCTGAAAATGACCAGTGATTTAACATAATCACTGAACATTTTAATAATTATTCTACAAATTCCTGAATATATGATTTCAGGGATTGTGAATAATTTAAGGATCCTTTGTTTGATAAAAAAAATTAATGTAATAGACAAATTATCTTTTTTTTAACTTTCATATTCCTTGCCAATTGAACAAACTTTGCTTTTACACACAGAGGATGATCGTAAAGATATAACCAACACAGGGTTTTTAGATAAAGTTTAAAACTTCAAAATTAATGATATCAACATTTCCTTTATAGCAATACGTATTGTTATTTTTTTTTTATTAAAAGCAGCGTAAATTGATATTCAAATCCACAGAGCATGTTATTTGTGGTACATGTAAAACAAATGGCGAAGAAGATTATGAGACATCTATTTGGTGTTTTTTTTTATCAAATGAACAAGAAATTCAAACTGATAGAACTTACGCATCTAAATGTATAGAACAGACAGAACTAAGGACTGACAAATAGAACAAAGTTTTAGAGGAAGCTGGCTTTTGGTGTAATATTCTCATAGCAGGGTAAAAGGAAAAGGAAACCCGAGAAACATAAGGTTTTGTTCACAAAAAGTTTGAAAAGGGATATCGCCTGGTCACAAAACATGGTATCTTGCTCGAACCACTTCGAGGTTGCTAATTTCCCTTTTTTGGGGTACCTTCAGATGTTTTTACTGAACATTTTAATTCTATTAGGCGTGTTGTACAATCTAATTCGATATGTGAAGGAAAATATTGTTATGCCCCACCTACGATAGTAGAGGGGCATTATGTTTTCTGGTCTTTGCTTCCGTTCCTGCATGCGTTTGTTCGTACGTGCGTTCGTTCGTCCGTGCGTTCGTTCGTCCGTGCGTTCGTTCGTCCGTTCGTCCGTCCGTCCGTTCGTCCGTCCGTTAGTCTGTGCGTCCGTTCAGGTTAAAGTTTTTGGTCAAGGTAGTTTGCGAGTGGGGTATCCGTGTACTTTGGACACATTCTTGTTTTTTTTTAAAGTGGATATAGTGGTAAAATGTGAAGCGTATTATTTTAATATATTGTGTTTAACATTTTAATATATTGTGCCTAACATTTTACAATTTATGTAAATAATGATGTTTTAATATGATTTTATAGAATAAATTATCTTACTTTTATTCATTTTCCTTATAGATACAACTATTTCTTCATTTTAGTTATTATGAATAACCCCTGACATTTTTTCTAGTGATTATATATAGTCCCTGACACTTTTTCTAGTGATTATATATAATCCCTGACACTTTTTCTAGTGATTATATATAATCCCTAAACTAGCCAGGGGTTCCACATAATCCCTGAAAATTTCAGGGATTCTACATAATCACCGATTATACAAATTCACTGTAACATATATACGATTACGAATATAAAATGAACCCTGATAATGTTGCTTACACACAATATTTAATGTCGCAATAAAAGACTCTTAGACGTTTTTTTTAAATCAAGTCGACCAAATTGTATTTAATGGAACTAGAAGTCTAAAAAGCAAAACCTGAATCGAAACCGTTGAAAAAAATAGCTATCCCTAATTCGCTGTAATGTAATACCGTGTGCAGTTTTTTTTTAATTGTTTTAGTCCTGATTTGCTGTCTCCCATCTTATTTCTCCTTTCATTCATATGATTTTTAGTCTCCTACCGTCGAATTCGAAAGGACTGTAGGTTTACACTCTCTCCGTCTATCTGTCTGGCTGTCTGTCCACCCGTCAGTCCAACAAATCAGTTTTCCAGATTTTTTTTCTTCATGGGAATAAGGAATAAGTTAAAGATGCTATTTGTGGTTTACTAGTATAAATTATCCTTGAATCGTTTATTAAATGCCAATTAATTATTTTAGCATTTTAAATACAAAAGATTAAGAAAAACACTAAAATATAGTCCGATTTGTTGATAACATGGAAGAATCTTGAGTAACAAGACAAGTAACAGGACAGTGTTAATAACAGAAAGGAATTATTCAAAAACAAATCTTTATTTCATAGTTTAAGAAAAATACATCATTTCAAATTGGTCAGAATTGGAAGATAACAGCAAGTAATGTCATTTATTGAACAGATGTATTTTTCGCAAATACCCCTCCATAACATGATATATCTGTTTAATTACACCGAATCTATTTTGATTATAACTGTTTGTACAGGTCAAAGGAAATCTTTTTGTTACCACTAGTAGTAAGCTGTAATCCATAAACAATTTTATGCATAATTTGCATTTGTAAATAATTACATAATCTCATTAGGAATTATACCACAACAACTATTTTATGTGAATAAATTTAGTGTGCAAGATTGATAAACTTTTAATTTTGTTTACTAAAACACTATGTAAAATATTTATAAAATGAATATTCCATGTGTAATACAAACAGAAACATGAAAAATAACAGAGTCAACTATAAATGTTCAAAACATGAATTTTATGAAATATTGTGAATGGTAACATTACAGTTATTAAACACGATAGGGTGCTTATTCATCCCAGTAGTGTGTACTGGTGGATTTCTGTTGGTTAAGTCCGAAAGAGGGTGCAATTCAGCTTCTCCCTGTTATCACACTGATCTTCAGTTAAATCTGATTCATTGACATCAAAAACAGAATTATTTATATTTTCATTGTTATTGTTTTGATCTAAATTTGCAGTTGAATTTGCAGCGGTATACGACGAAATTGAAGCAGACATGTCACGCTTCTGCGCTGTGGATGTGTCACGAACATAGTTCTGTACACTCTGTTCATTCCTATGGCCTGAAATAGTGACAATATGTCTGGCTTCAAATCCAGAATCACTAAGAACAGTTATACACGTTGCTCGCACACAGTGATTAGTGTATGATTTGCATAAATTTGCAGATTCTGAAATGTTTTTCATCATACTTCCTAAAGTGTTCTTCCCAAGGGGTTTATTTTCGTACCATATTTCTTCCTCTTCATTAAAAGAATCTCTTGGTCTCTGCCAAAACGCTGTTTGGTTTGGGTTTAGTTTACCAAGATACTTTTTGAAAGACAAAACTGGACACATTGGGGTTCCGGTGGCATACATTCTGCCCCCTTTCGGCTCAAAGTCTTCTTCATCCACTCCCTGGTGGTTCTTTGTCATTTCAGATGAAATTTTGTGTACATATTCTTTCCCTTCATCATCTTTAGAAATTTTAAAGTCTTGTGGCTTCATTTCACGGAGATTTTCTTGCCCCTGGCGGCAAAAATATAATAAAACCTCGAACCACACTTTGTTTAATAGTCCAGAAGGTGAATTAACATTGAATGTACGTGGATGTTCATACAGTGTCTTAATATCACCTTTGTCAACAGATTTTTTATGTTTAATTTGTCCCTTTCCTTCCTTCCTAAGTTTCTTGCACATTGCTTTGAAGATGTTGTTTGCAGAAGTAAATGCAGTATCAGTTATAACATCAAAGGGTTTGTTGTGCGACGGCTGCTTTAGGTGCCTATTGATCTCCATTTGCTTGGCGAATGTTAACATAAAATTCTTTTAACAAATTATTTAAACTGGCTGGGCTTCTGTCCTCTATATTTGCGTCTACTCCTTTAGACACACAATAGTCATAAACTAGTTTTAATGCAAACTTGGTTGACTTTTTAGTGTTATTTGCCAACACATCATTCATCAAATCATCGATATCTTCATCTTCAGCAGTACCAAATCTTTCTAACCCACGACCGCCTGCAGCCGTGTGAGCTGACATTTTTGTTTACAGTATTCGGAATATCTCTATCAATCAATATTGATTAATCACGTTGCCTTAATAATTGGGATAAGAAGAGAAACGTTCCGAATAATTTGGCGGGAAGAGGCTCGCGAGGGTAAAAAAGGAATATCCAAAATGGCAAATATTTGGGTCAAATTCACCGGCAGTGGTGAAAAAAAGCCAAATTCTTTTGAAATGAAGAAAAAAGTTTAGAATATGCAAAAAATACACTGGTTCTTAACCAATCAAAATGCAGCATTCTTACATAAGGTGTAATTATCTTTGAAACTGTATTTGCAAGATGGAAAATCTGCCTAGGTAATGAAAAATTCTAAAATAAATTCCTTTCTGTTACAATCTACTATACTAGAATTGCACAATGTTCTCTGCTGTTATCAAGAGTAAAAAAACCCGTCTTTTCATTCAATAAACAGTATATGATGTTGAGATTTATTTAAAATAATATTCATAACTTATATTAAATGAAATGGTTGGCATATACTAGTAGTAGATTACCCATTGGGACAAAATTTAAAGACCCTTTAGAGTGCAAAATGTTATCACATGCTTTAGTTATAATAATATCGGACCAGTAAGGGACAACTTTGCTATATAATCTATCATATTTGTGAAAATCGGAAGCCTGTGTACTTAATTTGGATATTCTTTGAATGATTTACTTTTCAGAAAACAACACCGGACAGCATTATTTTTTTTTGGGGGGGGGAGTGGGGTTGAACATTTAAATTATAATATTATATTGGAAGAAATATAAGAAAGAGTGATAAAATGGCAATAGTTGGTACATGATATACTCTAGTTAATACTGAAATTTAAAATTTTCCAAAAAGATGCCTGAAAAAAATAAATAATTGCTGGTGAAAGACGGAACATGGAAATTATACGTCTCAAATCATTTGGATTTTTGCTTTTCTATAGTAAATTGTTTGAAGAATTAAGTGGTGGTTTATTTGTTATTTTATGTAGTTAACACCATGACAAGTTATAGATCAAGTTAGAATTTTGTTCCATTACAATTAATTTTGTAATCGGTAGGGGACTATGTATTGCAAGCAGTACTCACATAATGCATGTTGTTTTAGTTTCATAACTAATGTACAATAAAATTAAATGTTTAAAACGTTATCTTCACATGAGGACAGCTTTAGCAATGTTGGCAGTTGACAGCATATTATCACATGTTTTATCATAATGATGAATACGTTATGTACAAATATTTTTTTTTGTATCAATTATAAAGCATATCTTGCAATTAATATTTAAGGTGCTATTGCAGCTCATATTTTGACAGATGTGATTCAAACAACTATTCACCAGAGTTTAAATGACGGGAATGTTAGCAGCTAAAGGCAACTTTAAACAATAAGACAAAACTACTGTGTGGTTGGCTATAAAAAAACCCTTGCCATGAAAAACTTGAAAATATTCAAGCAAGAAAACAAACGGCCAAATTTAAAGCATATTCTAATATGACGTGCTTCTTTGGCATTGTTAACAAACCCATTCCTTAACTTTAAAACACTTTCAAACTCTTAAATGGTGCACATGATGTTACTTATTCATTTATTATAAATGTAATGTGTTGCATTCCGAAATTGACATATTCGACCTAGATATGACAACCGTTCATGCTGGCTGTTCAAACTCCTTCCTCTGTAAAATCACAGTGCCAGCCGTGTTCTTCTTTACCAACAAAAAAGTGAGTTTCATGGAAGAGAATACACAAACTCTTTTACACTTATACTTATTGGACATAGAAATTTCCTTAATTGTCCTATTCAGAATCGAAATAATTGATTAAAGCTATACTTTATTGTAGTTTTAACATGGTTATGCATTATATTGGTGTTATTTCAGCCCTCACTATCGCTCGGGAAAATTTAATTACGAATATAATGCATACCCATGTTAAAACTACAATAAAGTATAGCTTGCATCAATTATGTCTTAATTCTAATATGACGTGCTTCTTTCGCTTTGTGAATAAACCCATGCTCTAAAACCAATAAAATTAGTTTGTACATGGGTATAATAAATACTGCAGAATAATAAATTTTATCAAATTGGCATGCATTTAATATATTTCATTAACTTAAAACACTTCCAAACTCTTATATGGTGCACATGTTGTTACTAATTCATTCATTATGACTGTAATGTGTTGCAACTCGTAATTGACATATTTGACCTAGATACGACAACCGTTCATGCTGGCTGTTCAAACCTCCTCCCTTTAACAAATCACAATGCCAGTTGTTTGCTTGTTTACAAAATAAGGGGGTTCATGGAAGAGCCTACATAAACGATCTACACTTAGTACACATAGGACATAGAAATAACCTTAATTGTCCTAATCAGAATCGAAATAATTGATGCGAGCTTTATTTTAGTTTTAATCACAGGCTTCTAACTGAGGACAGACACATAGAGAATGTGGGGGTGTTAAACAGGCTTGTAAACGTTCAACTTCCTAACCTCGGTTTTGGTTTAGATACCTCAATACAAATGATATATCTGTTGTGAAAATATTTCGTGTGCTCATTGACACGAATTGATATTATATAAATTTCATGTTTGTATCTCATAATGGTGTCTATTCAGGCCAGATACCTATCATTTGAAGTTTTAAAATAATCACAGGAGTTTTTCAACTCGATCCACCTCATTTGATTTTGTATAAAACCTTTTTAGCTCATTTTGCAATTTATAAACATATTTTCTGTATAACTGTATTGCTTATATCTTGCAGTTCCACCTTTGCAACCTGAAAAAGTCGGAGTAATAAAAGCACCTATGTATGTTCTAACTACAACTGATACAGCACGCGTTGATACTTCTTCTTCGTCAGTAACAAGTTTAAACACTGGTACTTCATCTGAAATAACAAAATCACCACTAACAACATCACAACGAAGCAACAGTAGCACTACAGCGTTACTGCTAAATGTTACAACATCAATATTCGATAACAATATAACTTCGACTACCAACACGTTTTACAATTCTACATCTAGCACTGAACCGACGCCTGAATCGCCAAATATAATAGAAGGAGATAACATCACAGTTAAGTGTTCTGGGAATGTTGGTAAGCCTGCAGGAATTTTCACCTTTCAAGTATTACGTAAAGACAGCAGTCGATCTACAACTTATAATGCTACGGTAACTGAAATAGTGGAGATTCCAGGAAACTGTTCCTATTATCGAACAAGTTACTTGACATTTCAAGTAACTGCTGAAGACAACCTGGCAGTGATACGATGTGCAGTAGTATCCTCTTTGGTGGGAGAGGACGTGTATGTAGATTCAGAACAGTTAGAAGTCAAATGTAAGTATGCAATTATAGAAATGGTTATATGCTTATGTAAATAACAAATGCAATGCATTAGAAATCAAGCAAAAATTCATAATCGTAATTATCTCATGATGTAATTAAAAAATTAATGTATAAAAAATCTATCTGAATCTTGTGTGACTAAACAGATTCTAATCACAAGTCAGTTATTATGCAAACATTGATGTTTTAATAATATAAATAATATAAAAATATCTTTTAAAATATTCTCTATTATCTTGGTTTCATATTTTTATAAAACGCCAGATACTATTTATAATGTTAATGATTATAGATTATAGTTTGAAATATGCTTATGTAGCACAACATGACCGTACTATAGCAAACATACATATCAATTATTAAACTGTAAATATATGATTTTTTTTATTTATGATTTTAAATCTAGACAGATGGAAATAATATTTGTATTATAGCACCCATCCTTTATATATGCAAATATAGATAAGAATTATCAATGAAGTCACACTTGCACTTATACATACTTACGGCACCAAGTACATTATAGACAGATAAGGATGTATTCTTGGTTTTTGTAGTAAGGTTCGGTCTGTTCTGCGTAGCATCATAAATTGATTACTTTGTAAATAAATGTTCTTTGAAAAGAAACAGAAATGCACACACTTATCATAAATGATAAATAATGGGTTGAAATAAGAAAAATAGGTCAAGTCATAATTATCTTTTGATTATTGGGTTCATGACAGATTGTATGTACAAAACACCATCAGCATGCAAATGAAAATGATCTAATTCATTTCTTTATTTCTACAAAAGTGCCTAAAGGGTAGAAACTTCTATCAGTAGGACGGAATGAACAAAATGTGCAACTGCTATAATATATACTACAGATACAGAATATGATTCAAAAACTTCATTGGATATAGTGTTTTCTGACTATGATTTGCATGGAAATCCTGGATTCTTAAAACATTGTGCTCCTTCTGCTGTGCAATAATTATTTTTGTTTTCTGAAACACTGTGGCATTTTGAATACCACATACATGCATATTTTTTTTTGAAACTTCCTTCTTTCAGATAAAGTTAGAAAGCCAACTGTTACAAAGCATCCCGATAAACAAGAATATATAGTAGGTGTAGATACTTCTATAACATTAACTTGCACATCTGACGGAAATCCCGAACCAAGATATCGTTGGTATAAAGATAACCATGGTGATATCATTAGCACTGCTGCAAACTTTACTCTTAGGAACATTAATACGACAGACAGTGGGCAATATTTTTGTAATGCAAGCAATAACATCAATGAAAATATAAACAAAGAAGCTACTGAGATCGATGTCAACATTGTTAACGAAGGTAACTTTAGTTCAAAAGTCTTTGCACACTTGGTAAACCGGCATAAATACGTTTCATTCCATTGTTTAAATCATTTGGACCACTGTTGGATAAATATATAGTATCAGTACAAAGGGTTTATATTACAGTTTATAAAACCCTTCTTTAAAGGTATATCATATGTATCATTTAAAAAAAACTTAAATTCTTTATAAATAGTAGATACTTCACTAGAAACTTTATATATCTTGTGTATAAAATAGTGTTGTCAACGGTTAACCGGTTAACCGGGTAACCTTTCGAACGACCGAATACCGAATACCTAAAACGCTAACCGGTTAACCGGACTTTTTTCAATTTTAATAGATTTGATATAAATTAGTAATGAAATCATTAAATAGTTGTGTTTTCTTTAAAAATTGTCGTAGTAATATATAATTAATTTAACGGATCACTCGTCCAGTATATTGATTGGTATTGTTATTAAAAAAATATTAAATTAATTAGAACTTGTCTCTCAGCTGGGTGCAAGATCTTAAGGACACATAATTAGTTTCATTTTTTTTAACAGTATTTTTAAATCAGTAATACGATTAAATTTTACGATTTACTTCATTATATCATTTTCATACGCCCGTCAAATTTTTGACGGGACGTATTATGTTATACAAATGTCCGGTGTCCGTCCGTCTGTACGTCTGTCCGTCTTTCTGGCGTAAACATGTTGCACCGTAACTTGAGAATGACTTATCCAAATTTCATGAAACTTAATACAGATGTTTCTTGTGATTGTCAAAATGATCTGTATACTTTTAGGTGAAAATAAAATTAAAACTTTTTGAGTTACGGCACTTTGTAACTAAAACAGGGGTGTGTTTTTTTTCACATGTCGCACCGTATCTCAAAAACAATTCTTGATTATGGCTTAAAACTTTAAACACTTCTTTGTTATATTAATCTTAATATCTGTATATTTTTTTGGTGATGATTCAAAATTTCATTTTTGAGTTATTGAGTATTTTGTAAAAAGGGGGAGGTTTTTTTACATGTCGCGCCATATCTCAAAAACGATTTATGATTATTGCTTAAAGCTTTATACATGTCTTTGTTATATTAATTTTAAGATCCGTATACTTTTTGGTGATGATTCAAAATTTTATTTTTGAGTTATTGAGTATTTTGTGAAAAAGGGGGAGGAGTTTTAAAATGTTGTGCCGTATCTAAAAACTATTTATGATTATTGCTTAAACTTTACGCAAGTCTTTGTTATATTAATCTTAAGATCTGTATACTTTTTGGTGATGATTCAATTTTTTTTTTAGTTATTGAGTATTTTGTAAAACAGGAGAGGGTTTTTTTACATGTCGCGCCGTATCTCAAAAATAATTTATGATTATTGCTTAAAACTTTACACACTTTTTTGTTATATTAATCTAAAGATCTGCATACTTTTTGGTTTTGATTCAAAATTTTATTTTAGTGATATTTATTTTTTTTGTAAATAAAAAAAAAACAGGGTGGGGGGTTTCACATGTCCCGACGTGTCTCAAAAACAATATATGGTTATTGCTTAAAACTTTCTCAGAAAATATTTATGATTATTGCATAAAACTTCCACACAAGACGTCGGGCGTAGCATGCGCTCATGGTGCAGCTGTTTATTATTGATCTTATATTATATAGACCTACATCTATATGTGCAATCTCCGTTGTGCAAGTCTTTGTCAAACTTTAAACTAAATGCTAACTCAAAAACTATAAAAAAAACCTAACCAACGTGAATGTAATCAATGTATACTTGATGGCACAGGCACTTACCTGTGCTTGATGGTACGAATTATAGGATTAATCAATTTCAATTGAAACACCTAACATTATTTCCGGAGACAACAAGACAAAATGGAAGAATCATCGGTTTCAGACATATTCAATTCTACGAGATCAAGACGTTTTCTTTTTAATTTTTCAATCAGAAGTAGGCTACAAACGGCATAGTTGATACCGTGTATTTGATTATGAAAAGTCAAACTTCGAAAGGAATCTTCACAGACAAGCCTTATAAAACCAAAGGCCAAACTTCAAATCATCGTATCATAAAAACGTAAATGTATGAATTGGATTGAAGTAGTCACATTGACATTCATACTACATGTTCTTATATCGATGTGTAGGGTACTATTGATAAGGCCTTCAAACATTAACTTAAACTATCGGTTAATCGGTTAATCGGTCGAACGATTATACGAGTAACCGGTTAGGCAAAAGTGTACGATTTGACAACACTAGTATACAACTATATTGTGTTTCTGGTTTAAAAGGATAACGATGTCATATTTTAACTTCTCTTTTTGGTGATGATTTAGTGGTTTGGTTGATATGTTTTTTTCAGTCAATTTGGAATAAAACAGTATGTTACAGCAGTCTTAAACTTGCAGTTAGTTGATAATTTATCCGTTGTCGAAGGGTCACTATGACTTTGAAATAAATAGCAAAAAAAACACTGTTCCTGTGCGTTTTGTGTGTTTTTGCTGTGCATGTACTAATTTTGTTTTGATGGCTTCACTATGACTTTTTTTCCTATTATATATGTATATTATATATATAGTATGTTTATTTTATAGACTATACGACATACTCAGCTATAAAGCAATCTAGTTCTTTGGGTAATATACGGTTATCGCTAACAACTATACATCTACTAGTACATCTTTGGGCACTTTCTGATCATTTGTGATATTATAAAACCTCGACTTCCAACTGCAAGAAATGCAAGCGTCATATCAGAAAGTGACACCAAATTGTCATACGAATATGATTTTTTATTTTAAATCGGGCAATGATTTTCCGTAAATTTATTAACAACCAATCATCAGCTGAACCAAGTAGAAACCATATAAGTCACACGATGGCCCCCAGCTCCACAGAGATTGTAACAAACACATATGAATCTTTATTACGATGTTTATACGTAGAACACACGAAAGCATCATAGTGGTTATACGATGCTTTTTCAAAGTGGGATGCGTTCGAAATTAGTCACGAAGGCTTCACGATACTTCAAGCTTGTATAAAAATCTTCTAATGACAATGAAAAATGTACCTATTCCTTTTTTTTTATTTTTAACTTTTTGTTTACTTTATTTAATCAAAATTTTGAGAAAAATGTTCTACTTCATTCACATTTCGCTTTGTTACAATGCAATATGTGAAGCTAAATTATCCATCATCATAATGTTAATAGTGTCTATATATTGATTTAACTGTCATTGGTTTGTGGGTATGATTGCTGGATTATCTTGCCTTACCATGGCACCTTTGAGATTAGGAAGTGACGCAGGTATAGTCTCTGCAGGATTTTAGTGTTCCTTGCCCTTTCGTGGTAAATATCAGGTACTCTCATTTTGCCGTGCCCCGTGGATATCATTATGTTTCTTTTCCTATCAGTCTTTCAAGTTATTGTTGATGGCTGTAAATTTCAGTCTGATAAAATTGAGAAGACCCACTTAATGTCTACATGTCTGGCCTCTGGTTCATGGACCTGTTGAAAAAATTGAAACTTGTGTGCCAGCATACCAAAGGCATTTACCACTTCATGGCTTGCACTGGAGAGTCTAATAATATCACATGGTGCTTCATTTTTCTGATGGAAAACAGATTCATCAAACACATGATGATCACAAGGGATATCCCAGAGACTTTCCAAGACCTTCCTTCAATCATAGATTTTGAATATTTCTTTTTTTCATGTGTCAATTTAGTGTCAATTTCAGACATTGTGACGCTTGCATAATATTGTACTGTATCTATTTTTGCTATTCCAGCTGCATTTCCAGTATTAGGGTCACTTTATCATCCTTTTGCTATATCTAATGCTTCTTGACTGACTGCACTTGATTGATGCTTATTTGCAGTTAACCAGACCCTTGAGCTTATGCCTTTCATAATCCATCATCATTGTGTGCCATTTGTGGTTAACTTTAAAATCAATCTCCTTCTAAGTTAAACATCTAATATAAACCTGATTAATCAGTGTCTTGTTTCTTTTGGACAAAAACAGCATCTAATGATAAAAACAGAAAATGCTATGTTGCGATTAAACCGCTGTTGATAGTATGTATCTCATCTCAAACCCATTAGCAATCCTAGCTGTAAAATGTTCATGAAACATACATTTCTATTATTTTTATTCACGGTTGATAAATAAGGAAAAAATTAGGAAAAGAAGGCTCCGTCTTCCGCCCGTATACAAAACTGATTGGGATAAATTTGACCCATCTTTTTTAAACCTTTATGGTCATATTTATACAAGTCTTCACATATTTAGTTATTCTGATACATCTTTGTCTTTCAAATATTTGGATTTATCAGTTTCGGAAGAACGGAATCTATGAAAAAGGCAACAAACTATTTTTTTTAATCTTATTTCATTCTGAAATCTTTATTAATATTCATGACCAGCAATATCAGATGGACAAATCGACATCGTCAATCGAATTTTTATATAAGCTATTGCCCATAAGGACCACATAACAAAATTCATGTCGGATAATTTACTGACTTCATATAAATATTTTCTGCCCCCTTGAAGGTTAAGTAAGAAAACATCGGTATAGACATATACGTTGATTTTTGTAAAATTCATTATATTATGCAATATTGTAAGTGTAGTTTTCTATAACAATGCAAAATGTCTAACGTGCTAAATTTTGACTTTAGTTCTTCCTGACTAGAAATATACCATAGCCATATTTGGCATAACGTTTTGGAATTTTGGATCCCCAATGCTTTTCAACTTTTTACAATTTTTTTCATGCACCTTCCAAAATATATGTTTATATTTTTGCATAAAAGGTGGGTATTTGGAAGAAATTTAATGTACAAATTTTGTGCATGAGTTTGTAGTTGAGAAGTGATTTGATTCAGTTCGAAAAGGTAAATAATTAGTATACTGAATGACCTGCACGATCAGCAATATATGATTACGGAATAAATGATGATAAAACTCAGTCATAAACTCACTTAAAAAGGGAAAAAATGTCCTCCACTCTTGATATGAATTCAGCGTTGTTTGGTTTTACCTGGTGATCGATTCAGAATCCGGGTAGCCGACTGTTTAATACTGCCGATTCTGTATCTATGTAATTTTAGTTTAAAAGACAAAATAAAGTTTTCTATAAATACATTTATTTGCTCGTCAACGTTTGTATTATACTTGTATTCCAACATATTTTTGCCTCCAGCTTCACTGATGACATTATTTTTAAAAATGCGCATTTGTTGCATCAAAATAAGCATCATACATGTCATTGTAGATTATATTTGTTTTTTTTATCTTGGTGTCAAAAAATGTAATAGATGTAAACCGAATCAGACACGTAACTGCTTCAGCTGTTATTGTTCCTACAGATTATTGTGGATTCCATTTCGAAAAGTCCAAATAATCACCTAAATAAGGTGTTCGTGAATACAAACCTAAAAAAGAACGTTCTGATTATTTATTTTATTATTTTTATTTTAAAGCTGACAAATCGACAACTAAATCTACTTCAACTAGCAGTTCTTCTGGTGCTGTCGATCCAACTGGAGATTCAAGTAAAAACTTAGGTATATATTGATTTATTTTCTATATTGTTATTAATTTCCCCCAAAAATGAATTAAAACGTTATGTTTACAGTGCCTTTCGTTTTGAAATATAACGTACCATTATAAAGATGTGTACAACATTGAAAATTTGTAATGCAACTAAACGGTAAATTATAAAAGATAAAATTGAGAATGGAAATGGGGAATGTGCCAAAGAGACAACAACCCGACCATAGAAAAAAACAACAGCAGAAGGTCACCAACAGGTCTTCAATGTAGCGAGAAATTCCCTCACCTGGAGGCGTCCTTCAACTGGCCCCTAAACAAATATATACTAGTTCAGTAATAATGAACGCCATACTAATTTCCAAATTGTACACAAGAAACTAAAATTAAAATAATACAAGACTAACAAAGGCCAGAGGCTCCTGACTTGGGACATGTTCGATTTTTTTAATTATTTTTATCATTTAAAAAAAAAAAAAAATCTGTCAAATCGGTTACCGTAAAAAATGAAGATGTGGTATAATTGCTAATAGGACATTCCACCTATGACAAAATGACGTAGAATTTAACATCTAAAGGTCACGTCAATTTATAAATACTAGACACAGGTGAATTTTTCATAAAATCGATTGATAGAAAACTAATCCGGGTAACAAACTAAAACTGAGGGAACCCCCAGACTCCACCAAAAACTTGGGTTGATATCAGGTGCCCCGGAAGAGTAGGCAGATCCTGCTTCTTATGTGGCACCCGTCGTCATGCTCTTGTTACCACAAACCCGGTAAAAAGTCTTATTCGGTAGGTTGCATTCGTGAGAAGGGAATGGGATTGCTGTTACGACATTTGGAAAATATCCGATACCAACTGTTAAACGGATATTCCAGAAATGTCAACCTACTCGTGGTGACGTATACATGTAAAATTTACGAAGGGATGATCTCAACTTCATCATTTGGAACTCTTGGTTTTAATAGATTCTACTGAGCAACAATCCTCTATCAAGAAAATCGTGACATGAAATGCAAGCCCGGGAATATCGTTTCAATCGGGATATATATACTCCGTATACAGGTGCTGCTTGAATGTTGCTACATTGAAATGGAAAGTTCATAATTAGGAAGCTGGCATACTATACTCTCTTTCGTCGTAAAGTTTTGTTTCAAACCGACCCTCATTGTCAATTTCTAGATTTTCATCAAGATATAAGACCGACAGTTTCTTTTGAATCCTTTATTTCTAGTTCAATGTGAAATTCAATGCGATAGATGAGTTCAGCAGAGTCACCAAATTTTAAATATCTAGTAAGAGAACATCATTTAATAGCGAAAAGTAAAGTTTAAGGTTATTGCTTAGAAGTTAACTTCTTTTCTACTTACTTAAAAATATTAGGGGTTTAGTATTATACCATCATAAAATATATGAGAAGAACACAACCTGTATCATACCCTAAGTATATTCTATTTACATAGACAATGATTTACAATTGTTTTTGTAGCTCCAGTATTTGGTGGTGTTGGTGGTGGGGCTGTTGGAGTTTTGCTGATCGTTATAATATCATATTGTATATATACAAGGAGAAAGTAAGAATACCAATGTTTAATGAAATAGTACTCATAATAGTGATAAATGTATTTCGATAAACAATAGTTAAAATTGCATAGAATAAATTGATACAAATCATTTGATTAAATAATGGATTATCATTGTCTGTACATCCTAAGATACAACTGTGTTTATATTGTGCAGTGATTACATTTTCAAATTTTACATCAGCAATTATGCTACGTACCCTTATATTGCAAATTGAATGGCATTTTTTCCTGTGATCTTCGAGTGAGTAAAATCTGTTATTTAGAGAAGTGCACTAATCACACGGGGTTTCAGTTATAACTATATTCAATTGTGCCATGGACCCGCTTATCAAAGGAAACCAAAAAGTATTCAAAGATTAAACCAATACATTTACTTCAATCTCCACCGCATTAGACTGGTAAATAACGATAAGAAATTCAGAGGACAGCAAGAAAATTCGACGTCATAAACGAATTTTAACCAATGAAAAACTGAGATAAAACGAGCCACACGTTGATTAAATTTTTTATACCATGGGTGCAGAAAGGGATATATTGACGAAGAATTAGAGAAATTTCATTATCAAAAGCTTCCAAATTTATAGACATACCAAACTTGATTGGATGTTCAGTCATTTCAAAAAACTTGCAAATGTCTTTCTCCGTGATTATGAATTGAGTATGATTAAAATATTTGTCCCCAGAACTTACGTAATTAACAGGCGATATATTAGTTGATATTTTTCCTGATGCAAGAAGAGAAATGTTATTTCTTAAATTTCGCTCCATAAATAAATAGATTTATTAATACTGCCGTTAACCTAGGCCGCTAGAAAACATACAAAGAAATTGTTGAAATATTAGTAGTAATTTCAACCAGCAAGAACTGAAATATAGAAAATGATCTTTTCTAAAATATCACCAATAAAGCATCCGACCTCTATGTCCTGTGCCTTTTTTTGGATAAACGTCTGAACTGGGAACCTAGCTATTGTTTTAAATAACTTGTTAAAAGGATATGCTGATTTTAAATCATAACTAAAATGATATTATTTTCTTTGAACAATTCTCTAGCAACTTTACAATTTTAATTTCAAAATGTATTTCTAAATAAATTTGTGATGTCAGTCAAGAGCAATTATACACGATTTGTTGAATGCATCTGACTGAGATTTAACGAATAACGGGTTAGTGATTACTTCTTAAAAACAACCTTTTCGCAACAAGCTGAAAATTGTAATGAAACGAAATATTTTAGAATAATGATGAGTTGCAATTGTCTAATTTGTGTACTATGGTGCGGTTTTAAAATTTATTTTGAAACCACTATCGGTTAAACCAAGTAGTATTGATTATCAGTTATCTATTTTTGTTGATCTAACCAGTTCTTTAATCAAGTAGAATGTTTGAGGTGAGATCTGTTCAATTATTACATTCTCGAAGTGTGATTTGTTTTGAAAAGCTATACAGTATGTTCAAATTTCATTTCTATCTTTGTTTCAAATAAAATCGAAGTGTAATTTAAAAATGATAAATAAGATTAACATATCTTATACTTATTTTCTGGATAATTTTTCTTTCCTGTCAGGCTTCTATGTTGAGTTCTTGTCTTCATTTATCTTTTCCCTGTTAGAGTCACGATCTTCTGACGGTCAGGTATATAACAGTTGTTTTCTATTCGTTATATTGGTGGACATAGTTAAACATTTGATTTTGTCAGATGTTATGACCTTCCCATTATGAATTCAACTTGCATTTCGGTATTAATTTTAATATTTTTAATATGCGAAACGGGTCTTTGGCGCTTGTTTGCTGTTTCTGATTGCGATTTGTTTGGCTCTCAATTGTGCTCTATCATGTCTATTTAAACATTTCTCGTTTTCAATAATGCCTGATATTGCATTCTCAATGTAATCTTGCAATACCTCTGTGCAATACACGAAAGAGTCTTTTTTTTCTGCTATCTTTTCTTTGGCAGCAACAACTGTCGAAATATAACATCAAAAGTATCAAACATATCGGGCATTTTTTAGCTTAGACTTTGCTTTAAAACCAGGTTGAAGCTGATTTTCATTCCTTTTCTTTAAAATATTTCATTATCTGAAGATTGTAACCCGGTGTCCATTTTAACACTACGACTGTTGGATAAACCGAGAAGCCGTTTAAAATATTCCCAAAACTCAATTAAAAAACGCATGCGCATCATTAACATGATTAATACAGATGTTTCCTATTTCTTGAAAAGCGGGAAAATTAAAATACCTTCACAAATTGGTTTTCCAAAATTCTCCTCTTTATATTAACGTGCAACTCATATACAAATATGTGCCTCGGCGAACGAGTGGTCTGAGTAGTTGCTACTGTAATCACTAGCCAGTCAACACTAAGGTTGTAATTCCTAATGCACTTAATTAATACATGTAACTCCTGAACTGTCCAGTTTTTACCAGTTATTATTAATTTTGAAATGCAAATGTACACCTATTTACTAACTGTTTTAAAAACAATCGTGTAATATGGTCAGCTGATCAAAAGCTAGGATTAAAACACAAAATATGACACTTTGTGTTGAATCGTTTATGAAAAAGATAAAGTGAAATTATAATTCCTTTAAATCAGCCAATTTGGTTCAAATTTGTCAGAATAAGCTAAGAAACATGGCTAATGAGTCATTTATTTGCAAGTGAATAATTCGACGTCATTGAATCCGTATTCGTGTGACCTGAAAAACGTCCCATAAGAAAGACATGGTTATGCATGTATTCATCTATTTAAAAAAACCCAGAAGAACATCAACATTGAAAGTAAAACAAAAGGCCTAGGGATGAACCGGTTGGTTGACAGAACTGATCCACATAAAACAATCATTTTTATACAGTTAGAATTTGCCCTTTATAGTTTGCTGTTTGGTGTGAGCCAATGCTCCGTGTTGTAGACCGTAATTTGACCTATAATGGTTTTTCTTTTACAAATTATGATTTGGATTGAGAGTTGTCTCATAGGAACTCATACCACATATTACTATATCCAAAAACGTCGATAGATATTCTTTTTAACCTACCATCTGAAATCAAACAGACCATGAAAACTCCAATTGCAGATGGACGCTTTCTGTTTATATTTATGTTTATATCTGGTTATATGACCGTCTTCTGATGTCATCTCGGTATTTTATAAGATGACATTTAGACCAAAGGTACATATTATCGACTCCATGCATTGTTAATGTTTTAATTTAGACTTTAAGTGTTTAAATAGAAGTTTTAGTATATTATAAATCAAATATGAGAATTTGATAAGGAAAATCAGTGAACAAGAATTTGACAAATATACCCCTATAAAATGTCTTGAACATATGTGATGAAAAAAGACGATGAGAAAGAAAACAAAATATGTACAGAGAATTAACAAATTGTACAATGCAAAATGTGATAGAGTCTTAATACCAAGTGAAACGCTAAACACTATATCAAGCAGAGCAAAACGTTTGTTTGAAAATGAAAGAACAAAAAACCATGAGATGAATTACAATCTTCTCTCAAGGTAAGTAATGGGTTTCATGACATTGCTGCTGTATTTTAAATAATTCAATCTATACAAGCTACTTAACAGTCTTGTTTAAAGGCTGCAGTAAAAAAAAAGGGGTGGGGGTAGTGAATACATATGCAGCTCTCGAATTGTCAAAACTAAGCTCCTACGGGTCCCGTTTTAGACATAAAATTTCACACTTTGAACGGTTACATGCAATATGCAGTGGGGTTAACTAGTTTTGTCGTATATACACCCTCCACATTTATCTGTGTGATTAAGGTTGTAAATAAATACAGTAGTAAACAAACATTGTAAAATCAACCTAGAAAGCACCAAATCTACCCAGAAATAATAATGTCCGCCTGTGTGAGACTGGTTGTAAACCAGGACCAGGTGCTTCGTGAAGATAATAATTCTCGGCTTCCTTTGTGACACTATCGATATGACAATAGCCACTTAATATCTTATAAACATATACATGTATTTTAATACTGAGTGGGTATTTGCTAAAAAAAAAGTGGGTTAACTGCCATATTACCTGTATACAGAATACATTTTGTTGCAGGTATAAAAGGTTAACTTGGAAGATCTTGAAAAAAACCCACAAAAAAGAGAAACAAAGAAATATGAAAAAGTGTCTTTTATTGCCATTTACATGTATAAGTTTACTTTTAAAGAATTTCAGCTTCATCGCACAAGTCTGACAAAAGAGGACGTAGTTAAACCTATTTTGTCAGAAGAATTTAACTCATTCCATAGAGCTAGTTCTGAATGATATGCAAAGTGTACCTCACTGAGAGTTTCATTTTATAATGTAGTATCAAGATCATTTAACCACATTTGGCATAATCGAATGTTTATCTTCTCAGCTAATATATTTCTCATTTTTGGATTCACATCAGTGTCTTTCATGTTGCAAATGATTTTTTAGGGAGTTTCAAAAATTATAAACCAACCATTTTCCAGTTTCTATTCACCAACAAAATTAAACAGCATGCAGTGATGAAGGACCTTTTATTCCTTGACTTTCAAGTAAGCATTATAATCACTACCCCTTTCCTTTCTTATTTGGGTTGTTGAATTGTCCTAAATTAAAAAAAAACAACAATTAGTTAGTAAATAGCTGTAAAAATGAAGAAAAAATATTAGGGAATACATGTATTCACTGAAACAATAAATATAATCATGAAATTTCTTACAATTGGTTAGTAATTACAGGTATTTACTTACTTACTTAAGTAAATAATTAGAAATAGCGTATAATTCCTAATTTCACATATTTACTATAACATATATACAACCCAAAAGGCAATATGACATTTCGATGCCACTGCTGGTGGGGAGTTATTTCCCCGAGGGTACCACCAGCCCAGTAGTCAACATTTCTGTGTTGTCATTGATAATTATAATTATAAATTAACTGTTAACAAAATTTAGAATTTTTGAAATACTTAGGTTTTTCTACCTCAGGAAAAGATTACCTTAGCTGTTTTTGGCAAAAAATTTAGGAACTTTTGCATGTTTTGGTCCTCAATGCTCTTCAACTTTATTTGGCCATTTTAATATTTTTGATTCGAGCGTTACTGATGAGTCTTTGAAGACGAAACGCGCATCTGGCGTATATACGAAATTTCAATCCTGGTTTCTATGATGAGTTTATTTCCAGTTATGAATACAATATTGTCCATCTTTGTTAAACGAAAAACGCATTTTAACTTTCTTGGTGGTTTAAGTCAACCTTGAAGTCGTAGGGGAACTCACAGTTGGTGCATTTTTACGGGTATTTAAAACGAACACAAAAGATATGAATGTAATATGTAAAAGTCTGAATGAAAGAAGAATAATATGCTGTTGTTGAGTTTATTGGAATATTTGTTTTTGCATTAGATTCAAATGTTTGAGTACTGCGCACTATTTATCTCTTTAACTGTTCTTTTACAGAAAGACCAGTAAAATTCCTTCAAATAAGAATGAATTTGAAGGTTCCGTTGACTCTAAATTAAAACCGATTGCAGAAAGTAGGACTGGTAATTATGATTACATTGCGTTGGAAGATGATGCTTCAAAAACAAATAGTTCTAATAATGGCCTCGAAGTTGAAGATATCAACAAACATAATGCAGAATACTTGAAGAAACAAGAGGAAGAGGAAAAGAAAAAGAACGAATCGTACGTATACATACGTTCAGCTACACACATTTTGCAGCAGAACCTGCCGAACTCCCTTAACTATGTTTCATTAATCCGCAGTAGTACAAATTCGTTATATTTACATTGCCAAATGTATCATTAAACATGTACTGTTTTTTGGAATGTTATTAGTCATTTATTTTAAATAAGGTGTCTTTTGACAATCACACCAATCCACGAAGTATTGAATTATCATGTTAAATGTTGTCGGTGTTTAAATTTTGGTCTCTGACATTTTTCTTTTGACAGTATTACATGTTACATTTACTTTGAACTAATAAATCATAAACTAGTTAGCTATACTTTTTCCTTTTGGTACCTTTTCAGAAATACACCACCTCAACCCGCTGTATATGCTCAAGTGGACGAAGCATCAAAGTTAAAAAACAAGCAGAAGTCAGAATCTCTTGAAATGCCTGACAAACAGGAAGAAGATCCATATGCGGAATCACAGGAAGGTGTCTACGATGAAACTGGAAACCCACGTTACAAAGAAAATAAGAATGCTGAGCAATTTGATGTATCTACTAATTCAAGGTAAGTAATGATTGGAAGATATCTTAAATCTTTATTCTCAATCTTCTATTTAAAAAAAACCCGATACAAATATGCGGAGATTTAACACTATTGCTCGTGAAACAACTGTCCATCAAAAGAAAGGACAAGGATGTAAAACCTTTTTACAAGGTGTGGTTAGTCTGTATTTGTTTGATCCAAAGCTTCTATTATCTTCAAATATCAGGAGATATATAGTTTGAATGCTTTAAGATGCGCTATTTCAAATATAAATTGATTTTGTTTGACCGTGGACAAGAAAAATTAGCAGTGGTACAGGATACAAAGAAAATAAGATAATAAGATAATCACAAATACTAACGGAAGTCAGTTAACATTGAGCATGACGAATTGTTTCAAATCATAATTCTTATCATCGAAACCGAGCCTTGATTCTGAAAATGTAACGGTTACGAATTGACAGTATTTGATTTGACTTTCATTTATTCAGCCGTGCAAAAAAACAAATCAGTTTTTCCTTTTGCGTTATTTGAAAGTTGGTAAAGAAATCAAAATTCGACCCTATATGGAATCCGATGATTATGAAATAAAGATTTTACTTGCAGTCAATTATGGATACTCATTACTGTAATCTCAACTAAATTTCATCTATGCATTTATCAGATATATTTTTAAACTGTTTTGACAAAATGTAATTTATTTTTGTACATAGCAAACAAAACAGTAATGGTGACAATAAACTGTCAATACAAACTAGCCAGGTAGGATCTTACGCCAACCAAGGATTTGAAAAGGATGAAAATCGCAAAGTTGCCACCGTGTCTCCGACGGTTCGCTCTTCAAGTGGCTCTCACAATGATGAAGAGATAAATTCAAATCGTAATAGTCAATCAAAAAAAGGGTACGAAAATATTATTGGTACAGATCAAACCGGTATATCGGAAGAGGAGACGTCTCATCGAACTGCGTTGTAAATCGATTGTGGTTCTATTATAGATGAAACAGAAATATGACTTGTAGAAAGTGCGGAAATCAGATCAAGTAACTTTAGTAATGATCGTTCTTTCTGGGAGTCATTTGGTTGTCTTATAATTACGAATGTTAACCTAAACACAGCATATCCTGTAACTCATTTTGTATTTCATTTTATAGATATTCTAACGTTTTAGGTGAAAGCTTCTGATTTTCATACAAGATATGTGTTACAAAGTTGATATAACGAAAAAAGAATATGCTGTATAAATTAATGGCAAAACAATTCATACATTCATTTAACAAAGCCTCAATAATACATTTAATAAAGAGCAGCAATTACATATGTAATAATAAGTAGTCAGTGTTATATATTATGCTTGTTTGTTTTATTTACACATCGTTGTCAATATACATGTAATGGAATATCGTGCGAGTGTCATACAAGTAAGAGGTATAGCTAGCGATAAAACCAGATTTAATCCTCCATTTTCTACATAAGAAAATGCCTGTATAAGTCAGGAATATGACAGTTGTTGTCCATTCGTTTGACGTGTTAGTGCTTTGATTTTTCTATTTGATTACGGACTTTCCGGTTTGAATTTTCCTCGGAGTTCGGTATTTTCGTTATTCTATTTTTTTCATATCTCGTCCATTGTCCAAAACAACTGTTATCTTATCCAGACACGAAACCTTATTTAGACATCAGTCATGCTAGAAGCTGCATGATAATGTAAAAAAGATATATTCTTTTTTATTCATAAACTGGTTGCACGATAATTTTAATGTCGAATTCAAACACTTAAGGTAGTATTTCCTGGCCCATAAGGGATAATGATAGCCTTTTTAGAATTTTCATCACTTTCTAACACTGCAAAAATTTCTACATTCACAGTTAACTGAAGTACTTTCATTTTACTATTCAGAAATGAATTTGAATATGTATCATGACCGTTTACTTTTTTTTGCTATTTTTAAAAACCTAAGGCCACTAGTACATTTAGGATTTTTTTATGGTGCAGTGAATACAAAATTCAAAAAAAATCTCAAAAATTCAATTTCATCTGTATGTAAAATTATTTCATATTTTTCTACACCTGATTCATCCCTCAGTTTGGGAAAATATGTTCATTTGATACTGTATTTTTTGTCCAATCACACTGTTTAGATACATTTACCTAAGTAGGGTACACAAAAGAGCAACCTAAATTCTGGAATGCAAATACTACCGTGCCACCTAAACAGACACCCATTTTAATATATATGTTATATGATCATTATAAAAGACATTATCGACGCCGGGCAAAATACGCTTTTTGCTATTAGATATCATGTAACATGTGTAACTATAAATTCATTTAGATATAAATAGAGACATAGACATATTAATACTAGTATATGAAACCCATGAAGCAATATTGAAAGCACAATTTTAGAAAACACACATATAAAAGTGTTCACGTCACGATATACGTTTTGTTGACGTAAAATGTATTTGAGGTATCCAGATTCATATATTATATGTAATCACAAATTGTCATTCGGAAGAATATTTGATATTTATATACAATAATGTAATTTATAGACAAATTTTATTGAAATCTTGATTTAGTTTTTACTCCCTTAGTATATAACTAAGTATCTAAAATACTTCTATTGTAAGGAATTGTAGTCCTCATGTTATGAATATCATTTTTTTTTGTGTGTGATGTTTTTGCGTATTTTTACAAAATGACATCATTTCATGATTTTTATTCGTTTAATAAATCAATGTATATTCTCAGGCTCAGCCTTTAACTCGTTTGTCATATCGGCGTAGTAAACAGTCGTTAGACTGATGGCGTCAAACCAATCTCACAAAAAATTACGACATCCACACTAGTAGACTGTATTAATTTTATCTGTAATTTATATTTATTTTAATGTTGATTTGTTTTATTTTTATAAATATTAAGACATTGTACATGGTTTCAGGCTTAGGTTTTAAAACCTGGTTTCTAACTGCAATGCTAATCAAGAAAATATATAAAATCATATCTGAAAGCAAACTAATTTGTAAAATATTTGTATGTTGTTTTATGAAATATTTTTATTCTATTTATATTATACAATAATTTATATGAATAAATATCTAATCATTATCTCTGTCGTTTTCCCCCCTCTTTTTCTTTTTTTAGCTCACCTGGCACGAAGGGCCAAGTGAGCTTTTCCAATCACTTCGCGTCCGTCGTCGTCGACCGTCGTCGTTAACTTTTACAAAAATCTTCTCCTCTGAAACTACTGGGCCAATTAGACCAAACTTGACCACAATCATCATTGGGGTATCTAGTTTAAAAAATGTGTCCGGTGACCCGGCCAACCAACCAAGATGGCCGCCATGGCTAAAAATAGAACACAGGGATGAAATGCAGATTTTGGCTTATTACTCAAAAACCAAAGCATTTAGAGCAAATCTGACTGGGGTAAAATTGTTTATCAGGTCATGATCTATCTGCCCTGACATTTTCAGATGAATCGGACAACCCGTTGTTGGGTTGCTGCCCCTGTTTTGGTAATTTTTAGGAAATTTTGCTGTTTTTGGTTAGTATCTTGAATGTAATTATACATGTTATAGATAGAGATAAACTGTAAACAGCAATAATGTTCAGCAAAGTAAAATTTGCAAATAAGTCAAATGACCGAAATGGTCAGTTGACCCCTTTAAGAGTACTTGACTTTGATAGTCAATTTTTAACCATTTTTCATAAATCTTAGTAATCTTTTACAAAAATCTCCTCCTCTGAAACTACTGGGCCAAATTAATCCAAACTTGGCCACACTCATCTTTGATGTATCTAGTTTAAAAATGTGTCCGGCGACCCGGCCATCCAACCGAGATGGCCGCCACGTCTAAAAATAGAACATAGGGGTAAAATGCAGTTTTTGGCTTATTACTAAAAATCTAAAGCATTAAGAGAAAATCTGAAAATTGTTTATCAGGTCAAGATCTATCTGCCCTGAAATTTTGAGATGAATCGGACTACCCGTTGTTGGGTTGCTGCCCCTGAATTGGTAATTTTAAGGAAATTTTGCTGTTTTTGGTTATTATCTTAAATATTATTATAGATAGAGATAAACTGTAAACAGTAATAATGTGAAGCAAAGTAAGCTTTAGATTGACAAATAAGTCAACATGACCAAAATGGGCAATTGACCCCCCAAGGAGTTATTGTACTTTATAGTCAATTTTTAACAATTTTCATAAAATTTGTAAATTTTTACTAACATTTTCCACTGAAACTACTGGGCCAAGTTCATTATAGATAGAGATAATTGTAAGCAGCAAGAATGTTCAGTAAAGTAAGATGTACAATAAACTCATCATAGATACCAGGTCTAAATTTTGTATATACGCCAGACGCGCGTTTCGTCTACAAAAGACTCATCAGTGAAAGACATCACCATCACCAAAACACAATTTTGTCATGAATCCATCTGCTTCCTTTGTTTAATATTCACATAGACCAAGGTGACCAACACAGGCTCTTTAGAGGCTCTAGTTTTAAATTGATCAAACTTAGTAAATTGACGAATTTCATCTAGCCTGTGTTGTAAAATATTGTACTCAGATGCTTATAGAAGGACGGCTTAAAAATGGAAACGTCATGATTTAAATAATCAAAGCATCACATTAAATTGACTACGATGCTCAGGGTATAATACTATTGCCTGACATCATAAGAGTATATAAAAGTAACCTAGCATTGAAATGGTATTAAAATATTGTCATAAACCCAACAAAACCCACTAAATGCAAAATCGCTCAATGATATATTTTAAAGAAAAAAAAAGAAACACCTCATAATATAAAGTATATAGAATAAATACTATGTGTTTGATTTGAAGTTTGATCTCAATTTCTACTATATGAAGCATTTATTTTCACAAAGACAGTTTCATACTACAAGACATATATATTACCAATGTTATTTCAACTGACCGGTCGAAGCTTACGTTTCAATTTGCCTAAGGAAAGTCTATTCGAAGATGTTTGTGATAAGAATGATTGCTGTTTCAGTTTATCATTACTGATTTCTAATCACACATCAGTGTCACCGAACCGATATACAAATGAGTGTACGATACATGAATATGGTAAATAAAACAGTTTAAAATTCATACCATTTATATGTGCTAACGCAGAGTATTTTAAAGTATCGGGTATTGTTGTATTCTATTTGAAACTTTTTTAATTGTGAGATTTATTTCAAACGTGATTTATAAAAACATATATATAAAAAATATTGAGACCCTATTTTTTCTTCCTGAAATATTATCAATTATACTCGTAACTTATCCCTGTGCACTCCCTCCTCTAAAAGACATTTGGAAAATTAGGTAGAACAAAGTATTTCAAAACGTTACATAGAATAACAACATATGCATATTTTGCAACTGATGTCGTCATAATTCTACTTTCATATTCACAAATTCCAAAATGTGACAAATTTAACAGGTTTTTAAACTTTACAAAAAAATCTACGGCTGTCTCATTATTTTTTTTTTGCAATACACATGTAGTGTTTAGATATTAGAAGATGTGGTATGAGTGTCAATGAGCTACTCTCATTCCAAGTCACAGTTTATATAAGTAAACAACTGTAGGTCTAAGTACGGTCTTCAACAACTTATTGCTAGTCCATCAAGATCAAATGACAATGCTTTAGTGAACGATAGTAGTAAAGTCGCTGTGATATTGTAGCACAGTCTCTCCGACTAGAATCGCGCTGTCGTTACGATGGTACAGTGATCTTTGCGATCTTACTTTGACCTTACTGCGCTCTCACTACGCTTCTACTTCGACCTGATTTCGACACGAACGCACCACGATTGTTTCAAAGTTAGCCACGCTTATCTCGATCACGAAGACCTCACCACGATAGCACTACGACCTTACTGCGATTTGCACGATCGCACTACGATCGCCATTTTCTTTTTTTCACAGATCGTAGTACTAGTGCTATCGTGGCCTATTGGGACTGAGGTATAACCTAGGACAGGTGCAAACATACACATATTTAAACCGGATCAATGACAATAACTGGACACTTCATTGATGAGTTTATCCAAAACAACACCTGGCCAGTCTTTAGATTGACTGGTCTAAGATAAGTAAACTGGTAAAACTCCGCCCAGTCAAGTGAAATAAATCAAGTAATACAATAAAGATGAATAAGGTCGGCGAAATACTTAAACTACTAAAGGTAAACAAGAAAAAGGTAAAGTTACCTCAACTCGTTTTATGATCTTTTGGGGAACCTACTGTGGTCGTTATATTTCCGAAAAGACAATATTGCCGACAGAGACGACTCGAAACTTGGTTATTAAGGGGGAATAAATATATAAATAAGAAAATTCGGTATGAATGTCAATGAGACTATTCTCCACTAGAGACTAAACGACGTAAAAATGATCAACTATATATAACCAAACAGCCTTCAACAATGAGCAAACCCCATACTGCATGATAAGCTAAACAATACATATAAATCAAGAAAGTAAAACAATTCAAACAGGAAAAATTAAGCCATCTTTTATGTAATGTACAAAACAATAAACGGAAAAACATGTATGCAGAAGAGCATCAAACGACAACCACTGAATAAAAAAAAACTTAGAAAAAACAAAAGACGCAAATAGATATAGGACATAGGAAGATGTGGTGTGAGTGCAAATGAGACATCTATCCATTCAAATAACACAAAGGTACACAAAGTACAGATCTGAGACGAATGCTACTCCAAGGCTTAAAGACCAATAACTAGAGGCTCTAAAGAGCCCGTGTCGCTCATCTTGGTCTATGAGCATAATAAACAAAGGACACAGATGGATTCATGACAAAATTGTGTTTAGGTGATGTTGATGTGTTTATAGATCTTACTATACTGAACATTCTTGCTACTTACAATTGTTTCTATCTATAATAAACTTAGCCATTTAGATACGAGGAAAATATTTTGTAAAAATTTACCAAAATTTACCAAATTGATGAAAATTGTTAAAAATTTACTATAAAATGCAATAACTCCTTAAGAGGTCAACTGATCATTTTGGTCATGCCGACTTATTAGTAGAGCTTACTTTGCTGACCATTATTGCTGTTCACAGTTTCTCTCTATCTATAATAGTATTCAAGATAATAACAAAAAACGGCAAAATTTCTTTAAAAATTACCAATTGGGAGGCAGCAACCCAACAACCAGTTGTCCAATTCATCTGAAAATTTCATGGCAGATAGATATTGTCTTGATTAACAATTTAACTACTCTTGAGATTGCTATAAATGCTTTGGTTTCATAGTTATTAGCCAAAATCTACATTTTACCCCCATGTTCTATTTTTAGCCATGGTGGCCATCTTGATTGGTTGGCTGAGTCACCGCACACATTTTTAATCAAAATACCCTAATTATGATTGTGGCTAAGTTTGGTTAAATTTGGCCCTCTAGTTTCAGAGGAGAAGATTTTTGTAATAGGTTATGAAAATTTACAAAAAATTGATAAAAAAATGACTATAAAGGGCAATAACACCTTAAGGGATAAATTGACCATTTTGGTTATGTTGACTTATTTGTAGATCTTACTTTTCTGAACACTATTGCAGTTTACAGATTATCTCTATCCATAATAATATTCAAGATAATAACCGAAAACGGCAAAATTCAGGGACAGCAACCCAACAACTGATTGTCCGATTCATCGGAAAATGTCAGGACAGCTAGATCATGACCTGATAAACAATTTTACCTCGTCAGATTTGCTCTAAATGCTTTTGTTTCATAGTTATAAGCCAAAATTTACATTTTACCCCTATGTTGTAGTTTTAGCCATCGCGGCCATCTTTGTTGGTTGACCGGGTCACCGGACACATATTTTAAACTAGATTTTAAACAATTATAATTGTGGCCAAGTTTGGTTAGATTTTGCCCAAGAGGTTCAGAGGAGAAGATTTTTATAAAAGTTAACCACGACGGACGACGACGACGACGGACGACGCCTTTTTGCCAGGTGAGCTAATAACAAACACATGTCTCTAAGACTATATAATCAAACCACAAACATTCAACATCCAACGAATTCAGTGTTAAGACGTAATTCTCAGTTAGAGAAAATGTACGATAGCCAAAACATAGGTATCGATAGCTTGAAATTGCAGGACCGTAATTACTAGTATACATATGTGTTTTAAAATAGTATTAAGTCTGGTTTTGAAATTCTTCAAAGATTGAGTAACAGTTGTCGAATTGCTTACCTTTTAAAAAATTAGTTAATTCAAGGGACCGATAAGTTTTTTAAGGTGATTTGTAAATTTATTGGCTCGATGAACAACACGACAATAGCGACAAAAAACGAATACTAAATTAAGCATTATTATCAAGAGACCATTAACATGTTCCTAATAATTTAATTTTGGATGTAACGTGTCTTCTGATTGGCTGGCGTTATTTTGTTATCAGCCCATAGACATAATTTAGTCATGTGACCGTGACGTCATCAACCTTTTTTCATGGTTTTCTACAGTTTAAAATGGAATTTAGAATTAAATTATAAGGAATGACTGTAATATTTTTTCTGTCTATTCGAAATAACAAAATAAATGTGGTGCACACTGTTGAAAAACCCGCTTCGCGCGTTATTCAGTGTTCACCAAATTTTTTATTAAAAATATTACAGTCATTCCTTAATTGAAGATCTACAAAGACTCGTTACTCTTTGAAAACTTACCGATTATTCTTTTCTACATTCAAAGAACATTGAATGAGGTCTTACATCTAATAACCCAATACAGTACCGCATAAAACGTTAGAGGAATCTTGGTGGTGTATCCTTTCAGTAAACATTTCGACATATTAAAAATGTGTTTAAACTTATCCATAACAGATATTTCCATTTTTATAGCCCCGCAACGAAGTTGTCGGTGCCATATAGTTTTATCCTTGTCCGTTATTCCGAAATTCTGTGATTCCGTAATTCCGTGATTCCGTAATTCCGTCAGTCCGTCATTCCGCAACAAACCATTATATACAGAGTTTTTTCTAAACGCCTTCAGATATTGGGCTGATTTTTTGTATGTGAGTTAACAATGATGAGTTACAGATCAAGTTAAAGTTTCGTTCCGCTTTGCCAATTTTTACCGAAATTACGACTTTGGACTTTGATAAATTGTTGAAAATCACAGTTGTACGGACTTTTTTTTAAACGCCTTCAGATATTGGGTTGATTTTTGGTATGTGAGTTACTCATGATGAGTTACAGATCAAGTATAAGTTTTGTTCCGCTCTGCTAATTTTTGCAAAAATTAAGGGTTTACAACTTTGAAAATTGTTGAAAATCACAGTTAAACAGATTTTCGTTGTATACACCTCCCGATTTTGAGCTGATTTTTTATATGTGGTACTACCATCATTTTTGTGTCCACATGTGTTATTGAAATTGCAGATTTTTCAATTTTTACAATGTGAAACCATTAAAACGAGAAACTAACGGCCTAATTTATGTACAAAAATTGAAAGAAAAACAAATATGTAACACATAAACAAACGACAACCACTGAATTACAGGCTCCTGACTTGAGACAGGCACATACATACAGAATGTGGCGGGGTTAAACATGATAGTGCCATACACGTTTTTTTAACAGTTTACCAAATCCAAGGTCTGTAGTTCAGGATACATGATATCTGGCCCTGGTCTTATGTAGACGAAACGCGCGTCTGGCGTATTACATTATAATCCTGGTACCTTTGATTATTATTCACTCTTTTTGTTTAATGTACTTATACTATTGTCTATTTCATAGCATTTTATCGATGCATCTGTTTTAGTATTAAATGAAATATTCCTTTCAATACATATAGGTAAAATTGAGCGTAGACATGGGAATTTGACAAAGAAACATATTTTGAAAATATTGTTCTGACCCACTACTCTATCATAATTTGTAGTATCTATGTATAATTATCGTTTTGATGATTTAAGCAATATTGTTATGTAACTACTGTTAGGGAAAAGAATCTATCATGATTTATTTTACTAATGCACCTATATTCGATTAAAAAATTATTGAATAAGTTTTTTCCTTGATAACAGTTTATTTTGTTGAAACAGAATATATATGAAACTGAATATTGTGTTCTTGCTCATTTTCAAATATATTTTAAAATGAGATCAGAAATATTACATCAATTAGTAAATAATGAACGATGACTTTGATTTAACATCAAATCAGGATAACATTATCATACAAGAGCCATTTTAATGATATTTCTGTGTTACAATATCAGTTATTATTTAAAGAAAGATAACTTTGAATTAAAAAACAAATGCAAAACTCACATTGTGTATAGGAATTCTACACAATGATCTAATGTATTTTAGTTAATGCCATTTAATATAAGTTTTGTTCTTCTCTATGCTCTTCAAAATCAGGATATATTATAAGTTAGGTCAACTTTTAGATATTCGTTTAGATGTTGATAATAATATAATTTAACCGAAGGCAATGTAACATTTTTGATTTGTCGATGATAACAAATCTGCTTAATGACTTAGTTAAAAAATAGTTAGAAATTAACATTATATTATGCACCATTCCTTAATAATGTCATCTATTATTTCCGAATGTTATGTGAACGATGGTCGAAAGCCATAAAAAAAATATTTCATAGACTTTTCTTTTTCCACGTTTCACTCTCGAAAATATTCAAGTTCAAGTACAGTCGCGTAGATATAAGTTGTATTTCCTTCTGTAAGCTCATTACATTGTATAATTAAACAAACGGGTAACCTTCGAATCGATGCATATTCAAGATTGTCAACCATACACATTTTTTATGTTTCGGACTGCAACCTCATAGAAGTAATATTTAACGGTCTACAATTCTTGATCTTTGCACTTTCTACGAACCAAAAGTGGAAATATATAAATCAAAATAACAACAACTTTAACATCAAACTTCATGAAATCTAATATTTCGCTTAAGGAGGCTCGCGGGTATAAGATTTTCAGAAAAAAATTAAACATTTATTTTTCATTACAAATTTTATTAATTACCTTTAGTAGTTGTTACTTTATCATATGGTACAAAAATCATTCCCAAATATCAATTCGTGTTGGCCCCAGGTGACTTTTAAAATGTAGATATCATTGAAAAAAGCTGCAAATTATCTCCCTTTTGGTGCAAGAATGCCATTTTTGCATTAGAATTAAAATATCTTTTTAAAATCATCGTTGACCTATATTTTTTTATTGTTATTTTCGAATAAGCTACACAAACTAAATAATTGTAAAATTTTTGAGATTTCTGTAATTTAGTTCTTTTTTTATTTCGATATTACCTCTATTTCTCCTTTTAGTTCAACAGAAAAAAAGGACATTAACAAAACTATATACTTCTTTCGAAGGCAGATTGTGAGCGTTAATGAAAGGTGGCCCAATTGTTTTATTTCATTTTACTATTTGGTATAAGATAAAGTTCATTTATAGAAACATATAGCGAAATCGGCTATATTGAATAAAAAAATGATTTAGACCCGTGAACCCCCTTAATACACCAAATCAAGAGTAAAAATTCGGTGTTAATACCAAGACATTCTGTATGAACCGTTTTTTGTTTGTTTCAAACCTGTGATAATAACTGTTCGCAGACACCTGCGATAATATTTTAATAAAAATAAGTAATCTTTGTTATAATACCATATGTATATGATGAACATAAATAAATAACCTTGTTAAAAATAGCATTTTCTTCCTGCTGATTATCTAATAATCTGATTTATAAATTCAATATAACATTTACATTTAGAAAAGGAAATGACCTACATATCCATATTTAGGAATTTCCCGAGTAATTGCAATTCAATTTACAAAGAAGGAAGTATGCACGAAAGCAATGACAAGTTTTGATATCAGTACCTAATCTAAGGACATTGGTGAATTAATACAAAATTGATAAAGTTTAATGGACAGATTTAACCCCTACATATAGTTCCTTAGAGAAAAGAAAATCATGAGATTGACTTAATAATAAGAAACAAAAACAGTTATATTTTACTCTTTTAGGCCTGTCAGAATGTTACGAAACTAAAATGTCATATATGTATATATGTATTATGCTAAAGCAATGTTGTTGCTAATGCAATAAAGTTTCATTCATTCATTCAATTCTAATCATTTGCTATATCAATCATAAACCCATCATAGATACCAGAATTGAAATTTTATATTTGTGCAAGACGCACGTTTTGTCTACAAAAGACTTTTCAGGGACGCTAATAGTGGGATACAACACCAAGATTATCACGAGTAAAGGTCTTTCTGTTGACTTGGTGACATTTAATTTGATATGCGACAACACCATCTTCTTTAACATTTAATTTTTGCACTTAACACACCAACCGACTACTTTTTGGTGACAGGAATTTGATATTTGCAAGAATAACGAAAAATTTAACTAAATGGGCCATCTTCAGCCAACAAGACCAATTATGCATCAAAAGACAATACATATTTTTACTTTTGATACGAGATTACATGACATATATTTGAAGTGATAGATTAGAACAAACTTTATATGCCAGGTACCTTTCATATATTACTATTTCAAGTTAAAGTAGAACTGATGTCAGTGCAATTGAGGACATCATAAATTGACAGATGGAAAATTTGGTTACACCACTGTCTGTAAAAGAAAGGTATGTATTCTTAAGCGTATACCAAAAACTTAACACACTTGTATAACTCGTGCACAGGTTATCATATAGTTTAGAAATTAATATTGGAATGTGTAAACCGAAAAATGTCCATAACTGATAGATTAAGCATGTACATATGTGCACTTTAATTTGTAAATCTATATACCTGCATAGTAAATCAGCCATATTTTTTATGTGAGGATTCAATGTATAATACAATGGACAGCAATATTAGAATACAATAACAACAATTTTTTTCCGCATTAATTTAGGTTGCCATTATGTCCTCTTTTATTCAAAATATTGATACGTAACAGAAATTCAGTAGTTTTGATACCTCATGCTGACTTGTACAACAAAATTATTTGACCGCATTGACAAAAAATGACCATATGTGCACTTAAATTTGTAAATCTATATACCCGCCTAGTAAATCAGCCATATTTCTTTATGTCAGTATTCAATGTATAATACAATGTACAGCAATATTAGAATACAATTACAACAAATTTTTGTTCGCATAAATTAAGGGTGCCAGCATGTCCTCGTTTTATTCAAAATATTGATACGTGAAAAAATTCCAGTAGTTTTGATACCTCATGCTGACTTGTACAACAAAATTATTTGACTGCATCGACCAAAAATGACCATATGTGCACCTTTATTTGTAAATCTATATACCTGCATAGTAAATCAGCCATATTTTTTATGTAAGGATTCAATGTATAATACAATGGACAGCAATATTAGAATACAATAACAACAAATTTTTGTTCGCATAAATTAAGGGTGCCAGCATGTCCTCCTTTTATTCAAAATATTGATACGTAACAAAATTTCAGTAGTTTTGATACCTCATGTTGACTTGAACCACAAAATTACAAAGAACCTGTTGATAAATATTCCGTATCAACTTCACAAATAATACACGATGGTCTTGATGTATAGATTCTGCGTAATAATGTTGTTTATCATCTTAACAACGTGTTTTATAGTTCTTTTATTTGTCTTTGTTCTATTATTATTACTACTTTTACTGTTGAATGGTTTTATGTGATATCAGTTTGACGTGGCTCGGTACTTATACATCTCGTCAATGTGTTTGTATTGTCTTTCATTTTTGGTGGCGTGTTTTGTATGTGCGACTTTTTGTTTTTCTTTTGTTCTTATAACGTGAGTCTGTTCTTTAAAAGATTCCATCAGTATGATATTGTTCTATTCTATGTCATTATGATATATTTCTATTATGAATTACAAAATACGTTGAAGCATAAACGTCAAAATCATTCAATCGCGTAGTGGAATTAACTATTTGTGGATTCTTATAAATTCTATATATAACTTTTGGACTATTTTAAATCTCGGTCTATTTCTGAAATTTATTCTTACATACTTTTGATTTTTTACAAATGTAACCCTATATGCTAACATTGCCTATGTAAATTTTAAAATTGTTTGTATGCACATTGAACGACAAATCTATGTGACGTATAAAAATTTCTGACGTCAGACACACAAATCAATGAATGTGTTTGTAGATAGATGTTTTTTTGTTCTGTTAAATTGTTCCTTTTAAAATTGTTATACGATGATGACTGATGTACCCATATTTTGACTATTTTATTTATTGTGTCTGTTAAGTTAACGCATCAATGTAAATATAAAATTGTTTGTATGCACATTGAACGACAAATCTATGTGACGTATAAAATTTTCTGACGTCAGACACACAAGTCAATGAATGTGTTTGTAAATAGATGTTTTTTTTATTCTGTTAAATTGTTCCTTTTAAAATTGTTATACGATGATGACTGATGTACCCATATTTTGACTATTTTATTCATTGTGTCTGTTTAGTTAATGCATCAATGTAGATATAACGGAATTTGATGAGACTGTCATCAAAGTGAGAGGGTAAGCGCTATAAAACCAGGTTAAATCCACCATTTTCTACATTTGAAAATGCCTGTACCAAGTCAGGAATATGACAGTTCTTGTCCATTCGTTTTTGATGCGTTTCGTTATTTGATTTTGCCATGTGATTATGGAATTTCCGAATTGATTTTCCTCTAAGTTCAGTATTTTTGTGATTTTACTTTTTATTTGACTGCATCGAGCAAAAAAGACCATATGTGCAATTTTATTTGTAAATCTATATACCTGCATAGTAAATCAGCCATATTTTTATGTCAGGATTCAATGATATGTATAATACAATGGACAGAAATATTAGAATATAATAACAACAAAAAAAATTTCCGCATTAATTTAGGTTGCCATTATGTCCTTCTTTTATTCAAAATATTGATACGTAACAGAAATTCAGTAGTTTTGATACCTCATGCTGACTTGTACAACAACATTATTTGACCGCATTGATAAAAAATGACCATATGTGCACTTAAATTTGTCAATCTATATACCCGCATAGTAAATCAGCCCATATTTTGATGTCAGGATTAAATGTATAATACAATGGACAGCAATATTGCAATACAATGATAACAAATTTGTTTTCGCATAAATTAAGGATGCCAGCATGTCCTCCTTTTATTCAAAATATTGATACGTAACAAAATTTCAATAATTTTGATACCTCATGCTGACTTGTACAACAAAATTATTTGACCGCATCAACCAAAAATGACCATATGTGCACTTTAATTTGAAAATCTATATACCCGCATAGTAAATCAGCCATACTTTTTATGTCAGGACTCTATGTATAATTCAATGGACAACAATATTGCAATACAATAATAACAAATTTTTGTTCGCATAAATTAAGGGTGCCAGCTGCATGTCCTTCTTTTATTCAAAATATTGATACGTAACAAAATTTCAGTAGTTTTGATACCTCATGCTGACTTGTACATCAAAATTATTTGACCGCATTGACAAAAGCTGACCATATGTGAAATTTAATTTGTAAATATATATACCCGCATATTATTGTACCTAGCGCCTTTATGTCTTTTCCTGGCGCCCCTGCATGTCCTGTCATATTTTAGTAGGACCGCAAATGTATTAAACAATAATATTGGAAAACAATTACTGCAAATTTGTTTTTGCATATATTGAGAGTGTCGGCATTTGATTTCCATCTCTGTATTCATAATATTGAACAGTCACTAGAGAAAGTAGTTCAGGAGGTTGTTTAAAACAAAACTATTAGGCCGCATCATCCAAGTACCAACACTGACATGTCTGCTTTTATTTGTACTTTTTAATAAAAATGTATATGAGGTTCTCTTCTGGGAATAGTATACCGTTAATCTATTATGTCGGTTGATTGATTATTAATTAATCGGCATAGACAAATCTCTCGACAAATCTGACGAATTTGACGAGATTGTTGATAGTTTTACCACACCGTATGATTCCGGACACTGTACAATTTTCGTTAGAATATTCTGCGGAAAATAGAATAGTAAAGCCAATGCAAACAAGTTGAATAACAATGAAATATCCATGCATTTATAAATGTTTATTAAGGATGTACTAAGGCGAGGTTTAGGAATTTGTGTCAAATGTTCGGACTCCTTGGTGTTTTTCCATACAATACAAGGTAAAATATTTTGTCCCATATATTATTTTTCATATAAGACTTTATAGCTCATGAAAGGTCATTTTCCAAAATTTAAGAAGATTGTTGATTTTCTTACTTTTGTTTTGAGACCCAAATAATACAAATGCAAATGTAAGGTAAAAGTCCGACTCAGACTTTTCCCGCCATATTTTAAATCTCAAATATCTTGAAAAAGAGGTCCATGACCTATCAATATATTTAGCTTATTTTCATCCTTTAAGAATGCTCTACCAACTTATAGTATCAATTTTAAATTCGTAGTTTATTAATTTTCACCTAACCTCACCTACGTACATTCTTAAAGTAAAATTTAGGAAGAGACAGGTAAAAAACGGGGAACGAAGCAACGTCAACAATGATGTTGGTTTCCCATGATATAAGAATATTGTTCCGATGCGTTGGATAACCTTTCTTCCTTCCTCATATTGCCTGGAATAACAACACAGTCAAATCAGGAAAACCACAAGTAAAACACCACCAAGAACTTCATGAATTCATTGAAGAATTTGGCATGGAACAACTACAACTAAAACCAAGCCGGGAAAACAACATCCTTGATTTATTTCTTACAAACCATCCATGTCTTGTAAAGTCATGTAACACACTACCTGGAATATCAAATCACAACATGATTGTTCTTGATACAGATTTAAAACCACAATATAATAAACCAAAATCATGAGAAATATACGTTTACAAGAAAGCAAAATGGGAGGAGATTAAAGCTGACATTATAAAATTTTGCGCTGACATCATCAATAGAAACACCTCTGTTGAAGATAAGTGGACCAACCTTAAAATTTAGAAACAACACTCAATCTTAAAGTACCAAGGAAAATAACAAATAAGAGACATAATCTACCTTGGCTATCAAACAGCGTAAAAAAGAAAATTAGAAGAAAACACAAACTGTTTCAGAAAGCTACACATACAGGAAAGCCAGATGACTGGACAAAAATTAAACAACATAAAAGAGCTACACAGAAAGCTGTACGACAAGCTCACTGGCAATATATCAACACCATTCTGGACGCAGCTTTGGCGGAAGGTAATAGTAAACCTTTTTGGCGATACAAAAAGTCTCAACGTACTGACAATATAGGTGTAGCTAGAATAAAAAAAAATGGGAATTTTACATCAGGACAGCAAATACAAGGCAGAATTACTCAACGACCAATTTAAGTCGGTCTTCACCAAAGAAAACGCATCAGACCAACTACCACAGATCCATTAATCAAAATACCCTAGTATGAATAACATTAACATCGAAGTACAAGGAGTAGAAAAACTGCTTTGAAACCTAAACATCAACAAAGCTAGTGGACCAGACGGCATTGCAAACAAAGTACTAAAACTTTGCTCAATTGAACTAGCACTAGTAGTGAGTCACATATTCCAGCTTAGTTTAGACTCGGATACTCTACCATCTGACTGGAGAAACACCAACATCAGTCCAATATTTAAAAAAGGAGATAGACATACTGCGGCAAATTACCGACCTGTATCACTCACCTGTGTTTGCTGTAAACTCCTCGAACATGTAGTCTGCAAGCATATCCTGAAACACCTGGAAGCACACAACATACTCACCTCACTCCAACATGGCTTCCGTAGTGGTCATTCCTGTGAAAGTCAACTTCTTATTACTATGCATGACATCATGAAATCTTTTAATGCCAAGAAGCATGATTTACCCATAATGGACTTTAGTAAGGCATTTGACATTGTGCCTCATTGAAAACTCCTACACAAATTAAAGAGCTATAGAATCAATGGTAATACAAATGCATGGATTTAATCATTCCTAATGCAACGACACGAGCGAGTAATTGACGAAGGAGAATTTTCGTCATCTTGTTCCGTCGACTTAGGGGTGCCCCAAGGAACTGTCCTCGGTCCCCTTCTTTTTCTATGTCATATTAATGACTTGCCGCTCTGTGTAAAATCACAAGTACGTCTGTTTACTGACGACTGCCTCCTGTATAATACCATCGAGACACCACAGGACCAACTCCAAATACAGAAAGATCTATACTAATTAGAAAACTGGGCAAAGGACTGGGGTATGCGTTTTAATGCCAATAAATGCTATGTCATGTCAATTCACCGTAGCAGGACCCCGCTCACATACATCGATACCCTTAGTAATCACGTTTTAGAGCAAGTCAATGAAAATCCATACCTAGGTGTAATCATTAGCGATAATTTGAAATGGTCATCTCACATTAACAAATTCTGCAACAAAGCTAATTCTACACTGGGATTCATCAGAAGGAATCTTAAACACTGCAACAAACATTTTAAGGAAACCCCCTACATCTCGCTTGTTTGCTCAGTATTAGATTACTCAGGCACTGTATTGGACTCATATCTACAAATAGACATAAACCGCATAGAGAACATACAAAGACGAGCATCTAGATTCGTTTTTAAAGACTATAGACGTACGAGTAGTGTCACCTCCATGATGAAGGACCTTGGATGGAAACCTCTTGTGGAAAGAAGACGCGAACAACGACTGGTACTACTGGTAGTCATCCCCATTGAACATCACATAGAATTTAATACTAGACCACCCAGAACTTCAAACGTCAAACAAATAAAACTCTTATCAGCAAATACTAACATATATAAGCATTAATTTTTTCCACAAACTATCATCGACTGGAACTTACTACCGTGAACTGTAAAACTGTGGAAAGTTTTAAGGCAGTTATATCGCGCGACTAGTTACATCAGTGGCATACACACACTTCCTGGATAAGTTTTACAGTACTATACAAATACAGATACCGCCTTCTAATATAACCCCCCCCCAAAAAAAACACAAAAAAACAACCCACTCTCATTTCATTTATGGTAGCTTGATGTGATTGTATAGTCATTGTTTTATGTATATAAGATTATATCAAATAAAAAAAAAAGAATTTTGTTAGTAGCGGAGTAAAGAAATTTGCTATCTGGGGAAAAACAATGCGAATGTTGATTACATATTTTAATTAAAGCTCATGTCTGATATGAAAACTCTTAAACACGTTAATCTGTCATTAGCAGACCTGCCCTCAGGTCTGGTCAAAATAGACTTTTTCACAGGTCTGGTCTGGGGGCAGACCTGTCCCCAGGACTGGTCAAAAGCAAAATTGTCCTCAGGTCTGGTCTGGAACATACCTGTCCTCAGGACTGTTTTAAAGCAGACTTGTCCACAGGTCTTCTCTGGAGCAGACCTGTCGATAGGTCTGCAGCAGTCCTAAACAAGTAGACCTTAGGTCTGGTCCAACAACGACGAGGTTAACTTGCTTGTCTGCTTAAAAATTCTCAAGTCATCTTAGAAAGCAGTCAACAAGTCTGCTCCAAGTTAACTTTTGTCAAGGTTAGGACCGCACCCATCTGTATGAGTCAAAGACATGTTAATGATTCTGACAGTGATCGTTATCAGGACCACTGGCATGAGACCGTAGATTAACGTTCCATTATTTAACACCAGACAGCATAACAATCCATGATCAACCATGTCAACATCTGGTTTTGTAGTGTATACTGTCACAGACGTTAAAATTGACTGTATAAGTTTCTGTTATTAAAAGTGGTGCAAACGTAGTGAACAATCTATTCAGCAGCTGCATATTTTAGATTACAGATTATGATGAGCTGAACAGTGCATCTATAAATATTATCCGAATATTTTAACGTTTGATTTTTATCTACTTCTGGAAAATTTTCAAGTATTGTTCAGTTTCTAGATATAAACTGAGTTATACCCCAAAATTAACATGATTGATTAACAAAGGTTTGTAGGTTTCTTATGAATTTTATGAATGCTACTTTACCTAATTTTCTACTGAGCTGATGATACCCTACAACACTGAAAGTTCAAAACCAGAGGTATTGAAACAGTCATGGAATAAAATAAACAACACGTTATAATTGACATCAAAACATAAGTTTAGAATAAATATATTTATTTATAATGGATCTGGAAACAAGTTGAAACTTATATATATAGTTTGACTTTGCATCTGGTATCTTTCGTCCTTCTTTTATATTAATCCCTTTCCACTTTGCTATTACGAGTGTTGCCTTGCAGCGTCATTAGCCTGCTGTTTTTTTTTTTAAATCTACAAGAGTGTCTTTTACGTGCAAGAGATGTGGCTTTCTCTCAACACGGGTCAGTCATTTATGGTCCCTTTTCGACGGACTGTTGTCGTTTCTCAAGACCATACTCAGAAATGGTGTCATGGGAGAGCTAAAAATTCAGTTCCTGACATTTTCTCCCCGAGCAGAGATTGAGCCAGGAACCGTTGTGTTGGTAGTTCTATGCGCTAACCACTTCACCACGGCTCTCAGTAAGTTTATTACAGTGTTAAATGTTACCTTAGGGTATTCAGAAGATAACTTTATTAACTCATAACAGGGAAACACATTGATATAGCTATAAAAAACAAGATGTAGTATGATTGCCAATGAAACAACCCTTCACCAGCTGTTCATTTTGAAATCTTCTTCTTATCCAATAATATCATAGTCCTTAACTAAACGCATTAACGCAATAAAAGGGTAATTTTTGATACACATTAAGGAAGTGGAATGACCCATTGCGTATAATTACTTCTGAAACTACAATATAATCAGTTGTTCAGGCGTCCTTTTAGGTACTGGAATACTATCAGAATATGGCATATTTGTTTATCAATGTTTTGATAATACAGTTAGTTCTTATTTACGGTAAGCTAAATTAGGTATAATACATTTTCATGAACTTCAGTCGTTTTCTTTGTAGTGAACATTGTTTTTATCTATTGTATTGGGTTAAATGAGGAGGATATTGACAATAGTTTCTTTTTTAATGTACAAGCGTGCAACCATCGGACAAATTATCAAAATAGATTTGGTTTCCAGCAAATTAATTGTTACACATGCACAAAAGGTGAATGACATTTCTTCTTACGTTTAAAAAACCGATATATATTCAAATAATAAAATTACACAAATACTTAACTCCGAGTAGATTTTAACACAGAGGTCCTTTTAAATTAGAAAAAAAAACTTTAGCTCAATCATATCAAACGAATGGACAATATCTGTCATATTCCTGACTTGGTACAGGAATTTTCTTTTATACAGGTTTTATCGCTTGCTTAACCTCTCATCTTTATGATCTTTATGACAGTTGCATTAAATTTCATGATTATGACAACAATATCTATAATACTAAAATTACGAGGTCCAATTTGTCAGCCGTCATCACGTAAAACGACGAATCAAAGAATTCAACTTTATATACAACTAATATAGTACAAAGGTGTAGATTAAAAATTACACCACTCCAAGCCCTTTTGTTTTCCACGTAATTAATATCGCCAATAATTAGGAAGTTCCGGGTCGAGTCCGATATCGATACCAATAGTATAATCACCTGTTACCTATTACCTTATCTGTACGTTCCGCATCTGACAGGCGCACCACCAAACGATGTATTCAGGATTAATATGCTATATAAACGGGTCATAATCACAGGGTTGACACTACTAAATTGTCAAATTGTTACCTATTGTAGTATTTTAATCCGTGAGACTTTCTAAGATAACAATACGAATACTAAAAATCTGGACTAAAAATAAGTTTCAATTTGTTAGCAGGCATGACGTAAAACAGCGAATCAAAGAATTCAACTTTATTTATAACTAATATAGGACAATGCTGTTGATTACAAAATACTCCATTCCAGGACCTTTTGTTTTCCAAATATTACCAATAATTGATAAGTTCCAGTTCGACGGGTTCAAACAGAAAAATTTGAAAGCAGGGAAAATTGTGTATCTTATACATTTTTATAATCGGCATGACTTTATCAGATGACAGTACTAATACTAAGACAAGGCTTGCGCATAGTTATATACTTTAATTCAGTCCGGACCCGCGATATCACGGGTGTGTTCTAGTAGGAACAAAACAAACAGACATACTAGGTAAAAATATGAAACATAGGGGGACAGCAGTAAACATTGTATTATAATCTTAATCACTATAACACAAACAAATATATCACAAAGAAGTACACCAAAAATAAAACACCAAAAAAAGCAGAAAAGCACATTTACAAAAACACTAGTCTAAGAATACAAAAAATCGCCTTAGCACTATAACCCAATGACAGGATGTAAGTACATATAGACAAAGCATATACACCTTATCGCTAATCCCGGCTGACACAGCCGCTTGAACTTTTGACGCATACAACAATCACTTTTCCATTGTGACGTCAGATATTTTGTTTTATGACGTCAATATTTTACGGGAACCTGTGTGATATCCAGACAAATAGCAGCTGAAGGACGCCTCCGGGTGCGGGAGTTTCTCGCTGCATAGAAGAACCATTGGTGCCCTTCTGCTGTTGTCTTCCCTATGGTCGGGTTGCTGTCTCTTTGACAGATTCCCAATTTTCATTCTCAATTTCATTTTAGAAAATGTCCAGACTTATATACCCACCATCACTGGATTACTATAGTCAGATTCCGGTTTGAAATATTATGATAGGGAATACGAAAGGTTTCAAATCAGGCCAAGATGTATTAGCAAAAATTGAAAGACAAGAATACAAAAAATTATGATAGAACAATAACCAACCAGACAGTTAATTGGTGCACACACCAATTGTTTTGGCCGGTAATAAGGAGGTTTTTGATGAGCAAAAAGTGCAAAATATTTGATAAAACGTCTTCATATTGAGTTGAATTTAATCCTCAATTTAATAAGTTATGATAATGCTATAAAGTATAACTTAATTGTGGAGTTGTTGAAATGAAATATCATTTTAATAGCGAATTACGAATCACTACGCACTAGCGGGAGAAGAAACCAAAATGTAATAGTTCTAGGTTGAATGTTTTTACTTGTGGCTTACATCCTAAATCTATTATTTGCATTGGAGTTTGTTCAGAGAAGACTTGATTATTCCATCAGATATGTATATATTTAATGTACTTAAAAGCATCAGATGAGGAAATTTCTTTCATATGACTATTTTACAAAATTATTATTTGTAGTTTGTATAATGTGCGTTTCTAAACATAACATGAGTAGGGAAATAAAAAAGAAAATATCTTATCAGATTAACCATAAGACTTTGTAAGGAAATGTTGATCATCTTGAATATTTACTAAATATTTGAGACTAAATATAATGCAAATAAGAATCAATCAATTTGTATGGAAACCCAAATATTTTCTTTCATTTAATTTATGTATTAACAAATGAATGTTTATCCCTTTTATGGCTTCCTTATGAATGCATTAAACACTTTTTTAAAATTTAAATAGATTACAAAGATAAAGTTGAAGCAGGAAACAGGAAACAGGAAAACAAGCAATAAGTTTTGGTGAATTTTGTTGTATAATATTTAATTTACGTGACGAAAAATACCTTTTAAAAAAAAAAACCCGATTAAATATGCATTACATATTTTGTCAAATTAATATAACAGTAAACTAATTTGCTTTATTTCCTTTCAGAAAATTCTATTACATTTAATTGTTGTAGTAAATCATTAAAATAACGAAGAATGTTGACTCAGCTATTTGAAACAAATCTATTTCTTCAGCAGTAGATAGACTTGTATATAATTTTATTTAGGGGCCGTAGGTGCAGGATTTCCATCGACTGCTCATTAGTCGGGTTCTTGTCTCTTTGACATATTCCCCATTTCCATTTTTAATTTTATAGACATGAAGAATAAAGGATGGTATAAATGTTCTAATGAAGGACTGTTAAACTACTATGATTCCATAATATAATTCCGGATGACATAAAATATTGAATGTTGATTCCATTTACAAATTACACCCATGTGAGTCAAGCAAAAAAAGCACGATATAACACAGTAATTACACAACAGTCATGGGAATACTCTCAGATCTGTTCCTAGTGTCTTTTTGTTGTTGGTATGTACAAGTACCCGGCCACGTACACTTGCATTTTTGTCGATCTGATGGGTTAAGCCTTTTCAACTGATTTTTATAGTTCGTTGTACTGTTATACCACTGTCTCATGTTAAGGGAAGGGTTGGAATCCCGTTAACATGTTTAACCCCACCACATTATGTATGTGTGTGCCTGTCCCAAATCAGGAGCCTGTACTTTAGTGGTTGTCGTTTGTTTATGTGTAACATATTTGTTTTTCGTTCATTTTTTGGAATAGATAAGGCCATTAGTTTTCTCGTTTGAACTGTTTTACATTGTCATTTCGGGGCCTTTTAATAGCTGACTATGCAGTATGGACTTTGCCCATTGTTGAAGGCCGTACGGTGACTTTTTGTTGTTAATTTCTGTGTCATTTTGGTCTCTTGTGAACAGTTGTCTCATTGGCAATCATACCGCATCTTCTTTGTTATACATGAGTTACAAGTATATACCTGTAACAAAAAAAAAAAAAAAACTTTGATAATGTAACTTTAGATGTTCAGGAGTTTGTTGATGTGATTCATACAAATCAGAATGTGATATCCTCCTAGTTAATTTCTACAGGTTCGTGTACAGGAAATCTAAGAAACCAAATCTTTGAAGCTAGAAAAGGATTTAGAAAATGTTTAAAATAATTAATAATTTTAAACATACACAGGTTATGTTCATTGAAATATAAAACAACACTACATACACGCCGGTACAGCGACCAAGCAAGGACATATAACAGATTTTTTGACTTGCTTAATATATCATCACAACAAAATTTAAAATTGTGTGTGGTTTTTTGTAAATGTATCTATATTTACTACATAGTTCCACAAATTAAATTTTGAATCCGCATTGAATCATATCTCTAAACGATCCATGATTCTGTAATGAGGAGTTGTATTAAATTGCATCCACGCTCTAATTCCAATCCACAAAAATAACTAGTGTTTTGTTGTAGTTCTCAAAGTATTTAGAACAAGTTAACAAAAAGTCCATGCTGACTTATCATTTTTCTATGAAAAAATGCCCATAACATATTCAAAAATTTTCTGTTTTTGGACATCCCATGGCAACGTTTCTGCATATTACAATATATACTGTGTGTATTTAAATATTGACCTATGTTGATGTGCGTGAATAATGGTAACTCAAAAAAAAAATACGATGTGTTTAGTCACCCAGGAAAACTTGTAAGATTTTCTCTGCTTTTTTTGCAAAAAAGGTTGCAATTTGGGTATCGTTGCAATTTTTGTACTGGGTCGCCAAACACCATTGGAAATGGGTTAAAAGAACATTTCCATTTAAAGTAAAGTCTGTTTGTCGTGAATTTTAGTGAAACTGAAATAACCAAAATGAAAAATTACAAAAATAGATGTTAGTAAAATCCTTTTTCTACATAGTTTCCTTGAGATAAATTATTAAAGGTTTGATTTCTAACAGTTCCAGTAAGTATAGAATGAAGTTCAAAACAGTGTGGCTGTGGCCATTGATTGACACATTAAATTCATCCATTGACTGGGACAATTTAGGTGAACGTTTGTATGTAACGACCACTGCTCACTATGTACTTTTTAAAGACACTTAAACTATGGGGTTACCAAAGGTTCTCAACACCTTAATAAAGTAATTCGAAAAATTAATCAAAAATAACACGATGTTTTGATTTATATCAATTATATAAATCAAAACATAAAGGTTATTCCTGATTATTTTTTCGAATTATTTTATAATTAAAGGCGTTAAGAAACCTTTGGTAACCCCACAGTTTAAATGTCTATCGTAGGTACGTCGTGAACAGTGGTCGTTGCAGACAAACGTTCACGTAAATTGTCCCAGTCAATGGATGAATTTAATGTGTCAATCAATGGCCACAGCCACACTGTTTTGAATTTCATTCTATATAGATAAATATATATTATAAAATAAATTATTCCTGATTCAGCTTGCATTTTGATTACAAATAATTGAGAAATTATATTCCTTATTTTTATAATCAAATGAAATGTGTAATTTTACTTTCTTGAGTGTTGTATTGTCAAACAACTTTTTGTAACTTTTTGAGCATTTTTGTGTATAAATATATGTCTTATAAAATGAAAGGATTTTGTATTGCAGGCGTCCACACAATTTCGGTAGTAATTGAAGGAAGCGAAGTAGGATCAATTGGCGAGAATGGTACAGAAATAGAGTGTTCATACCCATTGGGAAGCTATACACAATTTTCTGTTTCTTTTTGGGCTTTCAACAAGAGTATCCAAATTTTTGAACAAATAGCAACATATATACCAGACGACACCCCGCTGATAAACACAAAAGGAGAGTATTTAAAAGGGAGAGTGACACTCACACCTATAACAAAATTATCAACAAAAGCAGTTATGACATTTAACCAAATCATGTGCATAGATGATACATCCTATCAATGTCAAGCGCGATACATTGATTCAAATGGTAATCAAAATCCAAAATCAAATAATACAAGCATTTCGGTGGAAGGTATTTATTTCAATGTTATAGTATTAAGATACAAGACTAGTATAGAACTTCAAATAGTTATATTTAACGCCTTAGTGTTTATAAGAAAAACAGAACAATAGTCCATAAAACCAAGCCTGTCGAAAAAAGTAGCGTGTTGTCGAAAATAGAAATCTAATTCTATTTTGACTTTGCATAACTGCAATAAATATTTCGTTCCCTTATATATACATATCACCGAAAATATATATTTTGAAACTAATAAATTACAGACAAATTAGACAAGATGCGCAATTCATGTCAGGTAGGCGGAAACGGTAGTCTTTCCCTGATTCCTCTGCTCATATCTTAAACTGATTTATTTCGAGGCGGAGACAATTTCACATTCGTTGTTAACTTTTTGGAAAACGAAGTCAGAGGAATTTCCCGTAATTTAGCACAAATTGCTTTGTGATGCAGCTTCTCGAGGTAAAATTCATTTTATTTTACACAATTAGTTCTTTGAAAATCTAGTCATATATTTAATAACCCCATTTGTTTCACCTGTTTTTCTATGGTTCTAAACTCTTCAAATCAGCACATATGGTTGACCTCAGACACTTGGAAATTTGAAAACATGTCCAAAATCACAGCACAAAGATTTTTTTGTTTATTTCAGTTCTTCAATTTAAGGCACATTAGGGATAATGACCCATATATTGAAACCATAGTTCGGATATTTCTAATAAGTTCTGTGTGTTCATTTTGAATGTTTAAATAAATCTCTTTATTTTGGTCCATTTCGGAAAGATAATTAGTTTTTTGTTAGCACTTAAAGGTAATGACACTTATACAGCTACTTGCACTTCTAGTATATGTATTTTAATCCTTCTGATGAGATAAGCTTTTTTTTACCTGATTTTTATAGCTCCTTCTTATGTTGTACTGTTACACTACTGTCCCAGGTTAGGGTGAGGGTAAGGATCTTGTTGACATGTTCAACCCCGCCACATTCTCTGTGTATGTGCCTGTCCCAAGTCAGGAGCCTGTAATTCAGTGGCTGTCGTTTGTTAATGTGTAACATATTTGTTTTTCGTTCATTTATTGTACATCAATTAGGCCGTTAGTTTTCTCGTTGGAATTGTTTTGCATTGTCATTTCGGGGCCTATTATAGCTGACTATGCGGTATGGACTTTGTTCATTGTTGAAGGCCCTACGGTGATCTATATTTGTGAATTCCTGTGTCATTTTGGTCTCTTGTGGAGAGTTGTCTGATTTGCAAGCATACCACATCTTCTTTTTGATATATTCATCAATTCTGGAAATAGCCCCACAGGCCACATTATGGATGAACTTTCAGTTACAACATACAGACTCTGTTAAATCATTTAATAAACTTTGCTGATGTCTTAAAGTAGATGTTTGTAGAGAAATTAGGCAAAAAAATATAGATATTTGTTTTAAAAACCCTCAGAAATACCTGATAGTTGGTTTAAGGCTCTTGGTTCTATTTTTTTAACTGCTGGCATTAACAGTGTTTTGGGTTTCCTTTCTTCCATTTTTCTGTCATTTACAATACTAATGTCATTTAAATAAGCTTCATTAATGATTATTTGAACTATTGTAGTTTTTGTAATACCATATGCCCCCAATCAATTACATACATTACATGCTTAATGCATCGTATATTAAATATTAATCATGTTGATCCTAAACAAACTGTGATAATATCAACAAAAATGAACGTTTGTCTGACATTAATTCAAGTTCCTAATACAAACCTAATGATCAATTAATGCTGAGATATAACCAACAAAATATCCCTTTTACATATGTAAATGAATACATAAATGCTAACTTGTAGCAACTTTTAGAAGACATTAAGTCATATCAACTGTAATCAATACCTGCAGCTTAAAAATGTTTAACCTAGACTTTGTTTTGTTTAATCGAAGATGTATCGTAATTAAAATTATACTGATTTTTATTATCGATTGAGTTAAAATTGTATTATACGTAATTTCCATAGTGCCACCTTCAAAACCGGATGGCGTTGTAGTAGTTAATATACCAGCAGATTCATTAGTGTTCACAACTAAACAGATGGATTATAGATCACCATCGCCATCTACGTATACTGAAGTAACATCAACAGAAAACGAAACTGTATCTGCCTCAGCTACCACAGAAGAGAACGATACAACTGCATTTAATCATTCTACGATACAAACAGCTGGTCATAATACCACAACAGTTACCCCTCTTCCTGATAATATTTCTCCCAACAACAGCTACAAAACTACCACATATTCTACCCAACAACCAACTATAGATACAGTTTTAGCTGAAGGTGATACCATAACAGTTGTCTGTACAGGAGATGTTGGAAAACCTCCAGCAAAACATTTCTTTCAAAAGTATGCTAATGGACACAGAATACCTCTTAACTATACAGCCAATACAACATCAATTGTAAAAGATTCTGAGAATTGTTCTAATTATCGGACAAGTGATCTCACATTCAAAGTTACAGCCCAAGACAACAAAGCAATAATAAAATGTTTTGTTTATTCACCAATGGCAGGATCTGATATGTTATACGTAGAAACGGCACCAATAAAAGTGTACTGTAAGTTAATATTTTTACTATTAATCATATATATATATATATATATGTATATCATAGTTAAAGGTTTCCCTTATAGATGTATACTTTGTTTTATTAATACCGATGATTTTTCTAAAGATCACTTTCCTCAAACTCTATCTACATAACTTTATTTTACCTCTGCTTTAAAAAAATCAAAAAAATCTGTCATGATAGCAAAAAGAAGTTTACGAAATTAAGAACTACTTGAAAGGAAAATCAGTCAGGGCTTGAACTTCAAAAAACTTATATCGCCGTGTATATTGCATCCTTTTCGTTTGTTATATTAAGAAGTTGAAGTTTGCAACATATACTTATTTATTTTGTAAACGAGTTTCTCCAGCAAAAATGAGATGGAAGATAATAAAGGGAAATTCCAATGTATAAGTCAAAGACTTTTAAATATCTTTAATGTGTGCATGTCTAGCAGATGGTTTGACGTTAAAAAGACAGGTCAGTTTCTATAAATGATAAAATAATGAAAAGACAGCTAAATAAACAGAATTAATGGGGAAAAAAAAACGAGGGTTTTATTATTTTTATTCCTGAATAGGTTCAGGAATATTTAAAAAACATATTTATGTTATGTTACATTGTGAGGGCTGATGCTTCTCTCATAGGTATAGTTCATGAGATTCTCATATTTTTTTTGATTTGTCAACAATATGTGATTCGAAGATTCATTATAACTTTTTCAAGTTATTTTTTGTTCCTTTTTTTCCATTGTTCGTTGTATGTCATTGACAATTCAGCTCTGATGTTTTTACCAGACACCTAATTACTTTAGGTAGCAGATCAAGTTCTGTTTGTCTTTTAGATAATTGTTTAGGCGTCTCACAGTGTTATTCGGGTTTGGGTATAGTATAAGTATAAGTATAGGTATAGTATAGTATAGTATAAGTATAGGTAAAGTGAAGTTGAAATATAGTATAGTATAGTATAGAGTAGAGTAGAGTAGAGTAGAGTAGAGTAGAGTAGAGTAGAGTAGAGTAGAGTAGAGTAGAGTAGAGTAGAGTAGAGTAGAGTAGAGTAGAGTAGAGTAGAGTAGAGTAGAGTAGAGTAGAGTAGAGTAGAGTAGAGTAGAGTAGAGTAGAGTAGAGTAGAGTAGAGTAGAGTAGAGTAGAGTAGAGTAGAGTAGAGTAGAGTAGAGTAGAGTAGAGTAGAGTAGAGTAGAGTAGAGTATTAGTTATAGTTATAGTTATAGTTATAGTTATAGTATAGTATAGTATAGTATACTATAGTATTTGAAAAATTACTCAATTTGATGTGTTTCAATTTTTAACGAAATGGCGCGCAGCTGAATGTTTCGCAAGCATGTATGCACGCCTATATAGTCACTATTATTTTTCAGATCAAGTAAGCATGCCAACTATAATACTTAATCGGAATAAAACAGATTATGTGGCAGGAGAAGATTCTAGTATTGATTTAATTTGTAAAAGCGATGGAAATCCTAAACCAAATTTCCATTGGTATAAAGAAAACATGCACGAGGCAATAAGTGAATCTGAAAATTTTACTATTACGGATTTAAATAAATCGGACAGTGGAATATACACCTGTAATGTTAGCAACACTTTCAATGGCGTTACGTACACAAATGCTGTAAATGTCCTAATTAATGTAATGGATAAAGGTAAATTACGTTTATTTAAATTGTAAAAGGTATATGAAGCTTATGCTTGAATGTTTCTTATTTACATGATACGAAACATTTTGAATTCGGAACAGATATGTATGATACAGTAATAAACCACTCAACAGAGGTATACATATACCGTGTATGAAAATCAATTTTCAAAAGCTAGCACAGCTTGCCAAAATGAATGTCTGAACAAAATTAGTCAATATATAAAGACATCTTGTTTTAATAATCTTCAGCTTTTTAGTCTTTTAAAAATCATTTATATCAGTTTCTTTATGGTTCTTATTTCAGTCAGTTTTAAATTTCATGTCAAGGTATCCATTTATTAGATAGCCAATTCAACATGCACTCTTCACGAACATTCTAGTACTTTATGTAGAATCAACAACTTCCTTATAGTTACTTTTTGTACAATTCTTTTCTATTTGTTTATGTTACATTACAAAGGATTATAATTGCACGGTTATGGAGATATGACCAAAAAAATGTTATACTTCCTTTTAACATGAATATTAGCTGTTGTGTTTAACTGCTTATCCGAATATAGGGAGCACGTAATTACCATTTTGCTAAAAACATACTTTGCAAGTCTGTAATCCATTATCAATGCTCATGTTCATTTATATATGACTGCAACTTATCGTCATAGATTCGAATAAAAAAAAGGAAAATAAATAAAGTTTCGCACAATCCCTTTGATTAATTATCTTTCTGCATGCAAATGTATTTTCATGTAATGCATTGACTGTTTGCCGTTTATTTACAAAGCTGACATTTCAACTACACAGTCTAGTTCCACGGACAGTTCGTCTGGTGCTGACGTTAAAGAGGAAAAGAAAAAAGAAAACTTCGGTATATATCGCTTATCTTAGTTGTCGAAATATTTTACGCGGCAAGTATTTTGATATGAATTATTTAACAAAATTCCAAAACATTTCATATCGAAACTATTATAAACAACTTTTTAATATACTATGTAAGATTTTATATGAAACTTTTGAATAATATAGTAAATAAAAAGTAAATCATTGCAGTAAGTTATTTCAGATACTGGTTGAATATACTACGATAATATCCTTTTTCCGACGTAGTCGGTATAGTTTCGGTTTGTGCCCTTTGAACTGAAGGACGCTTAACTATGACAACAGAATACGCATGCTCGAAAATCCTTTCTGTGATTGGATAAAATGCTGCCATGGTGGGTGATTTGGATGTGTTTGAAAAAACGTCTCGTTAATTATATCATGATGGAAAGCAAGTGAACAACTATAAAATTTGAACTAGATCTTACAAAGATTTATATTTTTATTAAAATAATTGTTTCTCCAATAGCTCTTTGCATCCGTGACAGCTGTTTATTCGGGACAATTATATAAGTTTTAACGTAAACTTTGTTGTACGAACGTACATGACTTTTAGAAAGCACCTACGCATGTGAGATTTCCGCGGGGTTTTGGTGATTGTAAACAGAAAGATACGAGGACCGACAATACTGAACACAAACAGAGAAATTTAAATGGTATCTTTGTGCTTCTGAAGGTTATCGAAATGATAGTTTTAAACATATACTCAAATTTAAATACGTCGGATATCTTTTTTAAAGATAGTTCTTGTTTCCCCTTAGTGTGCATTATAAGCATAATAAGAATCACTCAAACTAGATTTTCAAAAACTGTCAAATTAAAAGTCAATACATAACACGGTTGATTTGTTTCTTGTATTAACCAAATCTAAATGAGTTTATATTCAACATTTAATAACCAGCCTCAAGTGTAGTAATATACTTTGTACTAAACAGTCTGTACAATTATCATGTCATACTATAGAAGTTCTTTCATATTGCTAGTTTCAAGTCAATGAAATATTCTGTAATATTTATGTGTACTTTATAAGCATACAGTAAGTTTTCCTTAAAGAATACACAATGATAAAGGATAAATAATATACGTTCCAGCAGTGACAAATATTTTGGCATTCTTCATAAAAAACTGCGATTAGAAATTATGTTAGACGGAATAAATATAAAATTACCTTCGTCGTCATTTGCAGGAGTCAACTCTACCAAGGTATCGCCTTAAAAAAATTGCTTGAATATGATTTAAACAGACATGACTTGATCAAAAAGTAAAATAACAAAAATACCGAAGTCCGAGAAAAATTCAAAACGAAAAGTACAAAGTCAAATGACAAAATCAAAGCTCAAACACATCAAACTATCATATTCCTGAATTAATAAATCTCTCATATTACTGCAAAACATACATAGTATATTGATTTGTTGATGCAATTAATCAGAACTAAACATTACAATTGAACAAATCCACCAGTAAATCTATATTTACCTTCATCAAAAACACCTGATTCTGATCATTGAGTATGATAGGCTCAATAAGGTGTAAACATACAAAGTTATGCACTCAAAAAAGGACTATGATACATTAATTTGATAAAAAAAATAACCTGTGATTTGTTCATAAAACTTTGTTTAACTTCTCTTAATACATAGCCAAGCTAAATGCTATTTTGAAAAAGCAGAGGTCCATGTATTCGTTTTCAAGTTATTGGTTAAAATCATTAAAACAATGTTCTTTCCCCTTAAATAGCCCAATTAGAAGTCTTAAACAACATTATTTTACTTTCGCAACGCCATTACATCCCGTGATACTGTGTTATTTGCCCTAAAAGTCAATTTAACTTTAAACAAAAATACAAGTTTTCTATGAGCATTCTTGTTAAAGATAGACCTTCGTTGTGACTTTAATGGCTACTCCAAAAATTGCAATCAATATAAGGATGTTTTGTTGTATTATTATAAATAATCATTGTGTTTTGCTTTTGTAGATACAGTTATTGTTGTTGTAATTGTTATTGTTTTGACGGTTGTTATCGTTATCGTTACCCTGATTGTTATATTAGCATATAAAAAGTAAGAATACAAACTTATGAAAAAAAAGAGAAAAAAAAAAAAATCGCCAAAGAGAACAGTATAAAACAACTAAAATTAGATCTATAATAGTTATAATTTTATTTAGAATCTTCTATAATTAAGAATAGAGTTAATACCGTCTTCTTGGTACAAAGATATAGGAAGATGTGGTATGAGTGCCAATGAGCCAACTCTCCATCCAAGTCACAATTTATAAAAGTATTCCATTATAGGTCAAGGTATGGTCTTCAACACGGAGCCATGGCTCACACCGAACAGCAAGCTATAAAGAGCCGCAAAAAATAATAGTGTAAACCATTCAAACGGGAAAACCAACGGTCTTATCTATATAAAAAACGGTTTTGATAATACAAACCAAATGATTATAGGCTATTACCAATGTTATTTCAACTGATCGGGCGGAGCTAACAATTTAATTAACATAAGGACAGTCTATTTGAAGATGTGCATGATAAGGATGATAGTCATTATAATTGTCACCAAATAAATATACAAATGAACTGAGTGTTTGATATAGGGCGAATAACTGGACACTTTATTTATGATTTTATCCTGAAATGCCCGTTTATGGACTGGTATTAAATAAGCAAACCAGTTAAAACACGCCTAGTCAATTGAAATTAATCCAGTAATACATACACGACATACGTAACCTAGGAGATTTTACCAATTTTATGATAATATTGACTGACTAGCAATATTGGTCATCCATAGCAGTGTGTTTTATGATTCAAATAAAATAAGGAAATTTATAAACGCATTAGTAAAGTAGAGCTCCATACATATGACATACTATTATTAAAACGCTGATCCATTAGATTTTTCTGTTGATTCACGTTCCATTAGATATTGCTGTCAATTAATTTATTTCACTTCATTTGAACTTTGGTGGATACAAAGTGTAGTTGCCTCACTAGAAAATAGTAAAATCACAAAAATACTGAACTACGAGGTAAATTCAGAACGTTCATAATCAAATAACAAAATCAAAAGGTTAAACATATCAAACGAACAACAACTCTCCCCTACATGACAGTTGCATCAAAAAACATAACACATCTCCTTACTTTCAAATTCAAATATTGTTCATTTTGACTAATTCAAGGTAAGTAAAATGTTTAAAAAAATGTAATTTTCCTTAACACTATACGCCATCATTGAAAAAATTATTGAAACGGAAGTATTAAAAATGCATTTAATCATGTTTTTTTGACTAAAATTAAAATATGTATCAAATAGACAATACTCTTATTTTTAAATATTGCACATAATTTACCTTTATTATTGATCTCTTACAGAAGGAGGAGTAAATTCTCTTCATTTAAAAATGAGTCTAAAACTATTGTTGACTCTAAACAAAAACTGGTTACAGAATTTAGAACTGGGGACTATGATTGCATTGATTTGGACAATGATGCAATGAAAAAAACAACAAACAGTTATGGACACGAGGTTGGCGATATTAAGGAGCACAATTACGAATATTTGAAGAAACAGAAGGAAGAAGAACAAAAAAATGATTCGTACGTTTGTATAAAGGCAACATAGTAATCTGATATCGAAAGATAGAAGACTACTGAATTAAAACATGTCGCTAATAAGTTAAGACACACACACACACATATATATATATATATATTTGCGAAAGCAAAGTAGTAGGTTCATTAAGACCCCTTTTTGGCCCAAATGTAGCAGTTTTAGAAAATTGTGAAAATGTAATCTTTAAACTATATTTTGGAAAGTAAAATTCTTCTGCTACATACATATGAGCTGTGTTTGACAATACAATGCACACATATCGTGTTCTAGCATCATTAAGTCATGCTAAATTACTGAAATCTTAAAAATTTTAGCATTTTGGTTAATTTTTAGACGGTTTCCGTCTGAAATGAAAGTGGCCGCATTCGTGTTCATTCATAATATTGAAATGTAAGTTGTATTTGATGATAATACAAAACATATATAAAGGTTGAGGATGAACACGGATGCGGCCACTTTCATTTTTGACAAAAACCATCTGAAAATTGACGTTTTTTGGCATATTTGATAGATTTTTCATATTTAAGCTTGAATTAGAGCGTTTTTAACGACTAAATCCGTTGAAATCTTTCACACAAACTAATCGAATCAATTGAAATAGACACTTAAGTGTTTAATAAGTGTCCAAAAACTTTCGTTAGATGAACCTGAAATTTGAGGCCAAAATCGGCCCTTACCGGACCTACTCCTTTACAGATTTAACATTGTTGGGTTGATGTTTAGACGAGTTGTATATACATTATGTACACAGCCATGTATCACCATCATTGCTGGTGATCCGATGGATAAATCTGTTGTAGAGTTGTCACTGACTTAGACGTACTTATATATATATATATATATTAGTGTTGTCAACGGTTAACCGGTTAACCGGTTAATCGTTCGAACGACCGAATACCGAATACCATAAACGCTAACCGGTTAACCGGACTTTTTTCAATTTTGATAGATTTTATATGAATTTGTATTGAAATTATTAAAAGGTTAGGTTTTACTTAAAAAATGTCGTCGTGGTAATTAATTTGACTGTAAATTGATTGCTATTGTTAATCCCATCAACATAAAATTAATTAGAATTTGTCTCTCAGCTCGGGGCAGGATCTTAAAGAAACATAATTAGTATACTTGTTTTTTTAGCAGTAACTCTAAATCAGTAATGCGATTTGATTTTACGATTTACTTCATTATTTCGTTTCTGATCTAATATTGTGTAAACCTACATCTAAATGTGCAACCTCCGTCGTGCAAGGCTTAGTCTTACTTTAAACGAAATGCTAACTCAAAAATTGTGAAATGCAAAGCAATGTGAATGTGCTCATTGCATACGTGATAGTAAGAGTAACATGCAAACAAAGTAAAGAAACAGGCCGTACGGTGACCTATCAATAGTTGTTGATTTCTGTGTAATTTTTATCTCTTGTGGAGAATTGTCTCATTGGCAATCATACCACATCTTCTTTTTTATAATTAATCACTCAAAATGAAACACTTCACATCATTTTCGGAGACAACAAGTGAAAAGGAAAGAATAATCATTTTCAAACATATTCAATTCCACGACATCAAGTAGTTTTTTTTATTTCATTTTTCACACATCTTATATCCATGTGTAGGGTACTATTGATAAGGTTTGCAAGCACCAACTCAAACTACCGGTTAACCGGTTAATCGGTCGTACGATTATCCGAGTAACCGGTTAGTCAAAAGTGTACGATTTGACAACACTAATATATATATATATATATATATATATATATGTCGTGTACAAGTTGCAATTTTGTACAGGTTATAACATGTACAAAAATATTGTACATGTTATAACTTGTATAATGTAAAAATACAAGTTATAACATGTACAAAAGTACCTCATACATGTTATAACCTGTACAAAATATTGCTTAAAAATGGTTTTAACTTGTACAAAATTTAAGATAAATCTTAATGAAGTAAAATATACTTTTAAATTCACCAATGCATAAAGAACAACAATAAATAGGCCAGAACGTGTCTTTTTCTGTAGAGGACAATCATCACAAAGTTTCAGAAATATATATTTCATGACTTATGTTGGCAAAATTAGTTTTCATGTAATTGTATGTTTTATATAGTCCATCATGGCTTAAATAAGTGTTACACTATTTACTAAAAGCTTGCATTTCCTCAATGACAATTACATTAGATACTAGAAACTAAATTCTTCCAAAAATTTAAAGAACAATGCCTAATAATTTTTGGTAATACTCCTCCCTCTCGTTTTATAGACTTAAACAATCACACCTTCCTATATCTAACTAAAGACTAAAACAATGTCTATATGCTTACTCTGTAAAAGCAAGAGAGAGCTGAAATAGTTTTCATTGGACCACGCTTCATTATCAATATCTTTAGATCTACTCTTCAACATTTTTTGCCTTCAGCATGACTTATGTAAATTTATATCTCAATTTTTTTTATAAACTATAAGATCATTGCATGAGGCGAATGTCATTTTGATGTTTAAAATATACATCCTCTACTTTGAAAGCATGTATTTGTGTCCTTTGGATGTTGTCTGCTCCATGGGCTGGTTGTTGTCTTTTAGACGCATACCCCACCCATTTCCATTCCCAATTTTATTTGTAGAAACATCAGTCCTGGCTATCCTCTTATGTCTTTTAGTGTCAACTAGAATAAAATTATTTTACTTTTGCCTTCAAAGTGGACACTTAAAATTATAATTCATCAAATAAAGATATGTCCAAAGATAGTCATAAGAGGATCATAAGACATGTCCTAAGATATATCTTATGACAAGTTTTAGGAATGCTTCGTAATACCGACCCCTGGACATTAACTGTGTCAAATAAACAGCTGCATGATACGCCCGACGTCTTGTGTTGAAGTTTTATGCAATAATCATAAATAGTTTCTGATAAAGTTTTAAGCAATAACCATATATTGTTTTTGAGACACGGCGGGACATGTGAAACCCCCAACCCTGGTTTTTTTTCGAAAAACTAAATATCACTAAAATAAAATTTTGAATCAAAACCAAAAAGTATACAGATCTTTAGATTAATATAACAAAGAAGTGTGTAAAGTTTTAAGCAATAATCATAAATTATTTTTGAGATACGGCGCGACATGTAAAAAAAAAAACCTCCCCTGTTTAACAAAATACTCAATAACTCCAAAATAATCAAAGAGCTGAAAGCTCTGAAGAAAAATGACGCCACTGTCTCTAATATTGGGATAGTTTTTATGCAAGTCTTGATTTTCACATACCGTAATTAGTTTAACAATGCAACATGTCTCGTAAGCATATAATTGATATTCGTACATGTGTGTGTGTGTGAAGTGAAGGTGACAACTGGCTGTTTTTTTAAGACAAATGAATAGGTCAAGACTACCTGAATTGTACAAATAAATACCGTAGAAAGGCTTGTATATTTCTCACTGGTACATAGTCTGAATCCAGGTCCGTTCGCGCCAACTCATGTTCGCCCCTTTCACTTTCACACCCTACATGTTCGCACCCAATCTTAATTGGTTTTGTGTTTAATAACTCTGTAAGCAAGTGTTTTCTTATAAGTATAATTGTTGTCATTGTCTCAAAATAAAGTGAGACAGCATTTTTTTTTTGTGTTGAATAAATCTTAATCATGTTTTAGATAGCGTATTGTTAAAAGTTATAATAATCCTTTCTAAATAAAGTGGTATTTTGTCAACGTTTTATTTTGTGTTGAATAACTCTTAATCATGTTTTGGTCAGTGTATTGCTATAACTTTGTTTCATTGACTTCTTTCAAAATGAAGTGAGATTCTGACTATGTTTTTTTCTGTGTGTTGAATAGATTTAATCATGTTTTGTTTATAATAGTGGATTGCTATATTTTGGTTCCTATATTTTATTGTTTCGTTATTTCAGATCAAAGGGACCAAGCTGTTAAAAACAATTATCTTTTGTGTTTTTTCCTTAAAAATCTTCAATGTTTTACTCATACCAAGCTATAAATACATTCAGTATTTACACCAAAGCAATTAAAAACAACAATCATGATTTTCCAATTATTCAACTTGAATTTGAATTAAAATTGGGCGCGAATAAGTAGAGTGCAAACGGACCTTGGGTGCGAACGTGCGAGGTGCGAACGTGTAGGGTGCGAAAGTGTATTGGGCGCGAACAGACCTGATACCACATAGTCTGAACCCCCTTCTCCCACAAAATATTAAGTAAATAATCTTTTTGTTACTGTTATCAAAGGTCTAATGAAACTCAGGTAATTTCAAACATTTGTCAAAGAATTCTAGTCAAACCGGCACCTGGTTAAATTGGCACCTGGTTAAATCGACAATTCGTCACCCATGTTAAATATCAATTTTAACAGTATTTTAAGCAAAAAGAGTAAAAAATAAGTAAGGGGTTGCCAGAATTTTTTTCAGTATTTAAGCAAAAAGAGTTAAATACTAACTTTCACATTTTGGGTGTTCATGTACATTTTGTATATATTTATTTTTCTCAACTTAATGACTTTTTGGTGTATTTTTAATGATATATATATGAGTAGTTAAAACAATTATTACGTCTGGCAAGGCTTTTTTAATTTTATTCTGGGACACCTTTCTATGACCGCAAGGCTATGTTAATTTTTTTCTGGGACGCCTTCCTACGAACTTCATAGGAAGACATCACAGAAAAAAAATAAAATAGCCTTGCCAGACGTCATAATTATTTGGACTAATACATGAGATATTGGATATGTTTATGCATTATTTAAACCAGTTGAGCATTTTACAGGATTGTTTGTTTAATGCTTTTTAAACTTTACTGAAAAAAACACCTTAAATTTGCTTATTATTTGGCATGAAAGTTTGATTTATTGAAAGGGACTCATAGTTTTCCATTTTATTTCAATAATTGTCTAATTGTTAAAACAACAGCTTGGGTAAGGGCTTCGTTGTTTACCTTTATACACAACAACATATTCACTATGTACTTGGTAACAGTTATTAATTAATTGAATAGAAAATATTATAACAAATATAATTGGATGCCGAATTGACGTCAAATAGGTGCCGATTTGACTAGATGCCAATTTAACCAGGTGCCGACTTGACTTGTACGTTTCAATTCCTCTGCGATCGTTTGCGGTATTTTCTTGAGAAAAACCTATTTTCCATCATCAAAGAGAAGAAGAAACTGCTTGAAAATGATTCTGGAACGCTTCATGATTGTTAAAATAAGATAAATTCACTCAAAAAACAATTTTAAAACTTGCGATGTTTAAACAGGAAGTTTCAAACGCACGTGTAAAAGAAGAAATTAACCGGTGAAAGTGAAAATCCGTACATAACAGATATCACTATAGTACGACTTTGAAAGCAAAACAGTTCCATCCTTTTGTAAAACAGTCTTTAATATACCTATCACATTAATGTTTGAAGGGTCTTAAGCTTATTCAAACCATAAAAGTCGGTATGAAACACCAAAACGGAATGAACAATAACCGATTACGTTTTGTAGTTTACAAATTCTAAACTGGTTCCCGTCAAACTACAACACTTTGTTCGAGTGTAGTGGAATACAAGCAGAAACCAGTTAGTTTGTAAACTGGTTCCTGGCTGATTACTACACAATGACCTCTCATGCATAATGATAACACAAGCAAATTCCAGTTTGTATAGAAAATAGTAAATACGAAACCAAGCGCGGTAGGCAGAGAAATGTAATGAAGTTCAGGTCGCCAGTAATGGAACAATGACTGCGTCATTTTCCAAAAATCATCAACAAAAAGTATACAGATCTTTAGATTAATATAACAAAGAAGTGTGTAAAGCTTTAAGTAATAATCATAAATTGTTTTTGAGATTCTGCACAACATGTAAAAACAAGAGGCTGTCACAACGACAGCAAACCGGATTTATTAACATTTATTTGTGTCCTGGCAATATCACAAGAACCATTAATGATGAATGGTGAAAGTGAAAATCGTCAATATCAAATTTGACCTCCATTTTGTCATCAGTATCAACATATTAAAATTTGAAAATCTTAGATTGAATGGTTCATGAGTAAATGCAACAACCTGAATGGAAACACCATTTTACGATCTTTCAAGAACCAGAACTCCTGAACGGTAAAAGTCAAAATCGTCATTATTGAACTTGACCTCTATTTTGTCATCAGTAACAACATATTAAAATTTCAAAAGCTTTGGTTGAGTGGTTCATGAGAAAATGCACGGACACGACGGGAAAAACCATTTTTCAATCTTTCAAGAACCATAACTCCTGAACGGTAAAAGTCAAAATCTTCATTATTGAACTTGACCTCCATTTTGTCATCAGTAACAGCATAATTAAATTTCGGAAGCTTTGGTAGAACAGTTCATGCATAAATGCACGGACACGACTGGAAACTCCATTTTTCAATCTTTCAAGAACCATAACTCCTGAACGGTAAAAGTCAAATTCGTCATTATTGAACTTGACCTCCATTCTTTCATTAGTAACAACATATTAAAATTTGGGAAGCTTTGGTAGAACAGTTCATGCGTAAATGCACGGACAACTCCATTTTTCAATCTTTCAAGAACCATAACTCCTGAACGGTAAAAGTCAAAATCGCCATTATTGAACTTGACCTTCATTTAGTTGTCAGTAACAACATATTAAAATTTTAAAAGCTTTGGTTGAACGGTTCATGAGTTAATGCACGGACAACATTTGATTGCCGCCCGCCCGCCCGCCGTACATCCCCAAATCAATAACCAACATTTTTGTCACAAAAATCCGGTTAAAAACCCTCCCCCTTTTTTACAAAATACTCAATAACTCAAAAATGAAATTTTGAATCATCACAAAAAAGTATACAGATCTTTAGATTAATTAAACAAAGACATGTGTAAAGTTTTAAGCAATAATCATAAATCGTTTATGAGATATGGTGCGACATGTAAAAAACCCCTCCCCCTTTTTTACAAAATACTCAATAACTCAAAAATAAAATTTTGAATCATCACCAAAAAGTATGCAGATATTAAGATTAATATAACTAAGAAGTGTTTAAAGTTTTAAGCCATAATCAAGAATCTTTTTTGAGATACAGTGCCACATGTGAAAAAAACACACCCCTGTTATAGTTACAAAGTGCCGTAACTCAAAAAGTTTTAATCTTATTTTCACCAAAAAGTATACAGATCATTTGACCATCATAAAAAACCACTATGTTAAGTTTCATGAAATTTGGATAAGTCGTTCTCAAGTTACGGTGCGACATGTTTACGCCGGACAGACAGACGGACAGACGGACGGACGGACGGACGGACACCGGACATTTGTATACCATAATACGTCCCGTCAAAATTTTGACGGGCGTATAAAAAGGACAAAACACACTGACAGGAAGGAATAAAAAAAAAGTTATGAAAATATTATTGAGGTCAATAACATCTGTTGCGATAATAGAAACATATCCTTATTTTCCGATTTTGTACAAGTTAAAACCATTTTTAAGCAATATTTTGTACAGGTTATAACATGTACGAGGTACTTTTGTACATGTTATAACTTGTATTTTTGCATTATACAAGTTATAACATGTACAATATTTTTGTACATGTTATAACCTGTACAAAATCGCAACTTGTACACGACATATACACACAATTCGTCTAAACATCAACCCAACAATGTTAGATCTGTAAATTTGCTTTTGCAAATTTTTTGTTCTTCCCTCGCCGGGATTCGAACCCATGCTACTGAGATATCGTGACACCAAATCGCCTGCAGTGTAGCCGTCCTGCTAGACCACACGACCACCTGGGCATCATAAAATGAAGCTTTTGGTGGCCGGGTGTTGCCTTTCCACGTGAGTTTTAATCTAGCGTCGTACTACAGTACATGATGTATAAGGCATGGAGATGTTATTTTTACAGATCAGCTAAATTATCTATAGTAAAGGATCCTACAAATTAATGTAAGATACAGTCACAGAAAATAATTATATTTATAAGTACGTCTGAGCCAGTGACAACTCTACAACAGATTTATCCATCGGATCACCAGCAGTGATGGTGATACATGGCTGTGTACATTATGTATATACAACTCGTCTAAATATCAACCCCAACAATGTTAGATCTGATATATATCATTGGCCATCTAGTTCGTGATGGTGACCGTGACCGTGAAGTGTCGGTTTCAGTCGTTTTTCTCAACTCTGTCCTAAAAGCAGTTTTTGTATGTAAAGATTGAACCTCTTCATATTCAGGCAGGTTAAAATCCATTAAGAAGTTATTTCGTTTATATCATATATAAATGTATATGTGAAACAAGGAGTGGATGCGGTTTCAAAAAGACGTGCTTATCCGAGATAACATGTGACACACATAATACATATCGAGAGCCTTTGGATTGATCGCCATCGTTAACACGTTGAACCACGTTGCAATACAAGAGCGTCTTTGTTAGATTGATATTCAATTTAAAATAGGGTGAACAATTTTGATGACATTTTTAATCTTTATTTTACTTTAAGGACACTAGTGTTGGAATATACCTGGCAATAGTTACCAATTAACAATTAACTAGTTGGCTAATCTATTGTTTATGATATTATTTAGAAATGCATCAACTCAACCTGCTGTGTATGCTCAAGTGAACGAAGCAACAAAGTCGAGCAAAAAGCAAATTACAGAAACCCTAGAGTTGGCTGATAAAAAGGAAGACAACACAAATGCAGAAACACAGGAAGGAATTTACGATAAAGCAGGAGACAGACGTAATAAAGAAGACGAGAATGATGAGCATTTTTATACATATGACAATTCAAGGTAAGTTTAACACAAGTATTTTAGCTCTTTGCTATATCGATCACTTGTTTCACAGAAATGACACGAAGTACACGAAAAAAATGATGACAATTAAACAATCGTCATGCAAAAAGAGAATAAGGATATTAAAGTTCGTTCAAAGGGGCATTACTTGTCAAATTCATATTTGATTCATAAAATACTGGTATAACGTATATGCAATCATAAAAAGTCATGAAATATTAACAATGCATAGCGGCGAAAATAAATATCAGCATTTCATATGTTTGTTTATCAAGCATTGTTGACCTCCGAAGACTGCCGACCATAATATAACTCGCTATATATATAAATAGAGAGTGAACGCGTGCAATTGTATTTTTTTTATGTCTGTTTGATTTAAATTATTGTTGTTTTGTATATTCAATCATTTGTTAATAAACGTTTTTACTTGTATAAGGACGAGTTTTTGTAGATCAAATCAGACAACCAAAGGGATTAACCTTGTTTCACTTTATAATTCAAGTAATTGCTACATAAATTTGATTTGCACAAAGTATGGAATCCGATCACATGGGTTCAAGTATATTGTTCCTCTGCAATTGTATGGCTTTTTTTATATTGGTTCTGATGTTTTTGTTTCCAATTACAGCAATCGAACCTTCAATGATGATACTAAATTGTCAAAACAGACTAGCCATAAAGAATCTTACAACAATGAAGCATTTGAAAAGGATGATAATCGTAAAGTAGCCACCGTCGATCCGACAATTCATTCGTTAGGTGGCTCTGAAGACGATGAACAGTTAAATCCAAATAATCACAGCCAGATAAGAGAAGGGGACGAACATATCACAGTTAAAGATCATACGGATACACTGTAGGGAGATACATATATTAGAACAGCATTGTAAACTAATATACGATTCCATTAAAGATAACAATTGCAAAAATGTTAAAGGTTCGTTGCAATAGTATACACAAATTGTATTGCACAAATATAATTATGAATGATAGAAATGTTTAATTTCAAGTTAAGAACCTCTGTCGTTAAATTCATTTCTCATTCTAAAATGACGTCCTTATTCCTCTTTGTAAACAAAGCTGTGTTCTAATAAGCGCAACATAGGTTTGACACATGCGCACATACTTAATGTTTACATTCTCGTTGTTTCTTTTTTATCCTAAAATATTCACCTTTTAACAATTTAAGGATGTACTTAGGTGATCTAAGTTAAAATAAAATAAATCAAAAATTCAAAATTGATACTTTAAGCTGGAAGAGTGTTAGTTAAGGATAAAAATAAACCAAAAATATTGAGATGTCATGCAGCTCCTTTTCGAGATATTTGATTATATGGCGGAAAGGGGCTGATTCGGACTTTTACCATATATTTGCATTGGTATTATTTGTGTCTCAAATCAAAAGAAGGAAAATCAAGTATCTGCTTAAGTTTTGTCAAATGACATTATATGAGCTATTAAGTCTTATGTTAAAAGATAAATAGGGGTTATAAGGCAAAATACTTTACATTGTATCGTATGGGAAAACACCAAGGAGTCCGAACATTTAACAGTTATTCCAAAACCTCGCCTAAGTTCATCCTTAAATAAACTTTTATTATATAATCTTTATAAAAAAAAACTCATATTTACTCTGCTATCAGTTTTTTAACAAAACATAATGTACATACTCCAGGGGGAATAATTTCCTAATTGGCTTATTTCCGTCACTTCATTTTATCTATATAAACTTATTTCACACTGCAACCGACCAACAGCATTTTACAAAGATTCCTATTGACTCAAATTACTACAGCAATGCAAGATAATTAGTTTTATCATAGCTAAATAAGAAAGGTCTCAAAGCGAGGCATTTTTTCTTAATCATATTTTCTGAGCAATGTGTTGAGTAATGTTGAATGCAATATTAATGTATGCAACTTGTCCACTTGTATTATGTCTTGTATATTTGATAACGTTCTAACTACAGAAAAAACTGATATTTGAGACAATTCTTTATACATTTATTATACATGTACTGCTCTTTTTGGAAGAAAAAAAAAACAATTTATAAAACTACTGCATTAATTCATCGAACAAAATCATTACACGAACTGCACAAACAGTAAAACTTCATTTATTTGAAAATCTCAAACTCGACTATATCAAGTATGAATTGCAAATAATATAAATTTGATTCTTGACATACTGTTAAAATAAATCGATAACACGCTAATCACAGAGTGCGCAGACTGTAAAAGAATCGGTTGACAATCTAAAGGTTATGGACCTATATGGATTTTCAACATGTAGGGATAAGTTTATTTTTAATCCAAATGGCGGCGTGTAAGACAACAATATTCTACTTGGTTTTTTTTCCTGCTTAGACAACGAAATTTAATAAATCTTATGTATGTCAGTTTTTCTAATGTGACATAAATTTGCTAATCGGGAAATGGAGATGGAATCAAATTCCAGAAAATGAACAAATACAAATGTTGCTCTGTATGATTGTTATTTACGATGGTTTTTTTTTACAAATATATTTGAGTTCATATTGATTGTTAATTTTGTTACGTTTGTCGATCTTGAGCATGTTTAGTATTCTTCTAATTTTGTTTCTATGTCATGTGTTATTATGTATTTGTTCCTGGTGTTACATAGGAAATGTGCGTCTAAATGTATCTTGAACTAACATTTAAACAGTTCTATTTTTTTTTTTATGTTTGACCATATATCATACATTAAAAAAACTAACGCATTTATTTTGTCCTTCTGTTGTGTGGTCTTGCATACGTCAGAATGTGTGTTTTTCTATTTTGAAAGACGATTTTCTATAATGAAAAATGATTTCCTTAATAAAATATTGCTGCCCACAAGGAAGCTATTAAACCAAGAGTTCCAAAAGGTGCAGTTAAAATCATCCCTTTGTAAATTTTACGGACGCCATCACGAGTTGGTTGACCTTTATGGAATAACCGTTTCATAGATGATATCGGATATGTTCCTTATGAGGTAACTTCAATAAAAGAGGGACGAAAGACACCAAAGGGACTGTCAAACTCATAAATCTAAAACAAACTGACAAAGCCATGGCCAAAAATGAAGAAGGCAAACAGACAAACAACAGCACACACGACACAAAACAGAAAACTAAAGAATAAACAACACGAAACCCACCAAATACTAGTGGTGATCTCAGGTGCTCCGGGAGGGTAAGCAGATCCTGCTCCGAATGTGGCACCCGTCGTGTTGCTTATGTGATAACAAATTCAGTAAATAGTATAATTCGGTAGGTCACATTCATGAAAGGGAAAAGGATTGTAGTTACGACTTGAGGAACATATCCGAAATCATTTGTGAAACGGTTATTCCATAACGGTCAACCAACTCGTGTAGCGTCCGTAAAATTTACGAAGGGATGATTTCAACTTCACAATTTGGAACTCTTCGTTTAATAGCTTCCTTGTGAGCAGCAACCCTCTATCAGGAAAATCATGATAGGAAATGCAAGCACGAGAATATCGTATCAATTGGGAGATATATACCCCGTATGCAGGTGCTGCTGGAATATTCCTACTTAGAAATGGAAAGTTCCCAATAGGAAAGCTGAATTCATCTCCTTTGTCGTAAAGTTTTGTTTTCAACCGACCCGCATTGTCAATTTCTAGATGTAAGTCAAGATATGAGGCCGACTTAACTGTATCTGTAGTATCCTTTATCTCTAGTTCGATGGGATAGATGCGTTCCACATATATAGTCACCTAATTTTGAATTATTTAGTGAAAGAACATCATCCATATAGCGGAAAGTAAAGTTAAAGGATATTTCTAACTTCTTGCCTTTCTTTCGCAGAAGTTCCTGCATGAAGTCAGCCTCATAATAATAAAGAAACAAGTCGGCAAGTAGAAGGGCACAGTTTGTTCCCATTGGAATAACCTTCACCTTTCACGAATGTGCCCTACCGAATAAGGCTATTTACCGTGTGTGCCAAATGTGGAGCTTGATCTGCTTACCCTTCCGGAACACATGAGATCAGTTTTTGGCGGGGTTCATGTTGCTTATTCTTTAGTTTACTATGTTGTGTCTTCTGTTCTATTATTTGTCTGTTTGTCTTTTTATTTTTAGCCATGGCGTTGTCAGTTTATTTTCGATCTATGAGTTTGACTATCCCTCTGTTATTTTTCGTCCCTCTTTCAAGTCTTAAAATCTGCGACACGGAAATCTTACTACGGGTGTTTAAAAAAACATGGCAACCAATGTTCTGCGTCTGCTTCCATGACATATACTTGGGATCGGTACCTTCGGTTCAATGCATAAGTCTAAAGAGTTACATTTGAACCTTGTACTGATCTTAATCTTTGGTGATGGTTCACATATAAAAGTAAGATGCAGTATGATTTGCATTAAGATCACAATCCACCAAATGACGTAAACGTAAGGAATTATAAAACATCGTTAACTTTTAACAAGACACATACTTTATATCAAGGCCCTCCATTTTTTTTTTAATTCAACTTAATGCCTACACGATTAAGGTTGATATTCATATCATAAGCAATGCTCATTTTTAGAAGGAAAAAATCAGAGTCATAACATAAATATATAGATAAAAATAGATAACTCTAATTTAACGATTGAACGATGAAATACAAAGTTCATTTATCTTGTCCAAAAGTACCAAATTATATTCGCAAAATAACGGTTATTATCTACATGATCTAAGGACAAATTAGTCAACAATATCAATTAAAAAAATATCAGTATCATAACATCAATGATGAGTTAAATAAACATACACAACCTGGGGAGGGGCGAAAGATACCAGAGGAACAATCAAACGCATAAATCCAAAATAAACTGACCACACCATTGCTTAAAATTACAAACAGAAAAATAATAGTACAGAAGAAACAACAAAGAAAACTAAAGACTGAGCAACACAAACCCCAACAAAAAACTGGGGATGATCTTAGGTGTTAAAATTAACTTAATTATCTATAGTGATTGGACCATTCAAATTAAAGTAAATTTCTTCCCTATTCTATTGTATCATTTCATACTTAGCTACATGTTTTAGCTGGAACACCATCGTTGCTAATTATGTAAATATAACCTAAGACTTTAGATGAATATACTATGTAATTCAAACTTTGGTGACTATGTCGAATGCATCTATCCCATTTAACTAGAGATAAAGGATACAACAGATACAGTTAAGTCGGCCTCATATCTGTGACTAGCTTGTTGTTCGGTGTGAGCCAAAGCTCCGTGTTGAAGGCCGTACTTTAACCTATAATGGTTTACTTTTTAAATTGTTATTTGTATGGAGAGTTGTCTCATTGGCACTCACACCACATCTTCCTATATCTATTTTTATTACATCTAGAAATTGATAATGAGGGTCGGTTGAAAACAAAACTTTACGACAAAAGACATGATTTCAGCTTTCCAATTGTGAACTTTCCATTTCTAAGTAGCAACATTCCAGCAGCACCTGCATACGGGGTATATATCTCCCAATTGATACGATATTCCCGTGCTTGCATTTCCTATCATGATTTTCTTGATAGAGGGTTACTGCTCACAAGGAAGCTATTAAACCAAGAGTTCCAAATTGTGAAGTTGAAATCATCCCTTCGTAAATTTTACGGACGCCATCACGAGTTGGTTGACCGTTATGGAATAACCGTTTTACAAATGATATTGGATATGTTCTTTACGTCGTAACTACAATCCCCTTCCCTTTCATGAATGTGACCTACCGAATTAAGACTATTTACCGGATTTGTAATCACATAAGCAACACGACCGGTGCTACATGTGGAGCAGGATCTGCTTACCCTTCCGGAGCACCTGAGATCACCCCTAGTTTTTGGTGGGGTTCGTGTTGTTTATTCTTTAGTTTTCTATGTTGTGTCATGTGTACTATTGTTTTTCTGTTTGTCTTTTTCATTTTTAGCCAAGGCGTTGTCAGTTTGTTTTAGATTTATGAGTTTGACTGTCCCTTTGGTATCTTTCGTCCCTCTTTTATAGGCTTCCCTTTTTACTAGTTTGATTAAACTCTGAATTTTCACTATACATGTTGCATTAGTATCTAGAAATGTTTGTTTTCTTTGAAGAGGTAGTACAATCTTTCGTACATTTTTCCCTATTTGTTATATGCAGTTGTTACTATTTGAACTGCAAATGTGTATGTGATAAAAATTTAAATGAAAAAACATATCTATCTTGTCCATATCAGCGGCATGACTTCACAAAACATCAAACGCAAACATTTTTTTAATAATTTATTATTAACGACAACATGTGACCACCACGGAATTATAGGCTCGTTCAATCACCACTTAACTTTAAACATTGTTGTAACAGGGAAAAACATATATAGGAAAAACCCAATTTTACACACATTGAAATAATGCTTTTAACAATAAAAATATAGGACGAAATATCTATCCTCTTCCTGCTGACAAACAATAAAACTGTTTTATTTTGCGGAAATTGAATATAATTCAACATTAAAATTTAGAAAAGGTAATTAACCGACTTGTTCTCACATGGGAATTTCCGAATGATCATAATGCAATTAGGAATAAAGGAAGTAAAGAAATTATCAGTGTGGAGATCAACGTCTAATCTTAGTACATTTCTTAATGTTTTATACAAAAATAAAAAAGCTTTATTTCTTCAAAAGAATACTTGTAAATTCTCTAACAGAAGGAGGTCCAGACGATTAAACTAATACAGTCTAAGCTTGTCAAAATTGAAAGAAGCTAAAATCGTTAAATCTACTTTTTTTCTTTCCGAATCCTGCTTCCCTGGTGATTATCCTTATTCAGAATGTGTAATGGTAGAATTAGTTATCAAAGTTACCAGGATTATAATTTAAAACGCCAGCCGCGCGTTTCGTCTACATAAGACTCATCAGTGACGCTCAGATCAAAATAGATGTAAAGCCAAAGAAGTACAAAGTTGAAGAACATATAGAAGTAACATATATTGGAAAACATACATAAACAACATTGAATAGATCACAAGCATCTTGTCTACTTAAATTCTCTTTTCTGTGAATATCATATATTGTCAAAAACAATTTTACGACAACATTCTAAAGTCTCGATTGTGTGCATATTGATACACATTAAAATATCAGTGCATTGGTAGATACATTTTGTAGTTAAATAATGTGTCACTCAAAATTTAAGTCTGATTGTCATTAAAATGGTTTTTAAATAATTGTTTATAAGGTTGTTAAAATTTTAATAACGAAGTAAAGCGTCATTTTTATTTTTATTTTGATGGTAATCATTTGACGTGGCTCTATACTTATACATCCCGTCTTTGTGTTATTAGTCTATGAAATTTTTGGTATTCTTGTCTTTCGTTTTTGCTAATGTGATTTGTATGTGTGCTGTTTTTGTTTTTTCTTGCGTGTGACGTGGTCTTGTGTTTATGCATCCTCTAATAATATAACGAGGTAAAGCGCCATTTTTTTTATTTTGCTTGTATTCATCTGACGTGGCTCTGTACTTATACATCCCGTCATTGTGTTATAATCCTACTTATGATGAAGGTTAACCAGTTTGGAACACTTGAAAGGAAAAACAATCATCTACAACAACTTTAAAATGCACTAAATAAAAATCAATTGTTAACAAGTGCGTGTAACTACAGACACAGAAATAGTGGGCAGATGAAATTACCATTTAACACTACATATTTATAAGATTTTAAAGGAAATTGTAAATTTTTTCAAGTATGTACTTATGTAGTAAAATTCTAAAAATAGAACACTCAAAAGTACCCAAAAATTACATGTTTTTAAAAGAGCGGACGTCTCATATAAATATGGGGTTTGGGGGTTGGGGATGGGTGGGAAGGGGGTGGAGATCGATCAATGGTGTTGTTGACTTGGATTATAATATAAAAAATCTAATCGGAAATAAATATAGGAAAATGTGGTGTGAATGCCAATGAGTGCTCATGAGACAGCTCTCCATCCAAATAACAATTTATAAAAGTAAACCATTTTAGGTCAATGTACGGCCTTCAACACGGAGCCTTGGCTCACACAGAACAACAAGCTGGGCCCAAAATTACTTGTGAAAACCATAGTGTAAAATGGAAAACCAACGGTCTAATCTATATAAAAAACAGAAACGAGAAACACGTATAAATTACATAAACAAACGACAACTACTGTACATCAGATTCCTGACTTAGGACAGTTGCAAATATTTGCAGCGGGATTAAACCTTCTTCCTTTTTCGGAAACAATAGCATAATACCACACCATAGAAAAACACAAGATAAAATATCAACTGGCAAGCTTAACTCAACCAAAAAACATAGATTAACACACTATGAACGAATAAATTTGATCTGCGATATCTGATCTGCGATATCTGAATGCAAAAGCAGTTAATAAAATATTCGGGACAAATATTCAAGGTCAAAAAGCAAACAAACAAGTCCAAACAAAGCCATGGCAAGACACCATTGCGAAATATTAAACCCTTCGAAAAAAATCACTTTTGAAAAAAACGGTTTTAATAATATATTCAGGTAAATGTAAAATAACTTTGTCACTCGCTCGTTTTAGGTTTACTACTTTTGTGTATAAAATTCTTCCAATAATTAGGAATACCAAGAAAGTTCTGTCACATATTAAAATACATAATTTAACACTAGATACAAATTGGGGTGAATATCAACAATAAAACTTTACAATTAGAGCTAGCTTTAACTTCTCTGTACAGATTTAAGGAGAATAATCTTGAAGTTCATACAAATGTAGTACGAAGAAGTGAAAAGTAGAAGATATTTCAAATAAGCAAAGCTGGTATATAGACAAGATCCATATTAATATAAACTAACAAAAAGCATTATAAACAGTAACAACAGAAAGTCCATAATCACATGGCAAAATCAAATAATAAAACACATAAAAAACTAATGGACAAGAACTGTCATATTTCTGACTTGGTACAGGCATTTTCAAATGTAGAAAATGGTGGATTGAACCTGGTTGTAAAGCACTAACCCTCTCCCTTTGATGACAGTCTCATTAAATAATAGGCATAAATGAATAAGTTAACATCTTCCTTTATTCAACTACTTTGTTCAGTCAAGACAGGATTATCTTATTAGATATGATGATGCATTTGCCTGTAAGATGAAGGTATTATATTTGTTTTATTAGTAACTGTGTACATAATAGGCATAATATAAAAAGTATACAGAATAGAAATTGTGTTTGTATGTGTACATACATCGGCATACAACATTCTACACAACTTATTTCCATATAACATGCTACATTACAGAACCCTTAAAGCGCACTACAAGGAATATAGGTTCAACATTTCAATTTCAGTTAATTTCACGAAAATCTAAAATATGCAGGATTAAATAATAACTTGTTAAACATTTATTTACAGAATTCACACAAATGCAAGCTGTTGTCACCAGTTGTCGTTGTTCAATTACCACTTAAGTTGGTATTTGTGTATTGATGTTCCCCAGTTGATGGTTGTTCATAGTGATGTACATCTAAAGCATGGCCAACTGAACCGCTTAAGTTGGTATGTGTGTATTGATGTTCCACAGTTGATGGTTGTTCATAGTGATGTACATCTAAAGCATGGCCAACTGAACCGTGTAAGTTGGTATTTGTGTATTGATGTTCCCCGGTTGAAGGTTGTTCATAGTGGTGTTCATCTAAAGCATGGCCAACTGAACCGCTTAAGTTGGTATTTGTGTATTGATGTTCCCCAGTTGATGGTTGTTCATAGTGATGTACATCTAAAGCATGGCCAACTGAACCGCTTAAGTTGGTATTTGTGTATTGATGTTCCCGGTTGAAGGTTGTTCATAGTGATGTACATCTAAAGCCTGACCGACTCCTTCATACAACGACAAATTTTGTTGCTGTATCGCGTTAACATAATCTAATGATCTGTCATTGCGGTTTCTCATAAGAATACATCTAAAGGATAGAACACAAAAATGTATAAGTTATTTAAATAAACTTCGTTTACAGAAAGCACATTTGACTTTGTTATCTGGGAATAGCGCATACCCCAATCACCTTTATGGACTTTACTCACATTGCAATTTTACATATTCGTGTAATATCTTTGAATGACAAACACTGTGAAAGCAACATAATTAAAATTATTGAACCTAGGTTTTTTTTTTATTAAAGCCTGGCTGAATCAACAAATAAATTTCAGGAATGATAATGTGCAGATTGGGCAGTTTGAAAATTCAGATGTAGGACTCGGAGGTGCGATGGGGACGCTGAAGTGCGATGGTCCACGCCGAAGTACGATGGTCCATTCGCTGAAGTGCGATGGTTTGTCATGACGTTTGAATAGTGTGACGTTTTTATATACAACATGTATAACGTTACATCAAATACAATATAGATTTGCAGGCAGGATTATAAATTGTTGTAGATAAAAATTTCATGCGAACAAAAGAAATGAAAAAAAAAATAAAGAAAGATTCAAGTCATGAACAGGTTTAAGCAATACTGGCGGATATGACAAAAGTATTTAAAGCTATGTCAAAGTGACAAAAAGATGAACATGGTTTGTAGATGAGCTAATCAGTGTTCGGAAGAATGCAGCAAACATTTTGTACGACAAATAAAATGTATTGATCTAAATATTACTTTTACTTTAACTTCTCTTTAAGTATGCTTTACACGATTTTGTGTGGACAATTTAATGATGAAATCGCTTACTAGCATTAACAACATTTTTGCTATATCAAGTTGATTTGTAAGAACACCGTCAGTGTAGACTTATTTATTGTGGTTACAGTGTTTAATTTTACTTCTACAATATGTTAGGCATTAACCTGACTGACCTATACGTGTACTTCCCTATATATATTTTTTTTATCCTCATCTGCAAATTAACTAATTTCAGTTTTTGTGACTTAAGTACTATTCTCTAGACCTACACGCCGTGATTATAATATTTTCTGACACCATACTACTGCGTATCTAATAATTGGCAAATTTAAAAATAGATTAAAACAAAATGAAGATTTTAAAGTCTATGGTTTGAATTGACAAAAATTCAAAAATATTTCAAATGCGAGGCTAGCAGCTACTTTGGTCAAATCTGAAAAAGGATATTTCATTTAATCATCTCATGTACATTTTGCTTTTTACTCTATATCACAAACAGCTAGACCATAGCTCTTGAGCGTAACCGCCATCACACTTCAGCGTAACCACCATCGCACTTCAGCGTATAGTTATCAACAAGTTAGCGTCATAATGTCACCATCGTACTTCAGCGTGTTAACCAACGCACTTCAGCCTGAACCATCGCACTTCAGCGTGACCATCGCGGTTCGGAGTACCATCGCGGTTCCGAGTCCTACATATATAAAAGTCATGATTTATGTGTATTTATTGTTGAGTAAGTCTAATTGATTACAAAACCTTTTGATTGAGACATGCATTCGTATGTTCAGTTCAATCGAAGCAGCTTATATCTTTAGTATACTAAAAAAAATGGATAATAATGTAAACTATAGTCTATTTATATTTGTTTTCTCATTGTATTTATATTTGTTTTCTCATTGAGTATGTTAAAGAAATCAAGATTTACTTAAACATATATTTTTTAATTGTTGTTTTTAAATATGGTTGTTATAAATCTTAGCTGCAGATATACTATGATGTCGTCCACATGTCGTAATTTATATATGGCCTCAGCGGCACTTATTTCTTGTTTTCGGAAAAAAGCTTTAAGCTATTTCACATAACCTCAAAAAGATATTTTACACATATTAACATTATTGCATACCATACTAATTATGTTTGTTGTAAAATATCTGTTTTGGTAAGCCTTCGTTTATTACTTTAAATTATTGACAAATTATTAAAATAAGAATACTTCGGCACTGCCTGGCAGTTTTCCTTAAATAATACTAGAAGCCCTATATATGAGGGGCAAAGCAGTGACATTTCTTTTCTGATCAGAAATCGTCGTTTTCTCATCACATCATATTAAGAAAGAGAAATACGAACTTCCAAATATTTTATTTGAAGCTTCGGCTGGTGTGGCCTACACTACTGAAACGAGCCTCTTACGTTGACAAGCAGGATATCATTTAATGAACAAATTAGACATTCCTATTGCCAAATCATAGCTTAAAAAAAATATAACCAAACAAAATGGTAAAAATACCAAACTCCGAAGAAATTTAAAACAAAATGTCATTTATCAAATGGTGTAAGTGGTAACAATATTTTCAATTATATTTTTTCTTCTTTTATCGAAGTTTCTTTAATGATATCTTGAAACGTTCAGAACATGCACTTGTTAACTAATTCCGATTTAATCCACAATCTATGAGCTACTTACTTGGTCTTTTTCTGTTTTACACCAAATAGTATCACACAAAGAACCAATATTACTGATCCACACACTATACCTACCACGATGACGGCTTAAACGCAAAACACAGTATAAATAACGTAAAATGTTAGTGTCATTATAGATTTTCAATAAAATGACATACGTACATGTACCTAACTCGACGTACGCACGTAACCGGCCCGGTTATTGTTCAAAAGTATTTCTAAACTATTAAACCCATTCATAATAATTTTTTTATCAATATAAAGTATTTCTAAGATGATGAAAAATGAAAGAAATCATGATTTTTATATTTGTATACTAGAAGATAATGTGGAAACATGAGATTTCAAAATTATTTAGCGATCGAAAGGGGGAGTACACCCTCTACTCATGTATCCTCGAATGCACGTTTAGGTATACATGGAAAAAAAACCTCGTCCCATACATTAGTATAGGTTAAGACGAAAACGTACTTTTTGATAAATAAAATATTGATATGAATTTCTACCCACATCAAATTATCTTCAATTTATTTATAAAAATTTAAATAAAAGTCGAGTATACCTTTTACATTCGGAAATGTTGGAATCAACTTAAAATGTTAAAAGTTGTGAAAACAAACAAATTTATATAGATTAGACCGTTGGTTTTCCCGTTTGAATGGTTTTACACTAGTAATTTATATAGATTAGACCGTTGGTTTTCCCGTTTGAATGGTTTTACACTAGTAATTTTGGGGCCCTTTATAGCTTGTTGTTCGGTGTGAGCTAAGGCTCCGTGTTGAAGGCCGTACTTTAACCTATAATGGTTTACTTTTTAAATTGTTATTTGTATGGAGAGTTGTCTCATTGGCACTCACACCACATCTTCCTATATCTAAAGAAAGATAACCTTCTGGCTTCGGAATTTATTATTTTAATATTTAATATAAAAAAAACATTAGTTGGGGTTGATTTATAATAAAGTTTATTCGAGCAAAAAATGCGTGTTTATTGAGCAAAACAAGCATGCAGTATATTCTCCCCTCCGTCATGCTTTAATATAAAAGGACGAAATACGTTAAATTGGGTCGGTTATGTCGAGTAAAGTCATTTTATTGGAAATCTCTAATAAAACGTTTAGAAAAAAAATTAATGATGATGTTTAGTAGATATTTTCGGAATTTCAATATTAATGTTGACACGAAAGCAACCGAACCACAAACAAATCTATATGTGACAGCGAGGTCAACTTACAAACATTTATTCGTGAAAGCGAAGTCAAAATACAAATATACGTATTAGGTAAATATCAAGGCACTTTAACTGTCTACTGCTGTCAATATGTTGAGACCGTTTATAACAGTAATGCACGTATATAAGTTTCAGGAGAGCAGACAGTTGGATTGTTCCTTTTGTTGATGAAATGTATAAATACAATTAATGTTAAGGCAAGACTTTAAAATGATAACAAGCAATGACATTTCTTGTTCCACTGAAAGACCAGCATATACTGCTTTACTAATCGTGGTTAATGCCAATAATACATATATGTCAGTAAAAGTAGGAATTAACCTGTTTTCATAGCTTTTATAGTGGCTTTGTAACAGCTGACTAACAGTATGTATTTTGCTAATATTTTATGACATTCAATTTTAACATTTATTTCGTGAACTTGACAAAATTTGACTAAATGATGATATTTTTTCTTAACGGTGATTCAGACGGCCGACATTTATAAAATGCTATTAGAGATTTCCATAAAAAAATGACATACGTACCTAACTCGATGTACGCACGTAACGGGACCGGTTATTGCTAGCCAATAAATTTTGTTAAATGCGTCACTCAAGTTTTAACTAAGTATTTCTGTTATAGATACCTTAAAATATGCATTATCTGACTTATATACCGTCAAAAAAATATCATTTTTTATAAAGATTGCAAAATTTAGTATCCTATATGACCGACAACAATAAAGTGTGATATTCCTTGCTAATGCGTTCAGGTTTTAATACGCCCTACGGCTCATTTAGAATGGGAAATAAAGCTCACTAATTAATCTAGATATAAACCTTTTAAAAAATATTATCCATACACAATAAAAATATTACTGTAACTGCATGAAGTAAGACACAAATGTATTGTTACCATCCGATAACGGTGTATGACAAATACAAGACACATTGTAAGTATTTTATTGTAACACTGAGTTTACGGAAAAGGGGGAGGGATATTTTTTGTTTCTATTTGTAATGTCATTTCTATCGCGGAAAAGTGGTTATTTTTTTAACAATTTTAATTGAATCGAATGAAAAACTCAGAAAGATTGTCTTTTGAATAGCAATTATACATTTTATTAACAGAAAATCAGGATATAATTATATACCCTCCGCACCGACCCTTTTCTGAGTTACGTTAGTGTTATTCAATAGAATATAAGATTATCTTACTAGTTAATCATTTGATAAAGTAAAAAGTATACATAAATTTAAAAAAGTTAAGAACTGACACAAAGACGAATATAAATACATGTAGGTCACAGTATGATTTCCTATTCAGCGTTTATCGTCCTGAACATGCATGAAATATTTGCCACTGGACGTTAAGCAAGCAACAAAAAATCAACCAACCTATTCAGTGTGACTCAATAAGATTTTTCAAAATCTAACACACGAATACAATGTATGTTAAATCTGGCTTTTTATTTATGAAAGTCTATATTAAAATGCATCTAACATAGATGATAATGTTTCTTTATTGTAGCGATAAATTAAAAAAACGCGTTATTTGTTTCTAAAATTAAAATGCGGGCAATGAAGGTTTCTTTTACATCTTTCATCTATTGAACTTTAAAATATAAATTTCCAAATCGGCATCAAAAAACTATTAGAATAAAATTTTGAAGTAAATTATAGATTGCATTTTTATCAAGGAAAATAATGACCTCACGCAGGTCATTATTTTATGCCTTTGAGCATATTTCATTGAAACATGGTATCGTCCGGGTTGATTCTGAAGAAGAATGACCTGTCGTTCTGAAAGAAAATAACTCCATATAGGTATATAAAAATTATTAAACCCGTTTATAAGACATTTTATCAATACCAAGTATTTTTAAGATGATGAAAAACGAAATAAATCATTATTTATAGATTATCGGTGGTCATCTCAACGAGATTGTTTTTCTCGCTTGAGCCGGGACGGCGAAAGCGAGAAAGGCAATCGAGTTGAGATGAACACTGATAATCTTTTTATCGCTATTTTACCTATGATGACGTTGTCAATTTCATGTCAATTTCATGTCAATTTCGTTAGCAACGCCACGTGCATGCTTAGTTTCTAGCGATAATTTTCCATATCAAGCGAGTAGCATGATATGAAAATTATCACAAAAAAAGATCAAAGGAAAAATGCACAAAATAGCGATAATTTCATTTATCACGTGATTATTAAGATTCCCGTCTAAACTTCACTGTCATAAGACACGTATCTTTACCTATCATACAATTCATTTGAGTTGTCTTTCATGCTTTTGACCATGAATTTGTTTTTCCGATATACATCACTTAATGGAACCTTTTATTATTTGATATTTGTATTGCTTTTGTTTGTCGTTATCGGATTGGTGTTCATTCTTCTTTCCGTTGGTATTTATTATTAAATAAGTTTTTTTTCAGCAAATATGAAAAAGTGAACTCAAAGTGTTAATCATAATGTGTCTCTGTTAAAGTTGATAACTGGGATTGCATCATATTTTATTAAGCATCACTTCGAACGTTATCTTCTTCTGCAGTTAATCTCTATAATTTACAATCTCCGATTTTTTTAACTGAGAAAACGTACGACAACGGGATGTGTATATTTAGATAAAAATTAAAACAGGTCTTGTACGTCTTTAAATTTTAATGGTTGGCATACACTTTTCTTTCAAATGAAAGTCAACGAACATTATAAAAAAGAATATTGTTATTGATAATTATGGTTGTAAATAAATATGTACACCAATTCATTATGGATTGTAATTTGAAAGGTGTACTTGATTAGTAACAGATGAATAATAATCTGCATATAAACATTGGCCACTGAGGATAGTAAACTATCAGTTTATAGTAAATAAAATGTCAAAAATATCCTGTCCCCAAGTATCTATCTCTGACTAAAAGTGGATGAGAATGCCAATTTACATACTTGTTACATTTTTGAGACAACTTTAATGTCACTTCAGTCTTTACGGGAATATTCTTGTACTCTTACATATCGAATTAGATGTTGATTGTAATGCTATCACATGTTTTGATTGAATTAGCGAAATGTTTTAGTTTCAGTTTTTGTCTTGCTTTGGAGGTATATATATATAAAAGTGACTGTGACAATTCTGCGACAGATTCATGAACAGGATCACCAGTGAAGGTGATACACGACTGATTTTTTTTATATTCATAACTATATACTAGTACAATTTATATGGGAGTGACTGGTAGCAAGGTAGCCTCGAATACGGGGTCAATTATTTTGTTGGACGCCTGATCAAATGACTATAAGACTGTATTTTATAGTGGTCACGCTCTCTTGTTACCTAGTATATGAACATGCGACTCTAAGTGTTGGGCATGTACAAAAAGATATATATACATTTGTCATTATCATTTCATCATCCTAAATATGTATATATATGTAATACTAGTCGCTGGATATAAGACATACATCAGTATCATCATTATCATAAGTACTAGAGATTGAGGCTAATTCTCCGTCGTGAGTACATGTATTATACATTGTATATACCTTGAGGCTTTGTCGTCGTAAGTATTATAACTTGAGGCTTAACTCTTATCAGATATTTTGCCAATTTATGTCGAGAACTTATTTTACGCATTCATCTCTCTGCTACATATACATGTCCAAGCTAAGCCAATAGAGATCATAGTATGTTTATCAAATGACCATGTCACAATTAAAACAATAAGAAAGGGATTGACTGATACTGAAACGAAGCATAAAAATAGCAATTTATAGAATTTCCAAATAAACTCTATGTACCGATCTGATAGTATCCATAGCTGCAGAACACTATCTTAAAAACAACTTCTACTAATGAATAGAGAATAATTATCCAGTTTATAATATTGATCAATTATGTCGTAACGTAACACCATTATCCTATTATGGATGTGCCTGTCCCAAGTCAGGAGCCTGTGATTCAGTGCTTATGATTTGTTCTTGTGTTTTCGTTCATTTTCTAACATTTATTTGGCCGTTAGTTTTCTCGTTTTAGTTATTTTGCATTTTTCATTTTGTGGCGTCTTATATATTACTAAGCGGTATGGGCTTTAATGATTGTTGAAAGCCGTACGATGTCCTATAGTTGTTTCTGTGTCATTTGGTCTCTTGTGAAGAGTTGTCTCATTGGCAATCATACTACACCTTGTTTTTTGTTCATATCACAAATTAAGAATATAAAATTCATAGACAGTCTAGAAAAGGAAGACCTTTTAGTCATGTCAAACGCACAGAGTGTCTGTAGGACCATAAGTGGTCATAACTGTATAGCAGATAATTTGTTTTTTTCAGGTGTCCATTTGTTTACACGTCAGTATCACATTTCTTTTTTAAGTGAGCTACTAAATCACGGAAAAAAATCAATTCAGTATGTAGTCTTATTAGTTGATAGTGGCTTTGAACTAGCTGTCAGATTACTGCGAGTACCCTCAGATCTGTTCATTGTGTCTTTTTGTGTCGGGATGTATAAGTAACCGGCCACGTCGACTTGTATTTTTGTCCATGTGATGAGTTAAGCCTTTTTCAACTGATTTGTATAGTTCGTTCTTATTTTGTACTGTTACACCATTGTCCCAGGTTAGGGGGAGGGTTGGGATCCCGCTAACATGTTTAACCACGCCACATTATTTATGTATCTGCCTGTCCCAAGTCAGAAGCCTGTAATTCAGTGGTTGTCGTTTGTTTATATGTTACATTTTTGTTTTTCGTTCATTTTTTTTATATAAATAAGGCCATTAGTTTTCTCGTTTGAATTGTTTTACATTGTCTTATCGGGGGCTTTTATAGCTGACTATGCGGTATGGGCTTTGTTCATTGTTGGAGGACGTACGGTGACCTATATTTGTTAATGTCTGTGTCATTTTGGTCTCTTTTGGACAGTTGTCTCATTGGCAATCATACTACATCTTCTTTTTTATATTAAACTTCTAAATCTCATGCGAGATGTCTAATGTTCAGATATTGTTGTTTTTAAAAAAAAGTATTTATCAAAGTCAAACGACAATCATTTAAGTTTTTTTTCGTGCAATACAATTTGTGAATATGGCCGGATCCAAGATATTTAAAGAGGGTGTAGTTTCCGATAATTGAATTTATACTGACGAGCGGAGCGATGCTTAACATAATTTGGACGTTTATACGGTAAAAATTTGTATAGATATTGTGGAAAACATGAGATTTTCAAAATTATTTAACGATCGAAAGGGAGAGTACGCCCTCTACCACTGTATCCTCGAATGAACGTTAGGTATACAAGGACAAAAATCTCGTCCCATACATAAGTGTAGGTACAGACAAAAAAGTGCTATTTGATAAATATGTCAATGAAATTAATTTCTGTCCACTTCAAATTATCTTCCATTAAATTATAGAAAAATAATATTGAAAAAAAGTAGAGTACACCTTTTACATTCGGAAATGTTGGAATCTACTTTAAACGTTAAAACTTGTAAAAAAAAGCAAAAAAGACAAAATTCTCGCTTCGGAATTCATTATTTTAATATTTTCATGCTAAATTTTATCTTGGTAGTTTTGAGAAGAACTTAAATATGGGTCAAGTGAAATGACAAGAAATGATGGGTGTATTTGATTAAAAATTGCTAACTTACTTATTCCATTATAAGATTTGCGTCAATAAAATCATTCAAAGTTTAATGACAAAATATTCAAAGATTAAAAAAAATAGTTGGGGTTGATTTTTACATAAAGTATATTCCATAAAAAAAAAAGCGTGTTCAAAGAGCAAAACATGCACGCAGTGTATTCTCCCCTCCGTCATGCTTCAGTGCAATAGGACGCAATACTCTGAGTTAGGTCGGTTATGTCGAGTAAAGTAATTTTATTTGAAATCTCTAGTGTCATTTACTAGCATTGGGTTATGTGAGTCATGTTTATCCCTACTGGTGAACTGTTCAATGTTCGGTGCTTCAGTATTGACATACTTCCTTACAATTTTTATCAAATACTTAGAAAAGATTAACTACATGATCTAAGGTCATAATGCATCGAACAAAGTAAGTTTAGGTAAATCTATTTATCTATAATGTCAGTTATATATGGTAAAACAACTCTACTCATGATTTGATTTTTTAAATCATATGCATTCAAGTTGTTGATTTAGCATTCCTGATATTGATCGATATAATCTTATAACGTATAACTGCTTGAGAATAATTTCTAGTAATTTGTACTTTTCTGCTGTCTAACTATCAATGTGCCGTAGGCATTTCAAGAATTAATTACTGACAAATGAAGATATCCGCTTTAAAATGTTAAGCATAGAATTATAATGCGAGAGTCGTATGTTAAATATGTATATGTTTATAACTTCCGAACGGCACTGTACTACGGTTGCCTTTATTTATAGGACTAATGGTAAATAAAGAAGAAGAAAAGACAATACGACAATAGTATTATAAATATCAATATTTTACTTCAACTTTAAAAAACAATAAAATATTCTGGAAAAAACAAATATGAATATTTCAATATTGATATTTACACAGAGACTCAAGAAACCAAATGAATATAATAAATTGAATACTATAGGTAATAAAAAAAAAAAAAAAACAGAAATTAAGGAAGCTGGCTTGTCATGTTTTAGTTTTTTTTTGTCAGATTTTCGGAATCCTCTGGTTTTATCCATTTGAATGCCTTGAAAAAAATTGCCCGGTGACCCCCATTTTTCTTTTTGTAAATCTTTTACATGTATAACGATAAGCCATCTATAAAAGTCTTATAAAATTTTAATTACTTTTTAACAGTTTTGAGAACTTCAACTTGTCAATAATAAAGCTATGAAAAGTCAAGAGAAATATTTTCCCGCCAAAATTTCAATGGCTAATATCTCGAAAACAAGCACGGTGACCTATATATTTTTTTGGCTCTTTGGATTTCTTTATTAATCCCCTATCTATATAAAATAGTGTTTTGAAAAGTTAATTACTTTGAAACTGAAAAGCGAACTCCGTTAAGAAAAACAGGATCTAAATCCAAAGATAAATAGCATGGGGTGATATCAGATGCCCTTTAAGGGTTGGAATAACCAGATTCAATGTTGTAAAATAAGTTATCTGTAAATATATCATTGAAAAAAAGAGACCCGTTCTCTGTAGTCACTATGATTGGCTGTTCTATTAGAGCCATACGTTCTTTTAATACATTATAAAAAAAGCGAGATTCAGAAATGTCCCAACTGTTCTAGGTGCACTGGTTTGTCTGTACCCATAATTCATTTAGTGGTGTAAACACGATCAAACATGGTCATTGTCGTCATTACATACATATGAAAAGATTAAATATAATTACAATTTATATACACCGTACCTCGAAAAAAATATTACCAGCGGATAACTCACCTGTGTTTCCATTGACTTGAGGATCATTGGCTGCAAAAAAGATTGTATTTTTTCTTTGTTGCAAATATTTGTCAATCGTTTTTCTAACTAAACCAGTAAGAATTGTATTCATACTTATTACACACAAAAATGATAAGAGAGTCCATATTGAAACATTTTTTTTTTAACGAAAACAGTTAATTAACAAAAATGACACTCGCATACAACTTTATCAAAACACCAACACAATATAATTGAAGCAATCAAAACAAAAATGATACAAACAAACATAATTTAAAAAACTTACACTTTTCTTGATTTTTTTTTTATGATCCTTTAATTCGTTTCTGTGTGTGTTACATTTAAATGTTGTGTTTCTGTTGTGTCGTTGTTCTCCTCTTATATTTGATGCGTTTCCTTCACTTTTAGTTTGTAACCCGGATATGCTTTTTTTCTCTATCGTTTTATGAGTTTCGAACAGCGGTACACTACTGTTGCCTTTATTTTGCATGATTAAATCAGTTTTAAAATTGAATTTAGAATTAAATTATAAGGACTGGCTATAATTTTTTTCTGTTTTTTTTTTCGAAATAACATAATAAGTGGGGCACTCCTTGAAATAACGGGATCCGCGGGCTATACAGTGTACACCGAATTTTTGATTTATTTCTTTGTAGACAGAAAAATATTACAGTCATTCCTTAAACAAATGAGCTCATCATAGATACCAGGATTAAATTTTGTATTTATACCAGACACGCGTTTCGTCTACAAAAAAACTTGTCAGTGACGCTCGAATAAAAAAAAGTTAAAGAAAAAAAAACCAAATAAAGTACGAAGTTGACGAGCGTTGAGAACAAAAATCCCTATAAGTTTTACCAAATACAGCTAAGGTAATCTGTTCCTGTGGTAAAAAAACCCTCAGTAATTCAAGAATTCAAAAGTTTTGTAAATAGTTAATTTATAAATATGACCATATCGATAATAATTCAACTCAGAACTGAAGGGCTGACTTCTGGGTTGGTGATACCCTGGGGCATAATGTTGAAATTTCTAATTTTAAAAAGCCAGCGATGTATAATTACAAGACGTGCCGTATTAAATAACGAATAGAAACTGTGAAAATCGAATTAAATAAAAAAAGAGCGAGATTAGTGAGTCGACAGGGTTTACATCTCCTGTTATTCATGTATCCATCACACGCTAAGCAAATTCACAACCTACATTCATTTAATATGCTAATATAAATATGAGCATGTTTTGTATGATTGATGTTATTGAAGGCATTGCTGTCGATTCATGTATATATACGCTCGTTTCTTTTAGTGACACTATCGATAGTAAACCTGTTGTTTGTGCTTATTGCCTCGAATTGGTTGTTTTTATACCAAAGATAACTCGCTTTGGGATTACTATCGGTTGTACACGTCAAGTCAATACGATTATCCAAACCTAATAAATAATCGGTTTTATGTGGAACTTTGATTATAGTTGGCGTTCTCACTGCATCTCCAAGATGAATTTACTAAGATATACATGTTTTAGCTTTACATGCTGCATGTAAGACACATAGTTGCGTCTGATCTGTAACTTTTCTCAGGAAATTTATACAATCTTAAATCAACATGGTGCATGAAACGTTCAAAACGAGGGTTGCTGCCTCTGTCAAAGTTCGTTGTCCTTTTCGGAGTTTTATTTTTCAGTTGATGGTTTTCTTTTTTTATATTCAAAAAATAATTTATTCGAGAAAGAGCAACGGAGGCCTATTGTTCTTATTACTTTATATAGCGATTAAATTGCGCAATTCAAAAGGATTTCTTTATACGTGTTGTTTCATCTCGAGATTTATTTTAAGGTTTTTGTCTGTTTGGCCATGAGGTTGCCTGTTGTTGAATAATGGTTTGAATTAGATGTTTGACATTCTCTTTTCTTGATGAACATTTGTTGACCTTCAAATTGAAAATGTCATGTGTGTTTATGTCGTTGGATTGCTGAATCATTGACTTTTTTTATAAATCTCTTGTATTCATTACATCTTTATCACAGGTATTTTAACATACAATATAAAACATATGAATCTGACTTAAAAACAGTTCACTTACGATACACATGTAATGGTTCTGATTCCACATACATGCTCCTTTCGGTCAGAGGTGAAACAACAGCACACCGTATAACTGCTTTGTTGTCATCAACAGTAACTTGTAATTTGATGTAACTTGTGCGATAGTAAGAACAATTATCCGAACTCTCTCGTATTGATGTGCTAGTGGCTGTAAAGTTCATTGGTGAAATATGACCACGTCGATACTTTTGGAAAATGAATTTCCCGTGAGGTTTCCCGACATCACCAGTGCAAACAAATGGTACACTATCACCATCAGTAATAACAAATGCTGAATTGTTTTGTAGATTTAATAACCAAATACCATCAGGTGTGGAAGGTGGCACTGTAAATTAAAAAAATCCCCCATTTTTCTTTTGTACCTGATGACAATTTTCCAATCTAGTAAAAAGTATAAATAACAAAACTAACAAACCCAAAAGGAAAATTCAATATAAAAAGTCCATATCAAAGGGCAAAATCCAAAGCTCAAACACATCAAACGAATGAAAAACAGCTGTCATATTCCTGACTTGGAACAGGCATTTCCTGATTTAGAAAACGGTAGATTTAACCTTTTTTATAGCTAGCTCAACCTCTCACTTGTATGACCTTAACATTACATTCCAGTATATTGAAAATGTCAATTTTCCAGAAAATAGGTAACGGAAACAATATTTAACCGTTATTTAACAAAAAAGAAACTCCAGAAATATTAACATAAACATAATACAAGTATAAAAAACCAAGATAAAAACAAACGTTTTTCTACATGTTCTATGTAGTGTTGTTTAACTTTTTTGTCATTTCGTTTGCTTTTTTGTCCGTAACGTTATTGAAAAAAAACCTGGCAGTTTATTACAAACGACTTTAATATGCACATATTATAGTTACATATGTGTAACTGAAAAGTTCTATTTTTCGATTTACATGCTAAACCTAACTAAAACGTTTTTTTAGATAACAGTCAGAAATGTAAAAAAACAGTAAAAATCATTTTTCATACACAGGCAAATTTAACTCACATCAATTTCACGTGAATTTAAATTCATGTGAATCTCACATGAAATTCACATGAATTTCACCTCAAACGAGCTTATACGTGAAACTCACGTGAAATCAGTTTTTGTGAGTTTCATGTGAATCTCATGTGAAACTCATGTGAATTTCACATGAAAATCACGTAAATTTTTTTCATGTGAAATTCACATGAATTTTTAAAATAGAGTATTTCAAATAACATCTAATTTTTCAAATTTAATCAAAATCATGAAAAATATCAATTTTTTTTGTTGTAATTTTCACGTGAAATTCAGGTGAAAAATTTCACATCAGATTCATGTGAATCTCAATTCACGTGAAATTCACATGGAAATTTTCACGTGAGTTTCATGTATAAGCTTGATTGAGGTGAATCTCACGTGAATTTTTTCATGTGAATTTCATGTGAGATTCATGTGAAATTCATGTGAGCAAATTTTGCCTGTGTAGACAACAAATCGATATGGGTTATGACATTTTCAGAGAAAATAGTTTGTCATGCTGATTATGTAAGCAGTCAACATTATAATAATAACTTTTACAGTATCAATGGTTCTGCACCAGATGAGCATTTAAAAAGATGTCTTGATAACAACCACAAACTGCGCAAAACGAAAATTTTAGGGAGAATAATTACAAACAATTTGTTTTTTATTTTCAGGATTTTTGCAGCCTATAAAGCTGATCATTTTTGCAATTTACACGTTTCACCTGGTTCCTATAATAGTCAAAATAACAGCAAATAATGTAGAAAAAATGAGGAAAGAAAAATCGATATTTCAGGTGCAAAAACTCCACAACCATTTTTAGTATCTATATAGACCTTGTTATACTTGTCATTTTTGCACTTTTAAACACTTTATCTTAGCTCCTAATGGGCCTCGGTGGCCAGGTTGTCTTAAGTAGTTACTACTGTTATCACTCCTCAGTCAACACTGAGATTGTGAGTCCGAACCCTGCTCGTGCGTGGCACTCGACTCCAATCTCAATTGACTAGGATTGTCAGTTTTTCTATCGAAAGTTCGTGGTTTTCACCGGCTTCCTCCACCAATAAAAACTGGACTTCGCGAAATTCGTTTGATGTGTTTTATCATTTGATTTTGCCATTTGATCCGTATGGAATTTCCATCGGAGTTCAGTATTTTCGTGATTTTACTTTTTTCTGTATATTACTTTTAATAACACGTTACAAAAAAAAAATTGAACTAATAGTTGTTCTACCTCAGTCATATATGCCATAAGCCATGGTTGACACAGTTATTGGAAGTATTCGTTTTCGCTACTTTTATCTTGGATCTTTACAATCTTGTTAATTATAGTGACATTAGTAAACTATTGATAAAAATCATCAATCGACCAAGAAGAGACAAATAACGGGGGATCGATAGGGTAAGCGTCTTCTGCCATTGATGTATCACCCACAATGCAAATATCGACTTTGATTTAAAAATCCTCATGTTTACAAAACTATGTATGTTAATCTTATCATTCTTATATGATTTTGAACCTTCCAGGAACACAAGAAATAGAAGATGTTGACCTAATACGGTATATATGGGGTCAATAAATTCCATATGGGGTGAGAGCGAAGCTCGAATCCCCATATGAAATTTACTGACCCCATATATACGATATTACGTCACTAGCACACTATGTAACGAATTTATCTTACCAACTATCTTAACGTGTAAAATTTACACCGTGCCTATCAAAATGAGCAAGTCTTCAATACAGTTAGCATTAACATGATTAAGAAACTACTCCATTGATCCTACAAAAACAGATGCCAACAATGACAACTTTTTCTCATTACTGTTTTGTTTTTTAAAGGGACGTAACACCACTACTAACCGTGTATGAAAAAATCCCCGCCTCCCTACTACCTTATATGGAATATAAAGGGACGTAAATCCACTACTAACCGTTTATGAAATAAGCCCAGCCTCCCTACTAACTTAATACCAAATTTACACGGTTTCCACGAGGACGCTTTAAAACAATCACATTCCTAGTAATGTATAGGAGGTAAGAGAAAAGCACATATCATCTTACATTTTATGAAATAACAAATATTTGTATAGTTCGGTTCTGGTTGGAATTCTCAATGATTCCTTAGAATTTTCTTTGAATTGATAAATACAGGTAACAGTAGTATACCGCTGTTCGAAAGTCATAAATTGATTGAGAGAAAACAAATCCGGGTTACAAACTAAAACTGAGGTAAACACATCAACTAAAGAAGATGAAAACAACTAAATAACAGAAATACTTAAGTGCAATTAAAAACCAAAACGACAATGCAACACACAGAGATAAGATTACAACTGCCATTGACTTGGTACAGGACATTTTAAGAAAACATGGGGGTTGAACCTGGTTTAGCGCCTAGCTAAACCTGCCGCTTTTATGGCAATGTTAAATATAAAATCAAAATGACAACATTACAGGGCTGGACTACAGTACAAATAAATGCAAGAACATTTAGGTCATAGAAATGCACAAATAAACATTAGTAAATTTATAAAACTGACCATATAATTGATGCCCATGTCAACACCGAAGTGGTAACTTACTACAGAATAAAATCACCAAAAAAAAAACAAAAAAACAAACACATAAAACAGCACACAATAACAGTGCATTGTCACCTACAGAATAACACTATGCTACAAAATGACGTCACAGGTAAAAATGACGTCAGGATAATTTTCGAAAAGTTTGATATAGACCAAAATCAGGTTTGTTATTATGGCATTAAATGTATAATACAACAATTACAATTAATATAGAATTGTATAAGCAATCAGATAATTAACTGTACTATCTAGCTAAGTGCAGATACGCGGGTATTTATTTCATAAATTAAAATATCAAACAAATAAATCGTATACGTTAAGTTGCCCCAAACAAAATTTTCAAAAATGATCTGGGTGATTAATTATCTATACTTTTACATACGAATAGAATATTAAAAATAAGAACCACAACTACAAACAACAGCACATTTAAAATATCTGATCAGACTAAAACTCTTACAATGCAGACGTTAAACTTCATTAGATAAAACAGCCTTGTTGTTTAATACCATCATTTTTTTCAGTTGGTGTGACTATTTCATTCTAATTCCTAAGCTTTTCGGGCATTTTTGTAAATGTTTGAATCTAAATAATACCTGTAACATAAATATAAGTATATATACAAAAATATTATATGTATATATACAAATATATAAATTAAAGGGACCCTAAAAATTTGATTTTTAACATACTAAAACACCTCCAAATTACAATAAATGTGGAATAGACAGACAATGAGTATATACTAGGTAATATGTATCAGAAGTTCGTGTGGATTTAAGTCTAGACACAATCTAACTAACTCTCAAGATGACCTATAAAAACTGCCGACGGTCACATAACACGATATAAGCATAAACAGAAATATAAAATGAATAAGTAGATAGCGACCTCGTGCAATACTATTTTTATATGTCTGTTTGATTAAATGTCATAGGCTAAAAAAAATATGTATATTCTTATTTGACCTGTATATGAATGAGTTCTGGTGGATAGAATCTGTCAAACAAATGATGTACCTTTGTTTCACTTTATATGTTGACTTTCTTCCTTTCAATATCTGAACACGTATAATTTATACGTGATCCATCTCTAGCTAAGGAGTTAATTCAAGGTCACATGAATACGGATTTAATGAGGTCGAATTATTCACTTGTAAGTGAATAATTCATCAACGAGGTTTCTCAGCTTATTATTACAAAATTGAACCATCCTGGCTGCTAAGAGCAAATGATCGTTTTATTATTTCGCTTTTATTAATGATTGAACCAAAAAAAATTATATCTTTACGATTGGATTAATTGTATAAAAACATTTAACAGTGTGTGTCCATTAGAAGCAGTCTATCATGCTTTCGTATAAAACACGGATTTTCTCATTCATGTTAATTTACAAAAACGAAAATCATTTACCGGTCCACAGTCTAAATTAACGTTTTTGGTTTCAACGAATTGATTTAATTCAAAAAGTATAACAGTTTTGAAAAAAAATCATTTATCTATAATTATATGAATTATAGATGTCAAGTACAAGGGGACCACGTGAACGATTAGTAAGTTAAATATAAGGACTATTTTGGTGCAGAATCACTTTCATAGATATAAAAAATATGAACACAAGACTTGATAAGTACCAAAACATTTGAAGAGCTGTATGGCCACAAGGGATCTGAAATAATTGCCAAATCCACATATGATCCACTTAGCCTCAGGGAATTGCAATCATTGCTTTGCTAATAATAGTTTAAAAATAATACAAGAAAACATTCATATATATTTAAACCAATAACATAAGTTCGCATAAAAAAGCCTCAACCGACTGATGCATGATATCTTACATGATAAAATGTACCGTTAAACATGGAACGAGGATGCAATTTATCGATAGCCAATTTAGAAAAATAACAGTGGAATTCCTTCATATATATGTTTTTTTCTTCTTTTATCAGGATGAGTTACCTTTCGTAAAATTTAAAATTGAAAAAATCATTTCTACTTAATTTTCTATCGTTTCACTCCTCCGAAAATAAAGTTATTCTGAACTAGATATCGTAGAAAAAAACCATACACGGTATAGGGTTGCGCGTTCGCTGCAAGATCGCCCTTAATTTTATATGTTCAACATAAATATATACAATCAGCCACACATAATTTTATAATTTTTTACCATACATAAGTCGATAAGAAACGATAATGTTACATATAAGATTTGTAATGGGATGGGAGGGTGGGGAAAGGTATACCAAACTAACCTAGATATAGGAAGATGTGGTGTGAGTGCCAATGAGACAACTCTCAATCCAAATAACAATTTATAAAAGTAAACCATTTTAGGTCAATGTACGGCCTTCAACACGGAGCCTTGGCTCACACTGAACAACTAGCTATAAAGGGCCCCAAAATTACTAGTGTAAAACCATTCAAACAGGAAAACCAACGGTCTAATTTATATAAAAAACGAGAAACGAGAAACATATAAATTACATAAACAAACGACAACTACTGTACATCAGGTTCCTGACTAAGGACAGATGGAATTCTGATAATCTTGTAATGAACGTCGTATTGGTCAAACACACCTTAAATTTTCCTTATATACTGACTGCCGAAATCAGCGGAGCAGATAAGAATTCAATGATATGGAAAACCGTTATATATAAAACATAGGACCATAAAGAAATGTAAGTATCATTTCATTTGATGTGAGTCTTAGTTGCTGCTTTATATCAATCAAAAACTATATAGCAACTGTGTTTCAGATTAACATAACAACCATTTAGGATAATTCTTATTTGTATTTAAAAATAATAATACTGGATACGACTACATAAATAGACAAAACAACTAAAAGAAAACGCGGGATCTTGTTTTAGAAATTATATAATGATGTACTAGTAATTGCAATAGTTTTAATTGATCTGGGGTAGACGTTAAAGCATGTTAGCTGAGCCGATATGTATGTATTTTTTATTGACTCACACTTATAACTAATCAATTACCTTATTGTTTAAGAGTTAACATGTAGAATTACCGAAAGGGATTACGCTTGAAATAAGTGCATATTACAACTTCATAGTCAAATACCTTCACCAAAATCTCTACCTGACAATGTTTTGGTGTCAATTTTCGTCAACATCGAATATGGGTCAAAACCATACATTGGTATATAACTGATAAATTAATACCATAATGCACTCTTGTACTTAGTTTTAAGACGTAACCATAACGTCGTCGTTAGTTAACTTTCATGTTATGTACAGACTGCTTTTGAATACATATTAGCTTTCATAAAGCAAATGCAAGATGTGAAAAACTTTCTTTATATTTATGTTTTTTTTTCTTCTAGATATACAATGCATACAGTGTATTATAATACGTTGAATACTATATTCGATCTTTGTTATTATTGTAATATCATCTTCTCTGTAACTTTTTTTTCTCTGTAACTTTGTAATATATGGTTTATGAGAATACCATTGATTGGTTGATTGATTGATTGATTTGCTCATTCATTCATTCATTCATTCATTCATTCATTCATTCATTCATTCATTCATTCATTCATTCATTCATTCATTCATTCATTCATTCATTCATTCATTCATTCATTCATTCATTCATTCATTCGTTCATTCATTCATTCATACATTCATTCATTCATTCATACATTTATTCATTCATTCATTCATTTATTCATTCATTCATTCATTTATTTATTCATTCATTCATTCAATTATTCATTCAATCATTCATGCATTCATTCATTCATTCATTCATTCATTCATTCATTCATTCAATTATTCATTCAATCATTCATGCATTCATTCATTCATTCATTCATTCATTCATTCATTCATTCATTCATTCATTCATTCATTCAATTATTCATTCAATCATTCATGCATTCATTCATTCATTATTCATTAATTCATTCACGTATATGGGTAACATATGTGAAACTCACCTTTGGCTCACTTTTGTTAATACGATTCACAGTATAAATAATTTTTGTTTACCTTGTACGGATATTCCATTTGCTTCTGGTTCTGTTGTTATACTTTAATTGCCCACTGTTTTAACAACTAATGTGTATTCATACAGTCTTGAATGGTAACCATTTAAGTCATCAAAGCTCATGGAATGACAATGACGCTTACACATTATATAGAAATATTTCGGCGGGTAGAAACTCGTGAGGGTAAAAAGCAATATTAGAATGGCAAATACCACTGCTCAATATAATGTGTAAACGTCATTGTCATTCCATCATTAAATTGTTTATTTGTATAGACGTCTTTTTCAACTTTATATACACAGCGCATTCTTTAAAATACGATATCACGTGATTGTTGCCGTGCACTCGTGTTGTCTGACATTTTTGTTTCCAGTTTTCGGATAACCTCTATTTATTAATCGATATAGCTTAATCATGATGACTTAATAATCGGGATAAAATGAGAAAGATTCCGAAAAATTTCTGCGGGAAGAAACCCCTGAGGGTAAAAAGCAATATTAGAAATGGCAAATACCACGACATAGAGGGGAAATTTGAAGCATATTCACCCGGAAGTAGTGAAATACAGACAAAATCGTTTGAAATGAGGAAAAGAGGTTACAATATGCAAAAAATACACAGGCTACCGACCAATCAAAATCCGGTAATTTTATATAAGGTGTAATTATACAAGATCACGTCATTTTTGATACGCACATATATTACCAGTCACAGACAACAATGAGCACAACAAAACATAGAAAATAATGGTGAGAAATACAAACTTAACCAACGAATCGGGGTGATCTCTTATGTGTTCTGGAAGGATAAGACGAGAAAATATGTCAAAAATCCAATTACAAAGACGAATAAAAGAAAGCACAGATTGTGAGTATATCTTGAGACGACCTCACGACAAACAAAAATTTGTAAAATTCATTACAAAAAAGAACATATAGCACATTCCAAGTGATGGGTGATAGAAAAAATACCACTAAAATTAACCTATTTAATGTTGGTATGCCATTAAGTGTAAAATAACACGGCAATTTACTTTTTATTATTTGCAAATCTCACTTTTTTTTTCTTAGGCATAGAGGCACGACAAGTACAATTAAATTGGAATATTACAGAGAACATTGGAATAAACGGCACAAAGTTAGTTTGTAATTTCACGCTGGATCAAGGATCTCCCCTCAATTCTGTCTTTATTTTGGCAACAAATATAACATAGCATGATTTTGAAATTGTAGCATCATTTGACGCCGATTTTGGTGTCAAATTACACCATTTGGAAACAGTATTGTCGGGAAGGCGTCATTATGACTAATTAATGGAAACTCAAAATGCGTTTCAATTAGGTTTGATGACTTGAATTGTAACTATTCAAGACTGTATAAATGCACATTAATTGTTAAAACAGTGGACAATCAAAGTATAACAACAGAAACAGAAGCAAATGGATATCCATACAAGGTAAAGAAAAATTATTAATACTATGAATCGTATTAACAAAAGTGAGCCAAAGGTGCGTTTCACATAATGTTACCCCATCTACGTGAATAAAAGAATGAATGAATAAACATAATTTGGTCATGTGACCGTGGCGTCATCAACGCCTTTTCCTGATTTACTCCGGCTGAAATTGGAATTAAGAATTAAATTATAGGCATGACTGTAATATGTTTTCTGTCTATTCGAAATAACATACAAAATGTGGTGCAAATTTTGTAATAACCAACTACAAACGTAAACAAAGAACATTACAGGAAGCCCATTGAGAGACAAATAAGGCTGTCGACATACAGCTAGTGTCGATGATATCTCTTTTGAACGGTCCTTTTCAGGGCTATCAATATTTTACGAAAAGATTCTACCTCTGTTGTTCAAACGTTTACTTATGTTTGTTACTTAAGTTTACTTTGTATAATGTAAGGTAAGTATTTTTTCAATGATTCAGAAAGCCATTCACTTGTTAGACAATTGTGGCCAAAAGAAATATCCAAAATTGCGCCCTCATTAAAATAACCTTCTCGTGTTGACAATTTTAGATATTCACCTTTTCAACGGGTCGTAATTGTGTATGGTTTTACTTTAATTTATATGCACTTACATGTATTTCATGTTTTGTTACCCCAGATCCAATTCACAAGATATTACAAATACAGTAGTAGATTTATGATTCCCCTCTATTCATATTTTCTACGACAATGCATGCTCCTCTAAACTGTAAGAGAGCTAAATTATGGGTAAATATATATCTATATGATAGCAATGAGGAGAAAGAATTTCCAATCCGTACTTGTGAATGCAAGACTAGAGATTTTGTACTTATATTTACCTGAGAGATCGGAAAAGACAAATCTTTCAAAGGTGTTAGCGACAAAGAAAAAATAAAAGATTTTTTATAGAAATGTTAAAAATTGATTTAGGAAATTTGAACGAATCAATATGATTAACTTGAAACAAAAGTCATTGCATTTCATTTTAGTGGAGAAAATCACGCATATTGAGTAATATAACAGTTTTACAAAATTGTTAAAATTTAAACTTTTAGTTATTTATTGGACAGTTGAATGCTTCTGCTACATAAATATGGGCTGTTTTTGACAATACAATGCACATATATCGGGTTGTAGCACCATTAAGTCATGCTAAATTACTGAAATCTTCAAAATTCTATCATTTAGTTAAATTTTAGACGGTTTCCGTGTAAAACGAAAGTGGCCGCATTCGTGTTCATCCTTAATATTGAAATGTAAGTTGTATTTTATGATAATACATAACATATATAAAGGTTGTGGATGAAAACGGATGCGGCCACTTTCATTTTTGACAAAAACAATCTGAAAAGTGACGTTTTTTGGCATATTTGAGTGATTTTTTATATTTGAGCTTCAATCGGATCGTTTTTAATGACTTAATCAGTTAAAATCTTTCACATAAACTAATTGAATCAAGTGAAATAGACACTTAAGTGTTTAAAAAGTGGTCAAAATCTTTCTTCCGATGAAACTGAAATTTGAGGCCAAAATGAGTCCTTACCGGACCTACTCCTTTCATATTTTGTTTTTAAACTAATAATCAATTCGCTGGGGACATGTTTGGACATAAAGACAAATGATTTTCTGAATAATTTATCACTTTACCCAAATACTTTATTTAAGTGTAAATCAGAAACCTAAAGAGAAAGAGACCTGGGACCTTCAAAAACTTTTATTTAGATCAAGTCCAATGGTCTATATGCATTCTAAATATATTTTTCTGCAACAAACTGTTAGAGTTAGCGAATAAAGTTTTTTTTTGTCAATTTGATGGTCATTTCTTTTACTTTACGTTCCGCTATATAGATGATGTTCTCTCGCAAAACGATTTTATTTACTGACTATGTTGAACGAATTTATCCCATCGATCTAGAGATATAAGATACTACAGATGCAGTTAAGTCTGCCTCATATCTTGACTTACATCTGGAAATTGACAGTGAGGGTCGTATGAAAACAAAACTTTACGACAAAAGAGACGATTTCAGCTTCCCAAGTGTGAACTTTCCATTTATATGTAGCAACATTCCAGCAGCACCTGGATACGGAGTTTATATCTCACAATTGATACTATATTCCCGGGCTTTCATTCTTATAATGATTTCCTTGGTAGGGAATTGCTGCTCACAAGGAAGCTATTAAACCAAGAGTTCCAAAAGGTGAAGTTGAAACCATCTAGTCATTAATTTCACGGACGCCATCACGAGTTTGTTGACTGTTATGGAATAACCGCTTCACAGTTGATATCGGATATGCTCCTTATGTTAAATAATACTAGAGTACTTGAGATCACCCCCAGTTTTTGGTGGGGTTCGTGTTGCTAAGTCTTAAGTTTTCTTTGTTGTGTCTTCTGTACAAGATTTGTCTATTTGTCTTTTTTATTTTAAGCCATGGCGTTGTCATTTGATTTTCAATCTATGAGTTTGACTGTCCCTCTGGTACCTTTCGTCTCTCTTTTCGCAACGTTTCACTTGGTTGATATGCTATGGGGACTCCCATAGGCGTTTTCTCCACTAAACAATTTGAAATGAGCTGCATGGCAGTAAAATACATAAACAAAAAATAGTGACGATATATATAGGTCTTGTAATTTGACATCCACGGCGAATGACCTTGAATTACCTTGAATTTGAGGTCGATTATATAAGTAAATCGACGTTCTAGATTATGACCTTTGTTAAGCTCATACCTGTTGAGCATCAAGCCATATGGATTTTTCAGTGGGTTGGACAAATCATATGACCATGAACAATGTTGATTAAACAGTGCCATTTTGCTATGAGAAGACAAATGATTCCGACATTTGAAATATGGGCGTCATACATCTTTTTATAGATAATTCAGAAAACCGGGTAAATGTACGACAAAGCAAGTATCAGTGTGATAAACAACCGTGGAATTCAAAACATAAAGAGAAAAACAACATCGGCTGGTGTCATTTTGCTTGATAAAACGAAATACTTAATGGTTGGTTGACCTGCTTGGGTGGTCTCCTACGAATGATTCCGACAACAGAAGAGGATAGTAAATTTAAGACATAACAAGTACTGTGGGTTCATTCGTAGGATTGAAAAGGTAAATATAAACCACGAACTAAATAACTGTTCCACCAAAATTAAATTTTCAATAGGTTGAGGATGAATTTCGTTTGCAAAACCACGAAATTAAGTTTTCACGAAATATAAAAAAGAAGATGTGGTATGATTGCCAATGAGACAACTATCGACAAAAGACCAAAATGACACAGACATTAACAACTATAGGTCACTGTACGGCCTTCAACAATGAGCAAAGCCCATACTGCATAGTCAGCTATAAAAGGCCCCGATAAGACAATGTAAAACAATTCAAACGAGAAAACTAACGGCCTTATTTATGTAAAAAAAAATGAACGAAAAACAAATATGTAAGACATAAACAAACGACAACCACTGAATTACAGGCTCCTGACTTGAGACAGGCACATACATAAATAATGTGGCGGGGTTAAACATGCTAGCGGGATCCCAACCCTCCCCCAACACAGTTTACTTCAACAAATGGAAATTGGTATCCATCAAAATAAATGAATCGAAAGTGTCAGTGGGACTGACTGCATTCAATGGACTGAAAAAGAAATATGTCAAATTCAAAGTTACATTTTGAATCCTAGATTTTCATAGTTTGCTCTTTTAACTTATACTGGTACAAGATTGAGTCAAATGGTCTTTTATATTAGACAGTGCAACATATAACCTTGCGGTGGTCGTACTGTGACCTATACCTATAATCTGGTCTGTGCTGTCTGCTGGTGAATTTCTCATTGCCAATCATACTGCATCTTCTTGTTTCTCATGTAAAAAAGCAGAAGCGACTTTTTGTGAACGAGAAAGGTTATTGTTTGTCCCTTTTCTTCTGTAAAAGTAACTACAAACCATATTTCTATAAAATAATATGAATCTATCTTTCATTAAAATGAAAACTGACATTTTGTTAACCTAAAGTAGTAAGACTGAGTTATCTCCCTTTTTGCATGGAAAATTATACAGAAACCATGATTTCGAATCAGTGACACCGGAAGATACATGGTGTACAGCGGATGTTTAATTAAAAGAAAACATTGATCGAAACCATATATTTTTCGAATCAGTCACAAATACGCTTAAAGGTTAAATATCAGAAATGACTATTAAATAGTGGATCATTTGCCTATTTTCGAAGAAAATGTTTTTTTAACTATATTTTATTGGAATGTGTTTGAGAGTAAGGTAAGTTGTCTTCTTAAAATAATCATATTTTTCATCAAAGAAAAGATACCTTTCTCGTGAGTTTAAGTTATTGCTAAGTATTTGATTTAATCTCGATTGCTGTTTAAGATTTATTTATCAATTTTATAACATTGTTTTGACGATAAATGTAATAACTAGAACAGTCAATTTTCATTTGTTTAAAAAAAAAATGTAATTGATGTAGCTGGATATAAAGTTATAATATTCAACGACATGACAAAAGAAAACACATGAACAAATAAAAGCGTTGTAAAGATTTTTTTGTTACTATTTTAGAATTTTTAAATGACTTGAATTAAAATGTGATTTATTCGGAATGACATCAATCAATCAAGAATGGAAGATAAACTTGTTAATTGAGGTGATAAGTATGTATTTCTATTTTTTGTGTTTAAAGAATTACTCTTTTGAACGGGTAAACAGTTCACATCCAGGATTAACGAACGTGGTGACTATCGAATTACAAAATGTAGTTGCATATGATCATGTCATGGTAAACTGCTTCTTCCGAATAATGTACAGTTACGTTATTATAAATTCGAAACATAACTTGTTATATCATTGATGAATTCATAACATTCATATTGATGTGACTATAACTGCGTAGTTAGTTAACTCCTTTATCAGTACAGTCTGTTTTGTATTATAATTTATATTAACCTTAATAGTACAACTTAAAGATGAGAAGAAAGCAATATCATTGGTGGGGTTACATTGGTGTACTTTATCTGGACGCATCTTTGACTAACTATGGTGGATACGATCCATATTATAAATAAAAAGGCGGTGGCTATTTTGCCAGCTCTGATTTAAATATCTTAATTCAAGACGGCAAAAAAGCCTTTTTCTATAGAAATGGCAACTTTGCCGGCACCAGCATTTTATTTTCATAGAAGTGAATTTCTTATTTTGCCGATTCTTTGTAAAGAGTGAAATTTGATATTTACTTTTGATAAGTACTACGATAATGTAAACATAAACGAATAAAATAATTACTTAATATATCAGACATATACTGAAATAGGAAAACAGTTAACAATATTTGAGATACATATAATACATGAAATAATATCTAAACATGAAGCTAAAATCATTTCTCTAAATTTAGTCAGTCTACATATACATATGTATGCATAATTAAACAATTAAATCTCAGACTTTTTACCTATATGTCATAAAACAAAAACAAAAGCTAAAAAAACTCTTACCATCATGAATTTATTAAGACAGTTTACAATATAACAAAGTCAATCACACTTGAAAACTTCAAAAATTAAAAATTAAAAAAAAAATTAAAATTGCTCTTGAAATATAAATTATATTGCTGGTGACGGCAAAATAGTCATTTCTAAAATAAAATTGGCTCTTTTTCAGGCTTGAATTATGATATTTAATCAGATCCGGCAAAATAACCACTACCAAATACTATATATAATATACTTCTCTACCTTGTATTGATATTTCAATTGCTTCTGATTCTGTTGTTATACTTGGTGTGTCTACTGTTCTAACAAATAATTTACATTTATACAGTCTTGAATGTTTACAATGTAGGTCATCAAAGCTCAATGAAACGCTTTTTGATGATTTATCAACTGAAGACAATGATGCATTCCCAAAAAGAACTTTTCCAAATTGTTGTAATTTGGGTCCAAAATCAGGGTCAAATGATGCTACATTTTCAAAATCACTTGACGTCATATTTGTTGCCAAAATCAACACTGCAGTTAGTAGATCTCCTTGATCGAGTGTGAAATTACACGCTAACATCATGCCGTTTGTTCCAATATTCTCTGTGATATTTCCATTTATTTGTACCTGTCGTGCCAATGTGTCTAAGGAAAAAAAATGGAAGTTTGCAATTATTAGAAATAAAAGAAGGGACGAAAAATACCAGAGGGACAGTCAAAATCATAAATCGAAAATAAACTGATAATTATCATATTAATGGACACAAAACGTCATGAATGTGAACTATCGAATTAGACTATGTAACGGGTTTGTAATAACATGAGCAACACGACGACGGGTGCCACATGTGAAGTAGGATCCGCTTACCCTTTCGGAGCACCTAAGATCACCTACAGTTTTTTATGTGGTTAGTTTTGCTAAGTTTTTAAATTTCTATGTTGTGTCTTGTGTGCTATTATTTGTATGTTTTTTTTCTTTTTTCTTTTTAGTCATGACGTTGTCAGTTTATTTTCGATCTATGAGTTTGACTGTCCCTCTGGTAGTTGTCGACCCTCTTTTTATACTAACTACTTTGACATTTGTCCTGTTCTTGTCGTGTTTCTGTGTTTTGCATCTGCAAGATCTTTGAACTCGTAGAGAACACATAAGGGATCATCCCCGATTCTATTGCTTGGGTTTGTACCGCTCAGACTTTGTTTTCAAAGCAAGTTTGTCATGTTATGTTCTGTTTATTGTTGTTTATATTTTTAGCAATGGCGATGTCGGTTTCTGTTCGACCTGTGTGATTTAAATGTCATTTCAAAATTTCAGTTTATTGTTGCTAAAATGTTTGGGTGTAGACTCAAGAGGCTGATAAAACTGCATATCAAACAAGATTTTTTTATTTCTACAGTTTTGATTTATTTTACTATCTTTTCTACCTGCCACTCAAGACCTACGAAGGTCACTAGTACTTATCTATTCCTGGGTTAAAAACGCCTTAGTATTTCAAAAATATACTCCCTATTACTATACCTCCACTTTAGCATGAATGCGGAGGTAGACATATACATACAATGTAGTTGATCTTGTATTCAAAGATATCTTCGCTAGCAAAAAACTACCCATAAAATAGTCTTTCAAAACATTTTGACTGATTTAAAAAATCTCAAGAGATTTTATACTGTCATATATATAAGAAGATGTGGAAAGAGTGCCACTGAGATAACTCTCCATCCAAGTCATAATTTGTAAAAGTAACTCAAATGTGTCAAAGTACGTTTTCCACACAGAGCCTTAGCACAGGTTCAATGGACAAGACAAAACTACTATAACAAGGCGAAAATGAAAGCCTAATCTTGTATCTAGTAAATTATACATTTTAGTTTTATTTTTAGCATGTGAATTGAAGTTTATGTTATATATTTTACATTAAATGCATGGAAGGGGCTGAACAAAACTAGTCATCAAGAGAGTTCCAGACACTGTATAAGTTGAATGATTTACCATTAATTCCACATGGTAGTATGTCGTCGTTATCTAGAGATAACCCAAAATGAATTATTGTATTACCTTCTATTCGGGAAATAACTATGCAATTATTATATATACTGATGTACACACTATATTTTTTTCTATGTCATGCCTCATTTCCTAGGATATGGGTGAGATGAATAAATAATATATAACCATAATTGTATTTTGAAACCAACTGTGCTTCTCTACGTGATCAATTTTCCTCCTTAATCATATGAGACCCCAAGAACAAACTTATCAGAAAGAAAGACAATATGTTATCACTACCCATTAACTTGTTTTCGGCTATATAGATGGTGTTTTCTCATTGAATAATTCCAATTTTTTTCTATGTTGAACGCATCTAGCCAATCGAGCTAGAGATAAAGGATAAAACAGGTGCATGTCTTATATAATGACTAACATTAAAAAGTTGACAACGAGGGGATGCTAAAAACAAACATTGACGACAAAAGGGATGATTTGTATTTTTAAATTTTTAACTTTCCATTTCTGTGTAGCAACATTCTAGCAGCACCTATATAGTGATAAATATATATATTTGCCAGTTGGTACGGTATGCCAGTGCTTGTATTTTCTATCATGATTCCCACGAGTTGGTTGGCCATTATGGAATATCTGTATCACAGATGACGACAAATATGTTCCAAAACCTTCAATCCAAACTCCTTTCCCTAAATATGTCCCATCGAATAAGAATTATCCCAGGGTTTGTACCAACATGAGCAACATGATCGTGACGAAATGTGGAGAAGGATACTTACCTTTTCCGAAGCACCTGCGATCATCCTTATGTTTTTTTAATCGTTTTGCTCTGTCTTTAGTTTTCTTTGTTATGTTTAGTATACGTTTTTTTTTTCAGTTTGTCTGTTACTTTTTATTTAACAAAAACATTGTCAGTTTATGTTCAACTTGGTATTTTTTGCATAAAAGAGAGAGAAAGAAACGACTTTGTTAACATATGTCGTATCTTTATGAACCAATCTTTATAATTCAAAAAGGATTTCTTTTCTAAGAATACACACATTATCAAAGTAACGAGCATATGTGAGCTTTTTGAAATTAAAGTACCCTGAAATATGGAAAACAAATCTAAGACATAACAAAAAATAATTGACATACATTCAATAAAAAATTTAAGTTAATTTTAAATACATCAGAACAGGTATACTGGATTGCCCTGGACCCACATGATTTTAATATAAAAGTATTAAACTGTGTTATGATCAATAACAGCTAAGAGATTCACTATTGTTATAATAACAGTTTAAAATGTCCAGAAAACAAATAACAGTAAACAAAAGTTTAAAATGCCTTAAAGATCTGAACAGAAAATATCTCCACCCTTTGTGTGTGGAGAAATACTCTCCCCTTTAGGTACTTGTGTTCTACCCTACCACAACAATATTGGTCCCACTCATGCATAGCTATCTAAACCATTAATAAACTAACCGTATAAAAATACAAATATAAAGAGCAGACGTAACGGTTGATTGATCACACCAATCATGTTTTTAGACATCTGTGGAAATAAATGGCGTCAAGTTACATTACGTCCGCATTCACTGTGTAAGTACACATTCAATGTGGTATATGTATTTCTTCCTTTATACACACTGTATGTAGTATGACGAACTTTGATCCCATCAATTTTACTATATTACAAAGAAAAATTAATTTGCCGACTGTCCAATCTAGAGGACACTGGATTAATTATGAAAACAGAAACAAAAACTTGATAATATGTGTTATGGATAATAAGTTATATGATGATTAAATAATCAACAACTCTCCTTTAACATATCCGCCAGTAAAACCAACACTATCGAGATAAACACAGATCAAACTACATTAAAAAAACCAAAGCACTAACACTTTAAAAATGTTATGTAAATTGGCGAAAAACTGTGTTTAAAACCCTATATTTAAAAGGCTGTTAATGTATTGAAAGTGTTTAATTACTTTGACAAATGCATATCTATATAGTCGCTTTTCATGTTGTGAGGTTGTTGTAGTAAAACCATGAAACTGTGCAGACGACTTTTGTCCATATAATTATCTGCTATTTTACAAAGTCCATCTTTGAAGTAATACCTTGGGCAGCATACCTTGCAATATGATTTATGACACAAGTTTCTCAAAAAAAAAAGCATTACGTGAACCCGAACCATCTGACAGTTCTTCAAAAAGTTGTACAAAATATTAGATTTTGATTTGATATAATGGGTAGTGAGTAGAATAAGGAAATGATGATGTTAAAACAACTTTTTTGAGAACATTTTATTGTATGTAGATTATTGCATAAATCAATTAAAGCACTGTTGTATAGCTTGATGTGAAAATTGTATACAGTTACAATTTGAATATACCTTTTAAGAATTGCCTATTGTATCCTATTGCAATCCACAGTTTCAGCAAACATAATATTTGAAGCAATTCCAGCACTCAGCTTCCTTTGTAATCTTGAAATTTCTTTATTTGGAATTTTTTCTTCCGTCAAATTTTGTTTATTGGATACATTCAACTATTCTGAAACCCATTATTAAAGATGTCAGTACTCTGTGTCATGCATTTTATACGAAGGTTGTGTATCTTATTCATGGGAGTAACACACCAACTTTATGAAGACATCGTACATTCTGAAAACTATTTTGGTCTCATGAACATCTAAAATTTTGGGGGTTTCCTTTTGCATGTTTTGTTAATTAAATCAATCCGGTCATCCTTTATAAAAAGTAAACAAACAAAAATTGTATATCGTTTAATTTAGGAGCCGTTGGAAAGTTGGAATGCGATCGGTAAGTATTGGCTATGGAGGTTTGACGAAAAATATAATGATGCCTATTTTGTATGTTCATGTTCAAGTTTAAACGGTTTAGATATGAACCAACTACCACAAGTTTATCAGAAAATAATTATAAATACGTGGTCAGGATTCACTCAAAATGTTGAAACATCTTTATATAAAAGTGCTATACGAGGATATTTGAAAACTCCTCTCTTCGTTTCAAAAATAAACCATTGTTCTACTCTTCTTTTTTAAAAAGCGGTATCACAACTATCCAGGACATTTGGTATTTACAAACTACAGATTTTATTAGCAGTAATGCAGTTTATAGGAAGCTGATTGATCGGAGAAATTGTATTTTCGAATTTTCAAAAATTAAACACTCAGGCAATTCCTAAAGATTTCGTGCAAATTTTGAAATCTTGTGGAAACCAAAATTTGCATTATGAAAGAAAATTAAAGATATCAAATGACCTTGAGATCATTAACTTAAACAACCAAAAAATGAAACCATCAAAGTTAAAACTCAATTATATTTGTACGGTTTTAAAAAAAGATGTATCCCCAAAATGTCAAATTAAGTGTAAGGAAATATTTGGAACAAATATACCTTGGGAAATATGTGGTCGGGATTAAAATATTTGAAAATTAAAAATAAAGTAAAAGAATTTCAATGTAGATCCATGCACAATATTTTATATACTGAAGAAAGATTAAAAAAATGAAGATATCAAATGGAAAATGCCACATTTGTCAAAATGACAGTAATATACAAATCAAACATAGGAATAAATATTCCTTTTATTGAAAAGGACGTTCTATTGGGTAAAAACACGGGAGAACTCAAATATGACAATTTTTTAAACATAGTTATCATATATTTTAAATGGACACTATGGAAAATTAGGAATTCAATAAAATTTAGCAAAGCGCCTAAAACACCGCAAGATATTTATAAACTCTGGAAACAAAAATTGAAAATTAATCTAAAATTTGTTCTTCTTTTGAAAGGCGTTGATATCATTGATAAGACAAAATTGGAGTCTGTAATAATGAAAATTTAGACAGTTAATATAGTATAATATAGCTTGAGTCAAAGCACATTTTTATGGTTCATATTATGAGAATATCGATTTTATCAATTTATAAAAACATAAAAAAAAAAAAATGATAAAAAAGTATTATCCTATCATGTTTATTGTAGTAAATGCACATCTTTTATGTGGGTATCTTATTATTTACTTAGTATTTTGAAATTAAAGTATAGAACTGTTAGATGCTTCTAACATAATCATGATTAGATGTTTTTGGAATGTTGGATCCTCAATGCTCTTCAACTTTCTATTTGTTTGGCTTTATAAATATTTTGATATGAGCGTCACTGATGAGTCTTATGTAGACGAAACGCGCCTCTGGTGTACTGAATTATAATCCTGGTACGTTTGATAACTATATGGATATATTTTTTACACTAATTGTTAATCCAAGGTTGAAAGTGGACTACTTTTTTATTGCCTTCTATTTTCCCTGGATAGATGGTTTCATTTTGTAAACAGGGACCCTTATTCTGTTCCTGTACGACTACGGTAATTATACACAGGAAATATTTATGAATAAAACGTTAATATGTCCTAATTTTTTTATCCAGTCATCCTACAAGGAAAACTTTGTTTTGAAGAATGTCTTATTTTCAGAAGTTACATAAATACATAAACAGACTCTCAAAAGAACCAGTGTATATGAAAATATATGTTTGGTTAATTCATCATAGATACCATATTTAAATAGTGTACGCCAGTCGTGCGTTTTGTCTTTAAAAGATCCATCAGTGAATTGGATATAGAACACATAAGGGAGTTAACTCTTAAAAAAATCAGACAATGTTGTTAAACATTTCCAGTCTAGATTTAGTTAGCTGCAGCTTACTGATCATGTTTACTGTGTAGCGAACAGCGAAGCTGTGTTTTTCTAGCATCCTTGGAGAAACTTTTAACGTGTTGATCAGCCTGTTGCAGGGATTGTGTGCATCATAACTTATTCCAACAATATCTTTCACGATTGATTCCTGGTTGTATGACTGCTTATTAGCCTTTCTGTCTGGTAGTAGTTATTTCGTCAATGATAAGGTATCAATAAATCCTAAGCATTTTAATTCAAAATCTTTCATGACATTATTATTTTGTAAAGCCTTAGTCAAAATCCTGGAATCAAAATTTTTTAAATTGTGACCAATTAGAATGCATTTTTTTGGAAGCCAAGAAATAAACTGCTTAAACATTTCATTTCTTCGTCTGTCTGCATTATTTCCCCGTATTATACAAATTTAAACCACTTTTTGAAAACCCGGTTACTTTAGAGGCAGATGGCGAGATACGCTGACTGGGTACCATATACCGATTATTATTTTGGTTGACATATGCTGCAGCTAATTGAATGATATCACAATCAGTACCTGAAAAAGAAACAATTCAAAATAAGTCTTTGATATTAATACTTAAAATGCCGTCCTATCATTCATCTAACGATGCACACAGTAACAAACTACAATCGTTTATATTACTTAGCAATACAAACGGAAACGCATACAATCCAATGCAGAAACAAAAACATTTGTTGTTTCCTGTTAAACATTATAGCGATCCGAATGTGAAGGGGATTTTTTTTCTGTTTTTCAGTTAATTTCTCTATTTATTCGGAATTATTAATTTATTTCGTCTAAATACTGTAACTATTAAAATCAATTATAATATAAACTGACTTATTGAAGAGATAATTGTTAGGCACTGGCTACGGTTACATGGAAATGTAACAATAATAAAAATCTGATTGTTACATTGGAGACTAAATGACGGAATGCATGGTTTGGTAAGGACCTGATTAATTACGAATGTAAAAATAATTATTGAGGCTACGGTTACATTGCGTTATTGTTACATGAGATCAGCAATTAATGTACGATGGGACTAGTAATATGTACTAAATAATAAAAGTTGAAGACATCTTTTTTTATATTTACAATACATACAATTTCTTTAATATTGTATTTACAATCAGTTAGTGGTTTTTAAAGCATGTTTAAGTCCGACACATTTTTCATGCACGAAATTACGTCCTCCATGGATACATGTATACAGACGTTTCCAGTATTTTAGTTCACAGTTAGCAAACTTTGATGTATCATTTATTTAGAACTGCGTTTGTATATCTGTATAAAATATGTGTCTTGATATTGTTTCAGTTTCATTTTAAATCTTTAACCCTAAACAAAATTGGTTATGCTGAGGATTCTCTTTATCCATTGTTCAAAGTATGATTGCAGTAATAAGATTAGGTGTGCAGTTAAATACTTAAAAGTGAAACCATTGAACAATATGTTCGCCTTTGGCACTCCTAATTTGAAGTAGTATCTTTAAGAACATCAAATCCATTTATACTTAAAACTATTCAAACACTATTTGTTGCGGAATAATAATATTTTATTTATCATTATTACAAGTATTTGGTACATATGAAAGAATAAAGCAATACAACTATAGAATATTTAAGTTTAATCAATCTAGAGTACATTGCTGATTTTCGTGTAACAATAACGCAATGTAACCGTAGCCTCAATAATTATTGTAACATTCGTAATTAATCGGTTCCTTACCCAACCTTGCATTCCGGCAATTAGTCTCCGATGTAAAATAATATTTTTATTATTGTTACATTTCCATGTAACCGTAGCCAGTGCCTAATTGTTATTAAACGTGCAGAGGTACATACGTGTATGCATAATGTTAAATACATGTGATATTATTACTATATTCAAACTCCTAAGTATTGGTAAAAACAAAGAAATTTTCCTATACTGTGATACTATAAAAATTTCTAGTAATATACTCATGTCCTATAGAAACGCAACACATTAAATATCAAGTTGTCTTTTGTCCCTTTTTGAATATAAAAAAGAAATATAAATATTAGGCATACATGTTACGTTAACAGACTGGTTTCGCCTGATCGTTTTCTGGTTGTTGTTTTTTTGTTTGTTTTTTTTTTTGTTTATAAATTTCCAATTAGTCAGCGTAGATTCAAATCAAAGAAGACTTGGCTGTTTAAATTCATAAATAGGAAAATAATCTTTAGCCGAAAAAAGATAACGATGATTCTATTGGCTATATAATAAAAGAAAGCTAACAATAAAATCAATTAATTTCTTACCGAATCCTGTAGTTTCAAGGTCAAAGTAAACAAATGTTTCGTCTTTCAAAGACAAAGGATCTTCCGTCACTTCTGGTTCAGGATCATGAATGTGTGAAATATTTTCAGTAATCTCTCGAATTTGCTGGTGCAGATATAAAGGTTGCATATGTTATGCCTCCTCGTATTTCTTTGGCCTTTAGATTTAAGTTGAATTTTCCTTTTTTGACAAGTCTTTTTCTCTTTGCCTCCCGTGTACTTGCATTCACTTTGTCATGCTTGCGCTTTTTGTCTATTTTTGCAGTATGCATTACTGTAAATTTTCCCGGTGACAATTTATGAGCTTCTTATACTTGTGGTATATAAGAACGACCTTCGTTTTTCTGAATAACACCCACGCATACTCGGAAAGAAAGGGATTCAATACTCCCAAAATGCTTAGCTTTTGGTGCCTTTAACGCGATAATTTGATTTAAGGATTCGTTTCCTTTCGAGCTGCCACAGTTAGCTAATTTATCTGAGTTCTTTGCGAAAGAATCAAACAATTTTGAAAGATCAGCAAACATTTCTTCTCCGTTTAAATCTTTGCCATACGGAAGACTTTTATGTTTGTAATTTTCTGGATCTTTATGGTAGTTACACCACTATAAGTCACATTTAAAAGAATGGGGAATGATTGAATAAATATTCTGGCTCAATTGTTCGGCATAGTTCTTATTTTGGGCTATTGCATAATCTAAATCTTTTGTCAAGTAGCTTACCTTTGTGTTTTTCGTGTAAGCGGTATAAGTCACTAACAATATTTTTCTTTGATGATTTTTGTCTGATCTTTTAACAATATCAGAATTAATGTTTTGTTTAAGTCTAGCTAGAGTAGTGGTATCGAAATCCATTATTAAACATGAAACTGTGCATCCTTTGCATTGCAGGTCCTGTACCATTTCAACGGCTAAGTTTGGCTCCATCGACTTTGCACTTCCAGTGTGTTTTTTCCTACAATCGTCAATCTCTCTTTTAATCCACATCCATACACTTTCTGCAATCTGCTGATTTAGTTCCATGACTCACACATTTTCCAGTTTTTTCACCTTTCATTGTAGCATGACCTACCAATATAATTATAAGATTTATAACGATATTCATCATGTTCATATTGAAAAATAGACTGCATCGCCGAGCGCAGCTGGATACGCCCGCAGAGGTCAAGCCATGAACAGTTGGGGCTGAAACGGAAGCTGAAAAGCTTTGAGATATTTCGAGTGAAAAAGAGCATAATTTTAGAACGGCAAATAACCCAATACTGAAATTAGAACCCTGTTTACATGTTGTGATACTCAGTAATGTAAATGATATTTATAAAATGTACATGCCGTAAGAAACAATGTTCCCATTTAAAGGGGCATAACTCTAGAATAGTAATTATATTTAAGCGACTCATAAATAGAAAAAAAGAATCTTAAAACTGAAAATAAATTTTGCATTCTACATTTCATGTTATGTTTGCCATGTTTGAGCAGTGAATACATTCCTGAAAACAATATGCAACATTCTTGAGGGATTCATGATTTGCTAAGAAAATGTTTTATCATAGCAGAATATAAGAAATAAGGAGAAAAGCTCCACAAAACGCTAAGTATGACTTGTTTTGTCAACTGAAATTTCATGGTAGAGTCCTATTTCAAGGAAATTTTCTCAAAAAATTTGTTTTGGAGACTCAATCCACTCAGAATATTTCATTTTTTGTAATATTTCATTTAAACAGCAAGAAATTTTAACACATAAGAGTACTCACAAGGTCAAAGGTACATGTACAGCTTCTCATATTAGGTGTAATACCATCATTGATTTTCCCCTATTAGTCTTTTTTAAATTTGCACTTTTAAAAAAAATGTGCACAATTTATTTGGTTCAAATAGAGAAATACTTGGCATGAGTAAAGTTTTATCCTGTTCAGTAATATAGAAAAAAATTCACATAACATTTCATTGCATACAAGAAAAGATCTATCATTGGAAGTTAACCAATCAAATTTCTCCCTTAATTTAACCTGTGTACACAATTTAGTAACCATGTAACCTCAAGTTTACCAAATGTTCTATAGAAACCCCAAATTAAAAAAATAAGTGTGCTTTGAAATACCCAAGACATATGTTTATGATACATACATTTTTTACCACATTAAAATGTAGGAATAATTACCTACAACTGTCAAATTCAAGGGTTTTTTTCGACCTATTTTCGTATACAACCGGATGTGACGTACCATGATTTGGTGGTATTACATCTACAGAAGACATTATTGTTTAATAAACTGAATGTGACTTTTTCCTGTGTAATACTGGTTATTCCAAGAATTCCTGTCAAGTTTTGTCAAAATCAGTTGAATAGTTTGAGAAAAATCTAGTATAATGAAAGACGACATCTACAGCTATTCGAGCAAAATTTCTTCGACAAATTAAAACCAAGCCGGATCAAGATAGAATATATAATGTGGAGCAATGAATGATCAAATATTTATCTCATCTGCCTACAAACCGTTGCATATGATATACAAGATGATTTTAGGAAGATAAATATCCCTAATTGACCTCTTTATCTTCTTTATAAAGTCTCTTTTGGTCAATTTATACCTCTCATTTCCTCACATTTGTCAGGCAAGTAGATAACAATTTTCACTCATTTCTGATAGAAATGTTATAAGAAATGAGTAATTGAAGTATTCAAGTAGAAATAAATTTACGCTGCGTTCCAGAGATGGACATTAAAGGCTTCTCCTTTAGTGAATAATTTGTTGTTACAGCATTAAACATATTTTCATTTACTTATAACTATATATTCATTAGAGTCTTTGCTAAGAAAATGTTCTATCATAGCAGAATATAAGAAATAGGGAGATTGATTGATTGTTGGTTGCTTTACGTCGCATTAGCACATCAAGGCTATATCGTGGCGAGTGAGAAATAAGGAGAAAAAGCTCCACAAGACACTAAGTATGGCTTCTGCTGTCAACTGAAATTTCATGGTAGAGTCCTATTTCAAGGAAATGTTCTCATAAAATTTGTTTTGGAGACTCAATCCACTCAGAATATTTAATTTTTTGTAACATTTCATTTAAACAGCAAGAAATTTTAACACATAAGAGTAAGGTCAAAGGTACATGTACAGATTCCCTTATTAGATGTAATACCACCATCAATTTAGTAACCATGTAACCTCAAAATATTCTATAGAAATCCCAAATAAAAAAATAATTGTGCTTTGAAATACACAAGACATATGTTTTTGACACATTTATGTTTTACTGCATTAAAATGTAGGATTAATTACTTACAACTGACAATTCAAGGAATTAATTTTTTTTTTCGTATACAACCGGATGTGACGTACCATGATTTGGTGGTATTACAACAAAGTGGTAATGTTAACTTTTCCGCTAGAATATAAAAATTTCAAAACGTTTTGTCCAAATAATTTACTGGAATAATTTTTGTTGGAGATATTGCCGTTCTACAAACACTTATTTTGATTATAAAGAGGCTTTATGTCCCTACTTAAAAAGTAAAATCACAAAAATACTAAACTCATAGGGAAATCTAATCGGAAAGTCCATACTCACAAGGCAAAATTAAATGACAAACATAAAAAAACGAATGGACAAGAACTGTCATATACCTGACTAGGTACAGGCATTTTCAAACGTGAAAGTTGTAGATTAAACCTGGTTTTATAGCGCTTAAAACATCTCCCTTTGACGGAATGTGATTAAAACGTTCATTTTTAAGAGTTAACTCCCTTATGTGTTCTATATCAAATTCACTGATGGGTCTTTTAAAGACAAAACGCACGACTAGCTTACATTATTTATATATGGTATCTATGATGAATTGACTAAACATATATTTGCATATACACTGGTTCTTTTTAGAGTGTTTATGTATTTATGAAACTTCTGAAAATAAGACATACTTCAAAACTAAGTTTGTTCTGTAGGATGACGGATTGATTTAACTTACAAAACATGCAAAATTGAACCCCAAAATTTGAGATGTTCATAAGACCAAACTTGTTTTCAGAATGAACGATGTCTTCATAAAAATTGGTGTGTTACTCCCACGAATAAGATACAATACCTTCGTATAAGTTGCATGACACAGAGTACTAATATCTTTAATAATGGGTTTCAGAACAGTTGAATGTATCCAATAAACAAAATATGACGGAGGGAAATATTAAAAATGATAAATTTCAAGGTTACAAAGGAAGCTGAGTGCTGGAATTGCTTCAAATATCACGTCTGCTGAAAATGTGGATTGCAATGGGATACAAAAGGCAATTCTTAAAAGGTATTTTCAAATTGTAACTGTTATACAATTTTCACATCAAACAACACAACAGTGCTTTAATTGATGAAGGACACAATCAACATACAATAAAATGTTCTCAAAAAGTAGTTTTAACATCATTATTTCCTTATTCTACTCGCAACCCATTATATCAAATCAAAATCTAATATTTTGTACAACTTTTTGATGATCTGTCAGATGGTTCGGGTTCACGTTATGCTTTTCTTTTTTTGAGAAAGCAACTTTTGTCATCTATCATATTGCAAAGTATGGTGCCCAAAGTATTACTTCGAAGATGGTCTTTTTTAAATAGCTGATAATCATATGGCACAAAGTCGTCTGCACAGTTTCATGGTTTTACTAAAGTTGATAAACTAATACAACTACCCCACAACATGACAAGTGGCTATATCTATATGCATCTGTTAAAGTAATTAAAACAATTTCAATACATTAACCATGTAAACAGTCTTTCAAATACTGGGTTTTAAACACAGTTTTTCGACAGATTACATAACATTTTAATAACGTTTCAGTGCCTGTCTTTTTAATGTAGTTTGATCTGTGTTTATCTCGATAGTGTTGGGTTTTACTGGCAGATAATAGTAGAGTTGCTGATAATTTAATTATCTTATAACTTATTATACATAACACATATTATCATATTTTTGTTTCTGTATTCATACATGTCATAATTAATCCAGTGTCCGCTAGATTGGACAGTCGGCAAATTAATTTTTCTTTAAAACAAACCTTAATATAGTAAGATTGATGGGATCAAAGTTCGTCATACTACATCATTAAGTGTGTACACAGGGAGAAAAACATACACGACATTAATTGTGTACTTACACAGTGAATGCGGAAGTAATATAACATGACGCCATTTATCTCCAGAGTTGTCTAAAAAATATGATTGGTGTGCTCAATCAACCGTTACGTCTGCCAATTATGTTTGTATTTCTATACGGTTAGTTTATTAATGGTTAAGAGAGCTATGCATGAGTGGGATACTATTATTGTAGGATTGAACACCATTACCTCAAACAGAGAGTATTTTTCAACACAAAAAGGGGGACGATATTTTCTGTTCAGATCTTTCAGGCATTATAACTTTTGTTCTCCAGACATTTTAAACTGTTATTATAATAATAGTGACTCTCTTAGCTGATATTGATCATTACACAGTTTAATACTTTTATATTAAAATCATGCGGGTCAAGGGCAATCCAGAATACCATTTGTTCTCGAACATATGGGAAATAATTATTACAATTCAAGATACGTTATAGCATTTGGTGATGTTACTGTTTTCTTAAGGTGACATGTTTATGGCCTAATTTACACATTTGATGGTCTTTAATCTGTTGATCACTTTATCTTGGGTAAATAAGTGTTGTCACTACGATTATTACGGGTCAATGTTTAGTTAGCAATTTCCTTCAGTCCAGACTTAACCGTCGTTTCTAAAGGCTTCAATTTTTCATTTCTTTTCTTTCTCGAAAATTTAAATCCCTGAATTTAAAAACCCACGAACATGTAGATATTGCTGAAACCACGAAAATTGATACCCACGAATTAAAGTACTTTCACAGTAGTTTTGTTTTCCATATTTGGGGGTACTTTAATTTCAAAGAGCTCCATGTGCTTGTAACTTAGATAATGTGTGTATTCTTAGAAAAGAAACCTTTTTGAATTATCACTATTGGTTCAAATTCGAATCATTATACATTAGGATACAACATTTGTTTACACACTCGTTTCCTTCTTTCTATTTTATGCGAAAAATACCAAGTAGAACATAAACTGACCATGTATTTGTTAAATAATGAAAAAAAACCAACCCGTATACAAATCAGAACAGGGTTATCTCAGGTGCTCCGGAAGGGTAAGGATCCTTCTCCACTTTTGGTCATGATCATGTTGCTCATGTTGGTACAAACCATGAGATAATTATTATTCGATAGGACATATTTAGGGAAAGGAGGTTGGATTGAATTTTTTGCAACATATTTGTCGTCATCTGTGAAACAGATATTCCATAACGGTCAACCCACTCGTGGAAATCATGATAGAAACAGCACTGGCATACCGTACCAGCTGGCAAATATATACATTTATCTCTATAAAGGTGCTGCTAGAATGTTGCTACGCAGAAACGGAAAGTTAAACATTTTAAAATACAAATCATCCATTTTGTCGTCAATGTATATATATTCTATATGAATAGAAGAAAATTGATCACGTAGAGAAGCTAGTAAATCATCTTCATTATATTAAAAAAAAAAGTGGGAGATGTATTCAGCTTGACATACTTGTACACTTTTGTCCATGAATGATGGCCATATGTTAACACTGTTATCCACAAAATTATTTATCAATAAAACAGTCCAATACGGTCATTATGAATTAGCCGGGCCATTCCGAATGAACATGTCATTATGGGATTTTCAGTTGTTATCATTTGGATATTACAGAAAGATATAGTATTATGAAAATAAGAGTTTCAAGAATAAATTCCATTTTTTAACTCATGCTTTTTAATTGATTTTTATTTTTTGTTAATTTTTTTTTTTGGATTAAATAAAGATGGAACAAAAATAACGAGCCAAAATAATTCAACTTTAATTTTTGTTTTATGGATAGTTTTTTGCTAACGAAGGTATCTTTGAATACAAGATCGACTACATTGTATGTATATGTCTACATCCGCATTCATGCTAAAGTGGAGGTATAGTAATAGGGATTATATTTTTGAAACACTAAGGCGTTTTTATCCCAGGAATAGATAAGTACAAGTGACCTTCGTGGGTCTTGGGTGGCAGGTAGAAAAGATAGTAAATTAAATCAAAACTGTAGAAATAAAAAATAAATCGTCTTGTTTGATATGCATTTTTATCAGCCTCTTGAGTCTATACCCGAACATTTTTTAAATTCAAAGTATTAAATGACATTTAAATCACACAGGTCGAACAGAAACGAACATCGGCGTCCGCCTATTGATAAAAATATATACAATTATAAACAGAACATACCATTGAAAACAATACTTTGAAAACGAAGTCTGAGCGGTACAAACCCAAGCAATAGAATCAGGGATGATCCCTTATGTGTTCTCTACGAGTTCAAAGATCTTGCAGGTGCAAAACACAGAAACACGAAAAGAACAGGACAAATGTCATACCTAGATCAGCATCTTACAAAGGAAAAAAAAGAAGCACGGATTAAAAGTATGTCGTGGAGCGAGCGACATCACGACCAACAAAAATTATGAAAATACATACATGTATCATAAAATGATAAAAAAAAACCATTAAAAGGTTCTGAGTAAAAGATAAGTATACCATTTTTGAAGCGTTAACCGAATTGGGAGAAAATATTAACGAATAATGACACTATAAGAAAACTGCAGAAAATTTTAAAACGAATTACTGAAATCACCCGGAGACCGTGTATATTTACGCCAAACATTTTTCATTTTAAGCTGAACAAATAGATTTTGAAAATACCCTACAAATTTTAAAATTAATTGGTTTGATAAATGTAACAAACATCTGTTGAAGTCACTTCTGAAAAATCATTTTCGTTATGAGAATTGAAATTTGTAATTTTCATGACGTTACATTATTTAATTTCACGAGGATAATATTAAAAGTAATGATAAGTTTGTCTTAAAAAGATTTCATCTTATCAACAGTTTGAATTAATTAAAACATTTGAATTTGATTGTTTTAGATAAGAAACAAATTTCAATCTCCTTCTTAAGGACAAAATATTGAAATTGCTAACCTCAAGGATTTGTATAGTATACAAATCCTTGCTAACCTTAAGCATTTTTCAATTTGCCATAAAATATTGAAAAATGAAAAATGCTAAAACGTGGAGCATTTTTCAATTTGCCTTTAAAAATTGAAAAATGAAAAATGCTCCAACGTGGAGCATTTTTCAATTTGCCTTCAAAAATCAAAAAATGAAAAATGCTCCAACGTAGAGCATTTTTCAATTTGCCTTTAAAAATTGAAAAATGAAAAATGCTCCAATGTGGAGCATTTTTCAATTTGCTTTGAAATATTGAAAAATGAAAAATGTTGAATTTTCATCTTTAATTTTTTTTTCTCAAAAATGAAAATGGTTTTTAGCTCACCTGGCCCAAAGGGCCAAGTGAGCTTTTCCCATCACTTGGCGTCCGTCGTCGTCCGTCGTCCGTCGTCGTTAGCTTTTACAAAAATCTTCTCCTCTGAAACTACTGGGCCAAATTAAACCAAACTTGGCCACAATCATCATTGGGGTATCTAGTTTAAAAAATGTGTGGCGTGACCTGGTCAACCAACCAAGATGGCCGCCACAGCTAAAAATAGAACATAGGGGTAAAATGCAGTTTTTGGCTTATAACTCAAAAACCAAAGCATTTAGAGCAAATCTGACATGGGGTATAATTGTTTATCAGGTCAAGATCTATCTGTCCTGAAATTTTCAGATGAATCGGACAACCCGTTGTTGGGTTGCTGCCCCTGAATTGGTAATTTTAAGGAAATTTTGCTGTTTTTGGTTATTATCTTGAATATTATTATAGATAGAGATAAACTGTAAACAGCAATAATGTTCAGCAAAGTAAGATCTACAAATGAATCAACATGACCGAAATGGTCAATTGACCCGACCCCTAAGGAGTTATTGTCCTTTTAAGTCAATTTTTAACAATTTTCATAAAATTTGTAAATTTTTACTAGCATTGTCCACTGAAACTACTGGGCCAAGTTCATTATAGATAGAGATAATTGTAAGCAGCAAGAATGTTCAGTAAAGTAAGATGTACAAACACATCACCATCACCATAACACAATTTTGTCATGAATCCATCTGCTTCCTTTGTTTAATATTCACATAGACCAAGGTGAGCGACACAGGCTCTTTAGAGCCTCTAGTTTTTTTGTGTTGAGGATTTTTCAATTTGTTTAATCAAAGTTTTGCTTTTATGCTTTAAATATAATACACATATGTGCATGTGTGAACCCGTGTATATACACATTTTTTACCTTACCCCGAAAAGATAGGAGAACAACAACGCACCAGCAAAATTTTGTGATGTGGCGCAGGATTATTATGCAAAAAATTATTGTTATTTCCCTTGCTTAAAACCCTTAACTTTATATTTCCCTATTTTGTTATTCACATTCAGGTTAACTACATATTCTCGTTATATCTGTTAAATCAAATGGATATTGGTTTGTTTAATTCATTGATAGAGATATTTATTTTTACTCCAAAGTTTAGTTTTTGCACCGTTGCAAAACATTTGTAAACTTCTTTAAAAAGTTAATATAAATTTAAGATAACATCTGAGCAGTTCGGACACGCATAGATCAAGGCATTTATAACCCTGCTCGTAACAACACGGTTCGGTTATTGCCTTTAAAGGATTTAGCATAGCGGAAAGCAATGACAATATGCCCTATAAAATCATCAACGACAGAATAGCTTCACCAAAGCTCAGAGCTATTCATCAATAAATAGCAAATGAAAAAGACTGTAACATAAGATTTCGTACTTTCATGCAATTGCTACGGATTTGGTGATACCCTCGTTTACAACCTAGAACATATGTAAAGATAAAAACAACACCTAGGAAAGCTGTTCTGTTCCCAGTCTCTCTGTATAAGGTTGATTAATAAGCCATTTTCCTTCTAAATACAGCTCATTTTGGAAGTCATTGAATGCTCCCTTTCTTAACTAGATAAAATGAATTAAATAATTTGTTCACTGGTTTTTTTGGGGGGGTTAGTATTACTTAGCTACTTTAACATTTGGCATCCGTCGTCTCTGTTTACAACTAGAACAAGCTGTGGTTTACATCTCCGAATCTCAATCAGAATTACTAAGGCTAAATGTTGGTCCCGCGAGGTTGATGTTGAATTTTACAGCGATTTTTCTGTTTTTAACTGAAATACATTATTTTGTGAAAACTAATCAGAAAGGAAGCAGACATTTGAGTCAGTGCTCGGTGGAATTAATAACGACTGTCTTTAGGAGACAAGTTTTGAAAATGTAGGTGTATAATTGTTCCTGTGGTCTGTTATTTTTATAGTATGGTTTATTTGGTACATTTTGTGTCAATGTATAGTCAAAATATGTTTAATGTTGTCAAGACTGATATTGCTGATTACTTAAAGTTTGTTCATTTTGAGACAGATTTTCTTTTATTTGGAATGAATGTGCGATGGCATTTTAGCTAAAAATTAACTTCAAATGTGAAGCTAGTTTACATTTCTCTAGATATAAAAAGATGTGGTATGAGTGCCAATGAGACAGTTTGCCTTCTAAGTCACAATTTTTAAAATAAAAACCATTATAGGTCAAAGTACGGTCTTCAACACAGATTCATGGTTCACATAAAACAATAAGCTATAAATTGTTCCCAAAATGACTAGTGTAAAACGATTCAAGCGGGAAAAACAACGAGCGGTCTATAATCGCAGAAAAGGTGTGTTAAGATCGTGTTGCAATCGAATAAATCGTGCATGTATTGTCGTTATGAAAACGTGATTAGCGTAATAAATCGTGCATGTATTGTCGTTATGAAAACGTGATTAGCGTAATAAATCGTGCATGTATTGTCGTTATGAAAACGTGATTAGCGTAATAAATCGTGATTATCGTATTGAAGACTCAGAATAGGCGTGATGAGAACGTGACCCGTAGCGGGATCGTAGTAGCATCGTGAAAACAATGAAAATCCAAACTTTCATCCTGCTCGTACCGGGACCTCACCTTTTAGATTGCGGTGAGCGTGGTGCAATAGTGGTCTAGTGTTACTTGGGCATAAAACATGCTCCTTGTTTCTCTACCTTTCCTACTGATCAAAATGAGCAACTTGTTCTTGTCTTGAATTGTTGATACCGTACGTTTCTTGCTTTCATCGTGTCAGAATACATTTTTTAATAATCGTGAAATATATATCACTTATTGTTCAGTAATTTCAACTGTTGTTATTATTGTTATTGGTCGTAACGTAATCAATAAACATAATCAATACCGAAGAAACTGTGCTATCTTATTTTTTCTTAGTTTCCCAGGTAACAAGTACAAAAAACATCACCAATTGGTACATGTACATTTATAAAAATTCATATATGTATAGCATGTATGGCACATGAAAATAAATAACGCTGCGCTCTCCATGTATTCATTTACTCAATTCGTGAATGGAATGCTCTGTAACTAAACTGACGAATACTAGTGATAAACTTTGTTTTATTCATAATTTCACAAAAAAAAAAGATGTGGTATGATTGCGAGAGAAACAATTTTTTCCACCAGACATTAAATGATGATGAAGTGAACAAGTATAATTCATAGTACAGTCTTCAACATTGATGAAAACCATTACCGCACAACAATCTATAAGAGAATCCAAAAAGAAAAATTTCAAAACAATTCAATTCATTCGAGAAAAATTAGTTTTACGGCGCATATATAGGACTCTTAGTGATTAAACTCGTTTTATGTGCACAACCATCCCCTTAACATTGAACAATGATAAAAAGCATATTATAATAAAAACAGTTGAATCGTTTCACAAATGATATCAGATATGTTCCTTACGTCGTAACTACAATCCCCTTCCCTTTCATGAATGTGACCTACCGAATTAGACTATTTACCGGATTTGTTATCACATTGGCAACACGACGGTAGCCACATGTGAAGTAGGATCTGCTTACCCTTTCGAAGCACCTGAGATCAACCCTAGTTTTTGGTGGGGTTCGTGTTGTTAATTCTTTAGTTTTCTATGTTGTGCCATGTGTACTATTGTTTGTTTGTTTTTTTTTTTCATTTTTAGCCATGGCGTTGTCAGTTTATTTTAGATTTATGAGTTTTACTGTCCCTTTGGTATCTTTCGTCCCTCTTTTGAAAAGACTTTTCAAATAAATAAATAAAGAGCTCCGCTGTAAGCGCATGGTACTCCTCTTGTCTTTATGCTTTAAGGGCATACGATACAGTAGAGATCCCTCGTTGATTTTTTCTTAAAATTTTGATAGAAGGTCAATTTCAATGTGTACTTTTTAAATTTGCAAAGAAAAAAGTACCTTGAGTTCATCACCTACTTTTAGAGATAATTTGGTTCGAAATTTGCATATTTGGAAGAAAATCCCTGAAATTTAATAAATTATGACTTTTAAAGAAAGTAACAATACTTTTGAACGAAAAGTCATAACTTAACCGGGTTTTTGTAAAATATTCCCTTGATCCATGACATCAACATACTGAAACAAGTTTTAGGTTAAACCAAATCATCATGTTCCGGATTTAGATTGCTATAGACCTTCTAAAATTCAAACTGACCACACGCACGATACACGCACGCACGATACACGCACGGTGAATGCACGATACACGCACGATACACGATACACGCACGATGAGCGATGAGCGTTACACGGAGGATTAACGCAAAATGAATGATGAATGATGAACGCACGATACACGCACGATGCACGATGAATAATAAATACACGATACACGCACGATACACGCACGATACACGCACGCACGATACACGCACGTTGAATGATTCATTGACGACTGAACAACGAACGCTTTTTGCACGATTCTCAAAGCTATTTTATTTAGAATAGTATTTAACATTGATATGCATTTTCATTAAAGGCAATACTTGTAGCTGTTTTGCCGATACCAGCATATTAGATAATATGCTATTTTGCCAGCTCAGATTCAAATAACGTAATTAAGTCGGCTATTTTATAGGCATCGGAAATATTTGTGAACTTGGACAGAAGCTCATAACAATCAAAATATAGTGTCTTGATTTTGTTCAGCCTCACCCTGAGAGTTCAAGTTTACGGCAAACGAAGGCGAGACATTGTGTTCCGCGAAACCCTTACTAATTTTATTTTATACAGTTATAATCTAAATTTTATTTTTATGCATGCAATGTCCGACGCATTATATCTACAGAGAGTGACTGGTTCTAGAAATTATTTTAACTAACATGTTGATATAATTGATTGCAATAAATGAATGATCTATGTATTTTTATTTTCATGTTATATATTTTTTTCTCACTTTGACGGATACATTTTATAAACGATTATATATGTATATATCTAAAAAAAACATTGCAAGCTGTTTTCGTATTCACTACAAGCATAGCAGAAATTATTTGATTCTTTTATGTTAACATTCACTGCAAATTTTTGTAGTTCTGTACATATATACTTATCAACAGGACATATTAGGTTATAATTTCACCAATAAATGAGTAGTTGAACAATCTTTAGAACGTGTCGGTTTTTCCTTGATATTGCCGAAAATCAGTGATCCGACTGACACGAGCGAACTGACATAACACCTGATTAAACAATCATAATTTCTTTTTTTAATGTAAGTTACAAAGTTCCTTATATTATCCATTGTTATCAGAATCGTATATGTTAATTGAGAGCAAAAGATATCAGTTTGTCAGAAAAATTTGATTCGTACAAATTAATTAGAACTACCTAAGAAAATGACATTTACTAAATAATTAGAAAATTTAAACATTTGTAATACTAAATAGTAAATACTTCATTAGATACTTCTGAAACGACTTTTCGTCCTGAATATGCATGAAATTTTTGCCACTGGACGTTTAAACAACCACTTAATAATCAATTTATCAAATTTTGCTCTCAGTAAAAATGACTTAAACAATATAAGACACAATTGGTGTCTGTTGTTTGTTTGTACAGTAAACATACTGAATGCGTTAATATTCCTTATATAATTTCAAGTATGTAAGAAAATTCATACATATTTTCAAACATCCTGACACTTCAAATTTCTAGGAGGTGAGATTCATGGGGTTTTCCCTAAAACTCTTTGGGAAAATGCAATTTTTAATTCCAATTTGAAACCAAACGGTAATAGATATTCCAATGTTTTTTTTAAATGCATGTCTAATTTGATAAGGAGATTTGAAAAATCTATCTCAATGGTAGTTGAAATTATTCAGTGCAATCATTTTGTGTCCGTCGTTGTCTTTCATACATATCAATGAATTGGTGTATCCACTGTTTGCTGTTCGTAATCTGTTGTTTATGGCAGTCAGGCCTCGCGATCGGTGTCCAAAATTTAAGCTCCCACTTAGGTAAATTAATGATCATTTATAGGGGAGGGGCTATTTTTCTCGATGCAAACATAATTTTCCTTCCTGAAAAAAAAAACAGCTTAACAATTTTCTATATTTTTTCATTAAATCATAAACCGATGCATATTAAATGATTTTTTTTAAATTTAAAAACATATTTTTATGGTAAATATATCTAAATGTCTGGGTAATTTTCCTCTCTAAATAATTATTTTGTTCATTTTTTAAGGTAATAAGTTAGTGTTATCAGTTATGTAATTTGACACGTGTCTTATAGTTCTGCCTATAGTTCAGTGATTTTCGGAAAAATTAACGAAAACCGGCACAGGCATTGTTCAATTATTATCAGTGATCTTTTATTGATTAAATTTGAATGTATGCATTAAATATCAATCTCTATATAGATAAGAAATTTGTTTACATTGCACATCACTCTTTTAGTCCTTAGTAGCATATTATAACATATTAGTGCACTTAGGAGTCCTTAGCCGTGTTTAGACGCACCATTTTCTGCTCTTTGGTTGGAATGTTGTCTCTTTGACACATTCTTCATTTCAATCCTCCATTTTATTCAATTAGTTGTGATTCTCTTTATCTCTCTGTTTTATGTTTTTGCAGACGAAAACAATTCGCAGAATTAATCTAAAATAGTAGACATTAAACTCTTTCTTCTAAAAACTTTTAGCATTTTAACATTTTCTCGAGATTTAACCATTAGCTTAAGAGCATATGTCCCTTCTTTTTAGAAATTTGGCTTGATACCGTATGGAGATTTTTGTTTCAACTATTATGAAGAAATTAACGACTTTTTTTAACTAGATAAATATTCAACAAAAATACCGTTTTTTCTTAAATCAATTTCTTTTAACAAAAATCAATTATTAACAAAGAATTGTTACACAAATGTAGTAAGAACCCAATTTTGTAACGAAGATATTCCTTATCTCTTTACCGAAATCTGCATATCTTTATATTTTGAAACAAAGAATGTTAAGGATGTCTGCTCAAAGGACAGAAATGTCCAAGAAACCGAAATATTAAGTAAATGTCGAATAATTGCAAACCCAGTTGTCTTTTAAATTTAGCACATGAAGATATAATTTTAAGCACATATACACATGTACAAATTGATTTTGTAAAAAAAAAAATCTCTGTCGGTGGTCTAAAACTGTATCGCATGCCCATAAATGTCCTAAAGCTTTAAATGTTAGATCATGAGGGTCTGAATGGGGATTCAGTATTTCTGTGTTCTATATTTTTAGGCAATTTGTTTTATAATTCGTTTTACCTTTTGCCGATCAATCTTTATTCCATATATTCTAGTACCTCATCATTTTCTTTTCTATTTGTCTAGTTATTTTTTGTATTCTTTATTTTTTTGTCTATAGTTGCCTTCTATGAACCCCCATTCACACCCTCATGTATAATGGAAGACGATAAACATTTTAGTATACATACCACCCGTTGTCACTTTCACCTGACATACAAATCACATATTGTTATTACGGCACGTTATTTCCACCTGGACACAGGCCTTATATAATATAATACATTACGTAATAATAACGGATATAGTAAATTCAGTAGAATATAACATGTATCATCGCACTGACTTCTTAAATGTATTTTGAACTGACAATTGTAAATAGTATTTTTAGTTATTTTAAAACTAAGAATGAAAATCGGGAATGTGTCAAAGAGACAACAACCCGAAAAGAACAATTGACAGCCGAAGGCCACCAGTTATATTTGCTAATGTTTTAGTTTCGAATAAGGCAAAAGCTATTGTATTTTCAGAAAATTTCTAAACGGATAATGAGAGTTTAGTGACCTTGACTTGCTAACAGCCCTAGCACTGTCTCTAAACATTGTCGAATTTAAGAGCCTGTATCAATTAAGGGATATGCTACCTAGCTTTTGGTGTTTACAAAAATATACATTTCAGAACCAATTTGTGGCTTCTTTATATTTATACCAAAATTGAGTTCAAGGCAGTATTTTGTCGAAGAGAACTATTACCCAAAGTGCAACATGCGAGAAGAAGTTTCATTTCCCTTATTGTTTTTAGTGGTGTGACTAATCTTTCGAGGTTACGTCACGGAAATATATCTTAAATGAAAAGGTGCAACTGGGTGCATCCCTCATAAAACAAATTAAAAAAAAATCTAAATTTATAAAATGACGGGTATTCGTCAATCAGACAGCAATCCAAGAATAAGAGGTTTAAGCATACATGTACCCCACGTAAAATTCAATATACATGTAGGACTGTGAAACGGGAAATACACGAAAGATTTGTTTTTATACGTACGATTGAGTATCATTCCCTAAATACATACGGGTCCACAAACTGTTCTTATGATTATATAATGGTAAATGAGGATCTCATTAGAGGAACAAATTAAGTAACGATACATGTAGAAGCAATAATAATTTCCACTTGCAAAACATCAAATAGGACGATCTCTCAATAAGAACGCAGCAACTTGAACTATAGCATCCATAGGCAATAACACTATAGTAAATGCTTTATATACTGACATTGAAACAAATATACTGCTCATAATAATTGCACATACAATGTATGTAGACTTTAATTAAAATATCCCGCGTTTTATAAAACATCGCACTCCATTGCGCCAAAGTCTGCTGGTCTGCGCCGAAGTGTGCTGAGCTATTATTTCATTATTCAACCCAATGTAACGCAAAACGAATAATACCGTTTTGAGCTATAAAACAAAGGCAACCCTTTATACTAGTCAAAAATTGCTTGGTCTTGATAGATGCATACGAAACTTCAATTAATTGTTTGTATTTTATTATATCCGATAAAAATGAACAAAAATTGGACAAAAACTACCGATTTTTCTATGAAACAAAATTCATCCTTATTGGAGTCTTTGTCATATGGATTCATAAAGGACAAAAAATCTCCTAAGTAACAGAACAAAAAACACTTCATGGTAAAAAAAACACGGGTGCGTCTAAAGGAGTCCTTAGTGCACTAAAAACTTATAACATGCCACTAAGGACTAGATGGGATTCTGTTACATGTAATTTCTTTTCATATTATGGTATATATCGATATTTAATGCATACATTTCAAATTTTATAGAAAAGTAATAATAAATAATCAAGATATTCAACATTACCAAGACACGCGCATGTTTTTCTTTGATATGCCGAAAATCAATGAACCGTCTTACACGTGTCAAATTACATAACTGATTACACGGAAATCCTCCTATCTGATGTCTTAACGTTTAATCGACAAGATCGGTAAAGTTGGATACTTATAAATGAATAATTCTTGAGAAAAAAAAAATCAGAACGAAGAAGTATTTTCTCAAGTGTATTTTGAAATCATTTCAAGTAAATGATAAATTTGTCAACAGAGTAATAGATCTAATGTCGGTTTTTAAAAGACCGCATGCAAATTTTGCGTTCGTATATTGGTATCACTTTGTTGTCGTCCGTCGTCAGCTTGACTTCTTCGTGGAGCGTTTTCACAAATTGTGGTATACTTTGTTGTTTCCAGTTAATCGCCATTTTGAATACGTGTTTTATAGATTTGCAAATGATACTTGTCCACACATGACATGTTGAAACAGGTTACGAGGTTTCAACACATATTCGTACAATCGTTCTTAAAGTTTTTGAAAATACATGTTGAAGTTTTGATAACAAGAAAAAGATGTGGTATGATTTGGGATGAGACAACTCATCGCAAGAAATAAAATGACACAGAAGTTTTCACCATAAGTCACCCCACGGCCTTCAACAGTGAGTAATGGACACACCACAGTAATTATTTCATAAATTATCTCATACAATATGTTAAACAAACAATTTGTTTAAAAAAAATCGTAAAGGTTCCGCGGAACCCAGTGTCTCCCCTATTCTTTCTGTTAATTGCATGCTCAACAACAATGAGGAAATAAATCAATAAAATATTCCTGTTGATACTATCTTTTGATTGAAAAAAGCTTCTGTCCAAGTTTGGTAAAAACCATGCAAGGACAGTTTATGAATCTAATAAATGTTTTAAAACTTCCTGATACTATCTTATGATTATTAACAAGCTTCTGTCCAAGTTTAATAGAAATCCAGGTCATTAAAATTTCAAACACGCCAGGATCGCTTAGTCTCGCTTTTTCGACTAAAGTCGAAGACTCGACAAAAAACATACAAATCAGATTTCTTTTGACATACGGGCGCAAGTACGCTTTTTTATACGCCCGTCAACATTTTGACGGGACGTTTTATGGTATACAAATGTCCGGCGTCCGTCCGTCCGTCCGCATGTCGCACTGTAACTTGAGAACCGCTTTTCCATTTCATGAAACTTAACATAGTTGTTTCTTATGATGGTTTTCGGAATTTACTCATATTTTTAGTGAAACCATTTGTATTTACACGCATCTTTGTCGGAATTAAAATAAAAACAAAACACTTATAAATATATATATTCCTTTTGTCTCCGTATATCTTACATAAACATTTTAACAAGCTGACCACACTCTTATTTATAAGTTGGTGCACATCAAAGTCGTGCTCCTATGGCAAACAATTTTGTTGCAAAAGAAATAAAACAACAGCAAACTTATTTGTCCTTTTCATCATTTTAAATAAGAACAACACATTTAATTATAAATATTTGAAGCATAAATCTTTTCGATACAATTGTTTTAAATCACTTAAAACAAGAAGTAATTGTAACAGGATGCTGTTACGAAGTCTCCCAAACAAAGCTCCCATAACTCGCCATTTATATGGTCCCATGTTCATTTGATTTGATTTTTTGTCCAATAAAAGAATATATATGGCTTACGGGTGGGATCTCCACCATTTACAAGTATTCAAACAGGAGGGGGTGGTGGTAACCCCAGAGACATTTCATTTGATTTGTATAAATCCTACATTTCATTTGATTTGTTTTATTGTCCCATACAAGAATATATGTGGTTTAGGGGTGGGGATGTTGACCGTTTACAAGTTTTCAAACAAGAGGGGGTGGGGTGACCCCCTCGGGACTTCCCTTTTATTTCATTTCATTTGTTTTATTGTCCTCTACAAGAATAAATATGGTTTAGGGGTGGAGATCTGGAACATTTACAAGATAATAGCACATTCTCAAATTGAACGGGGTGGGGGCAACCCCCAGGAACTTCCCTTTAATTTCATTTGATTAGCTTTATTGTCCAATACAAGTATATATCATGGTTTAGGGGTGGGGATGTTGACCGTTTACAAGTTTTCAAACAAGAGGTGGTGAGGTGACTCCCTCAGGACTTCCATTTTATTTCATTTCATTTGTTTTATTGTCCCCTACAAGAATATATATGGTTTAGGGGTGGGGATCTGGACCGTTTACAAGATAATAGTACATTCTCAAATTTAACGGGGTGGGGTGACCCCCAGGAACTTCCATTTAATTTCATTTGATTAGTTTTATTGTCCCATACAAGAATAGATATGGTTTAGGGGTTGGGATGTTGACCGTTTACAAGTTTTCAAACAAGAGGGGGTGTGGTGAGCCCCTAGGGACATCACTTTTATTTTTTTTCATTTGTTTTATTGTCCCCTACAAGAATATATATGGTTTAGGGGTGGGGATCTGGACTGTTTACAAGATAATAGCACATTCTCAAATTGAACGGTGTGGGGATGACCCCCGGGGACTTCCCTTTAATTTCATTTGATTTGTTTTATCGTCCCATTCAAGAATATATATGTTCCGAATGCATACTGAATGTTTTACGGAGGGGACCAACCTAGTCAGTAACAACGTACTATTGTGAATTAATTTTCGGATAATAATCTTTTAGACATACATTAAAAACGGTGTCATTGATAGGCAACCATGAACACAATAAAAAATGAATCCGTGAAAGTGTTCCATGTTTATTCCATTCAAGTAAAGACTTGTTATTATAATACCATATATTTAACTAATTTATGAGGAAAAAAAACGAAAAAAAAAACAAAACAAGATTATATCTTGAACTTGTAAATCCAATTTCAAGTTTTAAAAGTTCCTCAATTTAAAATAATACATGATGTATTTGCGTGATCTTATATTTGTTTAATTAAAATAATGCCTTCAAATACATATAATGTTTATTTTTATTCAATTTTCCACAAAACATTTTAGCTTAGTTTAAATGAAAATCAGAAAAAAGAATTCAAACACTGTTGAAGAGAATATACATATTCGTGTTAATTCGCCTCAGTTTAATTTGTTAATTCATATTTGACATTAAACATTTCAATCCGCAATCCACATTTATCCGACAATCTTGTATATTGTATTTTCTCAATGAAATAACATAACGTGCATGTGACCATCAGAAACTAAGACAAAAATAATATTTATAATGGTATTTATCAAAACTTAAATATTTGAAAATATCTTAATAGCATAGGAATTTGCCAAACAAGCGAAGAATTATAATCTACCTAGGATTTACAACCAAGGATTTGTATAGTTTCTTTTCAATAAAATATTGTTGGTGTTTTTGGCGACTATAGCAGCAACATTGCCGTTATTAAATAAAAATATAAAATTTTCGCTATCTGATAATTATAGCCGCGGGTTAAAATGTTCATTAAAATGTATAATATTTGTCTTAAAACTATATATAATGGGCATTTAAGAATGACATGAAGTTCATCTTCAATAGTAGAGCTACAACACATGTCATCTCGTGGACTACTTTTGTTTCATACTTTCCAGTTTCTATTTTTTTAGTGGAGCTACCCCACATTTAAATTTTGCAAAAACACATTTGTTTTTAATTGACAGAATATTTTTTAACAAATAACAGTTGGCCAACAGTATATTTTTAAGTCCATTTTCGCTCAGTTGAATAGAAATTCCAATTTTAGCTCTTCTGTCGTAGAAATGTCAATATCATGTTATTGTTTGTACGTACAACATGTATCGTTATATAAAAATGTGTCAGTCCCATCCAAGATTCACCGAATAACCACAAAATATTTACAGATGATAAAATATTTACACAAAAAGTCATGAATCTGTATGAACGTTATGTACGATGAAGTTAATTAAGTGTCTACAAGAAAGTAAGTATGACTGTACATTTTATTTAAATTATTTATATACATATACTTTAACCGTGAGAAAAAAATATAAGCTTTGGTGAGCTCTATAACCGACTATCATATAAAAACCGCAATGTATGAACGTTACACAATTAGAGATGAACGTTTCACAAATGCACGTTATCTGATCTACACAATTATACACGATTGACGAACGCACGATACACGGTTATAAGAATGAATGATTGATGAACGCACGATACACGCACGATACACGGTTAAGAATGAATGATTGATGAGCGCACGATACACGCACGATACACGATTAAGAATACACGATGCACGCACGTTACACGGAAAATACACGGAACGATGAATGATGAACGCACGATTGGTACACGCACGATACACGCACGATGCACGCACGCAACACGCACGATACACGATGAACGCACGGAATAATGGTCAGTTTGAATTTTAGAAGGTCTGTACATGAAATAAAAAATTGACCATACTTTTGCGTCTTTTCGGAAGTGCAGAAAAAATTTGATCGTTGTTTTTTTCCTGAAATTTTGGTGGAGTGTTCTTGAAACAGTACTTGATTGATTGCAAAAGAAAACAATTGGGGTCCATGTGCTTGTTTTTTCAATAAAAGCCATACATCTTTATTTTTTACGACGTCTGTCAGTATGGCGCTAAATTACGTTAAATTAAGTTTTAATCGCAACAACGTCGTGTAATCATTCCCGCCGTACACGAGTTCGCTGTCAAGTTTATGCAGGTGTTTTTCAAAGCGTTGATACTTAATATAAATGAAGGATTCTAGCAGATTGCTTTGTCAGATGTAGATCTGCTAGAAGTATAAAGGTGCATCTCCGTCCGACATTAGTTCTAAATTGCTTGATGTACTGTAGGATGATAGACAACATTATTGACATGACAAAATGTGAACCAACTATAAATTAAGTGAGGCGATCATACCATATAACCGTCAACAATGACAAAACCGATACCGTATCGTCAACTTTAAAAGGTCCCGACGTACTTTGATTTTATTTTTTTTTACACTCAAAAGATAATTATCTTGCAAATTTAAATTATGAGCAGTACTTCTTGTTTTCTAATAAGAGCTGTTTTGTGCAATTTAACTCATGCCATTATTGCATCAATCGACCGAAAATGAAGTTGTAATATAATATTTCATAGGAAGTACTGCAGCCGGTATAAGAGAATGATATTGAACGATGTCTTTATCAATAGATAAGTTACATAACATTTTTTTACGGCGTATACGTATGAATATTTGCATACTTGTTTGTCTAGAAGAAGAGCTATATTGAAAACACTTTGTTCGTCTGTCTGATCGTCTAACTATGCGACGAGTTTTAACGTGTGTACACTTTCTGATCTGTCTGTCTGCAGTTAGTGTACATTTGCCGATACTTCAATTTTTATCTCTCAATACATTAAAGTAAAAAATGTACAATAGGGACATGCTTATACAAATAAGAAGACAAATGACTAAACGACTATATATAGGACATCGGACGGCCTTCAAGAGTAAAACCCATACCGCATAGTACATGTAGGACTCTATAAATATAGTTAGAAATTTACTGTTCATTATTAGACATCTTGAAGATAATATATATTTTTTTCAATTCAAAGTTTTATTGCCATATAAACATTACAGTTTGGGACATATAACAACAACAAAAACAAATAAAGACAATAACTAAGTAACTCAATATATATATACAAATTCAGGTAAATATTAAAGGGTCCCCTGTCCTCAGTTCCATTGACTTTTTTTTTAACAAGGAATCCTAGTTTATTCACAAGTGTTGGTGTTGATGGGTTAGGTATATATATAACTTTGTCATTGTCAGTGAGATTAGCAAATGAATTACACTTTCAAATTGGTTTAATAGATAAGTTTTAATTTTTATGCAGTTAAGCTGCATTATGCGAGCACCCTAGATTTGTGTTCTACCCAATAAATCCTGAAATACTTGCCATTGTTATTATCTAGCTTGTTACTATGTTATATATAACTAATTGAACACTTTTTTAATACTTTTTATTCTGGATTACAAAAAAATGACCAGAAAAACCTTAAATGATCGTCGATTTATCCAAAAGTTTTAAAGTTACACATAGGAAGTAGTGCTTATTAAAAATCCTTGTGTAGTTCATTATGACTTGTGCTTTTAGCTAAGATGTCAAAGAACTATTGTATGAAATATTTAATCGCCGAAAATCTCTTAAGACAAGCAGTTTAGATTTCCCAAATGACAAAAGTCGTAGGAATATTGTTTGTCATCAATACGTAGTACAATTACGTCAGTAGTCTATTATATAATTCAACTGTTCATGCTGTTGGCGGCAATTTCAAATTAGAAAAAGAGATTTTCGTAGCTTTTCAATTTTGAGGCAGGTGTGCAAATTAGCGGTGGTCCGAGACCTTCCACTTTTGCAAGCGGAATGTCGACTAGGATAGTTGGTTTCTAGCTACGCCCGACGTAGTCGCCTTACATTTGAAAGAAAATAAGACTTTGCAAACCTTTTCACCATGTTCACCAAAGTCTCCAATTAAACGAGCTAAAAACTTATTTTTATCATTATTATTCATGACGGCGATGTTCATTTTGTTCAACCGCTAGCTTTATACAGAAAATCGCCGACAAATATTGTATAAATTCGAGTAAAATCGTATCTGATTGACAAAAACATAACAATGACGGCCGTGAAGACAAAATTTTACAAAATCGGATCCGATTCCGGAAGCGGATAAGGGTAATTCCGGGTTTGACGATCATTTACAAAATAAATCCAAGCAGGTGAAAAAATACATCTATGCATGGTAAATGAATTTAAACACTATTATTGTAAACCAAAAGATATATGTAAAAGAAAGAAAAAGCAGAAAAATATTTTATTCAGAAACTAAAAATTACTTTTTGATAAATTTTAATTTATAATCCAATACAACGTGACAGCTGGGAACAGTATATCAAACAATATACATGTTCATGGTCACAGTCTAAATTTTCTTTATAAATAATAAATGATGATAATGCATGTGAGATGATTTTAAAGTGTAAGCATACTACTGAAATTTCGAGGGGTTATTTGTTTTTTTCTCAATTTTGAAGGATCAATTAAAGTAGCTGAAAGTTTCATTCTTTATTTTCACAAATAATGCAACTATATTATATATACCTTTATGTAAGTAAATCATATGATATAAAGGTGGCTGCCCTGGCATTCTTTGGGCCATTCTACCCCTCCTGTTTGATAACTTGGAAACGGTCGAGCTCCCCACCCCTAAACCATATGAGGGGCAGATCCAAGATTTTAGGTTAGGAGGGGCGCAAACTTAAATTTTCGCCGAGCAGAGCGAGGCTAAAAAAAATTGAGGTAAAATGATCAGAATTTTCTTTATTAAGCTGAGAACAACCCATGCTTTGCAAATTAAAGGGGGGTGCAAGCCCGCAACCCTCCCCCGTCTGAAACCGCCCCTGCATATATTCAAGTATAGGACAATATAATAAATAAAAATGAAATATAGGGGGAGTCCCTGGAGTTACCCTACCCCCTCCTATTTGAGAACTTGGAAACGGTCGAGATCCACACCCCTAACCATATATATTAATGTTTGTGACAATATGAAAAAGCAAATGAAATATAGGAAGAGTCGTTAGGGGTCACCCCACCCCTCCTGTTTTAGAATTTAAAAATGGTCGAGATCCCCATCCCTAAACCATATATATTCATGTATGGGACAATATAACAAATCAGATGAAAGATAGGGGAGTCCCTGAGGTCACTGTTCACCCTCCTGTTTGTGAACTTGGAAATGGTCAAGATCCTTACCCCTAAACCATATATACTCATGTATGGGACAATATAACAAATCAAATGAAATATAAGGGAAGTCCCTGTGGTCATCCCAACCCTCCTGTTTGAGAACTTGGAAACGGTCGAGATCCCCACACCAAAACAATATATATCCATGTATGGATCAATATAACTAATTAAATGAAATATAGGGGGAGTCCCTTGGGTCACCCTACCCTTCCTGTTTGAGAACTTGGAAACCAATGAGATCCCCACCCCTAAACCATATATATTCATGTATGGGACAATATAACAAATAAAATGAAATGTAGGGGAAGTCCCTAGGGTCACCCTACCCCCAGTGGCGGATCCAGAAATTTTCATAAATTGGGGCCCACTGACTGACCTAAGAGGTCCAGTCACGCTTCAGTGATTCCCTATATAAGCAACCAAATGTTTTCCCAAAAAGGAGGGGCCGGGCCTCCTGCCCCCTAAATCCTCTGTCTACCCCTACCTGTTTGAGAACTTGAAAACCATTGAGATCCCCACCCCTAAATTATATATATTCATATGTAAGGGACAAAACAACAAATCATTTACATTTACTATGGGCAAGTCAGTCAGACCTCATCTTTGATCCCTGTTGTAGTGAACATTTGTCTGATTCGTGTCTCATAACTTTTGTACTATAGAACACAAACTCAGTTTTCTTTCCAGGGAAACCAGTCCATTCATACTATTACATGTTCATACTACGTCAAATTGAACTTCTAGCAGTCAAATAAAACCAAGGTTAACTACCAAGTAGAACAACTGCAATCATTGGGAACTTGTACCACTGCAGACTCACCATAAAAAATATACATTGATATATGCATTGCTTTTGAAACCTTGACAACATATAAATTATTTATATGAATGTTTAATGTTTAGGCAACATTGCCACAGTTTTCATAATAAGGGTTGCCTTGGTTTTTGGTTAACTGCCTTCAGCGCTTACAGCGCTTTGATTCTTTTCTTTGGTAAATTGTGTGAAGAATTTTGTGGTATTTTTCTGTATACATTAATTTTCTGAGTGCTATATATAAAATGTTTGTTGTTGTGTGTGTTTATTGTAATTTTTTCTTTATTCTGTTCGAGGTTCTAGATTTGTAAATTTAATTGATATTTGTATATGTTAAAAAGATAAAAAAAAAAAAAGTTGCATATCTATTAAAGTTTGCTACAAACCAAAGAAAAATATTGAGAACTACCAACTATATATTTTATTAAATAAAGTTAAATTACACTAAGGCCGTGTTCACACCAAACGCCATGTACATTAAACCTGTTTACAATTAGTTTAATGTAATGTACACTTGTTTCACATTAAATTTGTTCACATCTATACACCTTGTTTAAGGATTTTTTCACAATTTAATTAAAAAAAATCGGGTAATACAGATGATTAGAATGAACGAATATTCTGAATCCAAAATTTCCCCATACATTATAGTGTTAAGGAGGCTCGAGGGTATAAAAATTTCAGAAAAAATTAAACATTTGTTTTTCATTAAAAATTTTATTTATTACCTTTTGTAGTTGTTATTTTATCATATGGTACAAAAATCATTCAAAACAATCAATTCGTGTCGGCCCAAGATGACTTTTAAAATGTATACATCATTGAAAAAGTTCCAAATTATCTCCCTTTGGTGGAAAAATGCCATTTTTTGGCTCTAAAATTGAAATATCTTTTTTAACTCATCGGTGACCTATATTTTTTAATATAATTTCCATATAAGCTGTACTTAAACTAAATAATTGTAAAATTTGAGCGAGTTCTGTAATATATTTCCTTTTTTTATTTCGATTTTAACTTTATTTCTCCTATTACTTCAACAGAGAAAAACCACCTTTACAAAAATGTATGCTTCTTTCGAAGGCAGATTGTGAGCGAAAATGAACGGTGACCCCACTTTTTTATTTAATTTTTCTATTAACTATAAGATAAAGTTCATTTATAGAAAAATATAGAGAAATCCTATATAAATGATTTAGACCCGCGAACCCCCTTAAATATTGAATTGGTACCATCGAAAAGTAAAGTGCTCCTTTAAGAAAGTCATTTTGGATGATTTGCAGTAGTTTAAAGATGTATCGATTACGCATTAAAGACGTAGGCTGCACCAGCGTGCTTACAGACGAAGAAAAAGAATTGCGATGTTAATGTTATGTTTGTTTCAAATGGTATTTTTCTCCAAGGAGTATTTGGCAAAGGGAGGGTAATGTTTTTACTTCACACGCAAACAATTAACCTCACCCTTTTTCAGTAATGCATTTATGAGTGAATCGTTGTTTGAGTAAAGACCAGTGGTAAATATTTCTGTCAGTGTGTACGTCCAGTCGATTCGGGAAGATCTTTTCAAATGAATTATGTGTTCGGCAATGATGATATATGAGTCTTGATAAGGAGTTAATAAAGCTACGTAAAGTGTTTTATAACAAATAAATATATCAAGTTTAGACAAATATCTCTGTAAAGAACTTTAATAGAGGTCGGTCATTTAAAGACGTATCAACCGTATCATATACGTTGACGTATCCGCATCTGCAGATATACCAAAAAACAGTATATGATCCCGAGCTTTAATTTTATGTACTTTCAATAATGCAAATGGTTGTTTTCGCGATGCTACTACGTCCTCATTACGCTTCTACAACGATCCCGCTACGATTATACCACGTTGTCATCGCACTTATTCTGCGACCTCACTACGCTTATCAAGATCTTTCTACACTCTTCACGTTCTCATTACGACCATACCACGAGTTATCCGATTGCAACACGATCTTACCACGTTTCTACTGCAATTGTAGCGCGTACTTACCACGATTATACTACGTTCATACCGCGATCTTACTACGTTCTCAGCAATAACGTCAACATCGTGTTCCATATCAATACAGTTTCATTCCTCCTATTTCTGATTAATACGCAGATTTCTCATGCCAGCAAAATCTACTAGAACACGTGGGCGTGGTGGTAGTGGTTAATATAGAGGCAGAGGGAGTAAAGTAACGAATCCTGATCAAGCAGAGATGTCGGACCAACCTATCAAACCTTAATTAAAACCTATGCTGGTCCATAAAGCTCAAATGACGATATTTTAGTGAACGATAGCAGAGATGACACAGAAGTGTCAATAGATATAGGAAGATGTGGTATGAGTGCAAATGAGACAACTTCATCCAAGTAACAATTTATAAAAGTAAACCATTATAGGCCAAGGTATGGCTTTCAACACGGAGCCTTGGCTCACACCGAATAGGCAAGCTATAAAGGTCCCAAAACTTTAATAGACAGTGTAAAACTATTTAAACAGGAAAACCAACGGTATAATCTATACAAAAACGAGAAGCATGCTTGAGCCGTTAGAGCAAATGATTAACTACATACAGACAAAACAAAATATATGGAGCTTTTTTATATATTTTAAGTGAAAACGACAATGAGAATGATGGTCGTAGTATGAACGTAGTCAGGTCGTAAGAAGAGCGTGATGAGGACGGCAAGGGCGTGCTAGAATCGTGCTATGGTCGTGAAAAGCTTGGTATAGTCGTAGTGGAAGCGTAGTTGGGTCGCGATGAGAACGTGATGGTCGTAGTGAGGTCGTAATAACGTCGCTGTGAGATCGTAGCTCAGTCTCTCCGAATAGAATCACGTTTTCAAATTGGTCTACATTAAGGCCCAAAGGGTCCAAAACTAAAGTTAGTTTGATTTTAACAAAAACTGAATTCTTGGGATTCTTTGATATGCTGAATCTTAACATATACTTTGATTTTTGATTATGAGTGCAGTTTTAAACAAGAAATTTAAACACAAGGTTAATTACCACAAAAGGAAGGTTGGGATTGATTTTGAGAGTTTTGGTATTAACAGTTTAGGAATTAGGGGTAAAAAAAGGACACAGATAAGCATTTTTCTTGGTTTTAGCACAGTAACTTTAGATAAGTAAATAGAAATCTATGAAATTTAAACACAATATTTATGACCACACAAGGAAGGTTGGGATTGATTTTAGGAGTTTTGGTCCCAACAGTGTAGGAATGAGGGACCAAAAGGGTGAATTATTGGGGTTCTTTGTTTTACTGAATCTGAACATGTACTTAGATTTTTAATTATGGGCCCAGTATTCAAGTTGGTCCAAATCGGGGTTCACAATTAAACTTTGTTTGATTTCAAAAATATTGAATATATCGGAATCTTTGAAATGCTGAATCTAAGTATGTATTTAGATTTTTGATATTTGGGCCCCTTTATCAAATTGGTCCATATTGAGGTTCAAAGGTTCCAAAATTGAACTTTACTTGATTTCATCAAAAAATGAATCGATCTTAGGGTTCTTTGATAAGCTTATTCTAATCATGTATTTAGATTTTGAATATTGGACCATAAAAGGTAAATGTCCAATTTAAATTTTTTCAAGTTCTTAGACCACATTCATTCTGTGTCAGAAACCTATGCTGTGTCAATTATTTAATCACAATCCAAATTCAGAACTGTATCAAGCCTGAATGTTGTGTCCATACTTGCCCCAACTGTTCAGGGTTTGACCACTGCGGTCGTATCAAGCTGTGCCCTGAGCATTTTATTCAATTCTTTGACCACATTTATTTTGTGTCACATACCAATGCTGTTTAAATTATTCAATCACAATCCAAATTGAGAGCTTTTTAAAGCTTAAATGTAGTGCCCATAATTGCTCAACTGTTCATGGTTCGACCTTTGCAGGAAAATCTGGTTTGCTGTCTCTCTGCCAACCCCTTATATATTTATGACCCAGCTGAAGTCCGTCGCTAGGTGCGGGATTTTCTGGCTGTGTTGAAGACCTATTGGTGGCCATGGACTTCGGCCGTTTTTTTTTACTCTTTGATCGGGTTGTTTTCTCTTTAACACATTTCCTATTTCAATTTTCTATTCTATTTAGTATCAAGTATATAATATTTTGATTTATTTCTTATCATATGCACATTTCACTTTATTGTTATAGGCATAGTGGCACGACAAGTACACATGAATGGAAACATTACAGAAATCATTGGAAGCAACCGCACGAAGATCGTATGTAATTTCACAATTAACACAGGAGATTATCTCACAAATGTGTGGATTTTGGCAACAAATATTACATTACATGATTTTGAAAATGTAGCAGCATTTGACGTAAAGTTTGGTTCCAGATTAGTACCATTCGGAAAAGTTCTGTTCGGGAATGCATCATTGTCGCCATTTACGGAGTCAGTAAGAAATGCTTCAATGAGCTTTGATGACTTAAATTGTAAACATTCAAGACTGTATATGTGCAAAATAAGTGTTGCAACAGTGAACAAGCCAGTTATAGTAACAGAATCCGATGAAATTGGAATATACGTACAAGGTAATGAAATAATATTTTTAATATTGGTCGTATTCACAAACGGGTGGGAAATTGGAAGATTACACACCACTGTTTAACCCCGCCACCGAAATGTTCTTCTCATCTTTTATTTACAAATACTATTAAAGTTGATATGTATTATACTGCAAAACAGTCGCGGAATTTATAGTCACATCAACTTAAAGCCAAGAACTTAGTCAATGATATGCCAAGTTATGGTTTTGACCCAAATTCGATGTGCACTGTATTTGGAATTGTTATAAGGTACTGGTAAATTGCCAAGTAAAAGCAGTTTACCATGAAGTTGTCACCGTAATCACGTTCGTTAAATACAAGAACTGTGGATGCTAAACTATTAAGTTATTGACTCTTAACCAATGTTATACATTTTTCATTAAATTAGAAATACATACTTATACCCCTAATAAACATGAATACCATCCATTCTTGATTTAGTAATATAATTTCAAATACATCATGATATAATTGGTTAAAAACATATAAATAGCTCATTTTCATAATTCCATTAAATACTTTCACTTTTATCACGCCTTTTATTTTGCCATATCGATGTTATAACTACTAAGTTTTCATACACTTAATAACTTTATAACTTTAGTTTAAGTAAATGGATCTCTTTGAAATTTTTCCAGAAGATTCAATACCACAAAAGGGAGGTTGGGATTGATTTGTAAGGTTATGATGCCAACAATTTCGGAATTAGAGGACAAACAAAAGCATTTATGTAGTTCGTTGACAAAAAACAAGCATTTATGTAATTCCTTTGACAAAAACTTGTGTGAAAGGGTATGAATCACTCTTAAATTGTACCACATCGTTCCATATCACAAAGGGAAGACTGGGAATGAGTTTGATGGTAATACCCTAAAATTTTCAGAAATTATTCAAAATCCAATTCATATAGAAAAACCTTTTGCACATTATTGCGCAATACACAGACTATTTTAATTACGCAATAGCAAGACAATTTCAATTGCACAATATTGTGCAATAGCACAGTATTGAACAATAACAAGACATCTCAGTCAATTGAAAATAAATACATATCTTTACATTATTCCAATGGGATTAATTTAAAGTCTTTAAATATGAGGGTCAACTTTGGATTACAATTTTGATATTGGGCCCTATTTAAATTGGTCTACATTGACGCCCAAAGGGTCCAAAATTAAACTTTCATCAAAAATTAAATATTGCGGCTCAATGATATGCTGAATAGTAATGTGCATTTAGATTTTTTCTGGCCCTGTTTTTAAATATTGCGTATTGAGGTTTGAAGGGTCCAAAATGAAACTTTGTTTTTGTGTTTTCTTATATGCTGATATTAGATATCAGGTCATACGAGGTAAATTACAAATTTTTAAGATCTATAACCACATTTATTTTGTGTCAGAAACCTGAATTATGTCAACAATTTTATCAAAATCCAAATAAAGACAGTATCAAGCTTGAATTTTATGTCCAAACTTGCCCCAACTGTTCAGGCTTCGACCTCTGCGGTCATATCAGGCAGAGCTTAGCGACGCATTTTATTTTTCATAAATAACTTCATGTGGTTTCCTTTGAAATTAAGAAGATATTTGAACATAATGCAACTTCTGGTGACACTGATTTGATCGCTTTCATTGCACTTTTCGAAACGTATATGGTTTCTGTATATTTGTGCTTGTAATAACGGAGGATTACAAATGTGTCGAGCTTGTGATTGAATAACAACACATATATGTCAGTATAAAAATTATATTCAGGAAACTGCCAGTGTGTATAAGACGTTTTTATCACTAATTGGATCCTCAAATAGGTCCGTTTTTATTGATATCCATTTGACGTGGCTCGGTACTTGTACATCCTGTCATTGCGTTATTGTTCTATAATGATTCTCGTATTCTTGTCTTTCATTATTGCTTGTGTGCATTGTCTTTAGGACTTTTGATGTTTCTTTGATACTTTTATGACGTGGCTATGCACTTATACATCCCGTTATTGTGCTGTTGTGAAACATACTTGTATTCTTATCTTTCAATTTTGTTAATGTGCTTTGTCTATATGTCTTTTTATGTTTATTGATACATATATGGCTATGTACTTATACATCCCCTCATTGTGTTATTGTACTATTGTAAACTTGTGTTTTCTTGTCTTTTTTGCTGATAAACTTGGTTTTAATATGCCACTTTGTGCTTCTTTGTTACATATTTGTTGTTTTTTTTGTCGAGCCTTCGACTTTAGTCGAAAAAGCGATACATAGCGATACTAAATTAAACAACGCCCCCAAACCTGACCCTCATGGTTTACACGAGAATCTGGATGGAGACGCAGAATATAGAATAATAGATAAGGACAGTTGAGAGTGATGCACTGCTAAAAAGAGAGAAAAAAAATGCTTGTTGAAGAATACAGACACGAAACACCCCTGGGTGTTGAAACAGTAACGGATTGCGATGTACTCATATTGGTGACAAATACTAGAAGTTTACATGCGGACAACTGCAGTTCTCCGCTGCACTTATGTAAAAAGGAACTAAACGGAATACAATGAATTAAAACTTAAGATAACCAAATGTAGCTGCATTCTCTCCTTTCCATTAACTTCTTTAGAATGATTTGTAAATAACGTATTATTAAGTAATAGAAGAAAAGAACCAATTGGATGATGCTGACCAATTAGGGTTTAACGTCCAGTGACACATATCATGTGCATATGAGAACGACAACACGGTATATATACCATGTGTTGTATTATAAAGACACGTTCAGTCGGATTTGAGAACGTGCTACTTTGAACAGAAACAAAAATTAATATTAAGGCTGATTGAAAACGTTAATAATAAATTCATGCATATTCCAGCGGCCAATCCATATCACGCTATTATATATTGAATAGACACATTCTTCAATAAAATGCAAAGAAAGTCAAAATAAAAAAAGTTTTTACTAGAAGGATACTGTTGCACCGTATTGTCATTTTTCTTTTTACTCAAGAATATCTCATGCCAAGAAATTCTCGCTAAAAATTCCGGTCGACCCCTACGGCACCCATTAGTAGTTAAAAAATTTATTTCATTCAACAAATTAATTTATGACCTTCATGTACGTGTCGTTTAGAATACGGCAATATAAAAAATGGTCAATATTAATCATCCACGGAATTTGCTCCATGGGTATTTGCAGAATTTCAACGGAGGCAATTTCTTTGCATGTATTCTTAACTATTTCAATGGGAAAATATAAAGGTAGCAAAACTATTGTCGTGGCTAAATAACTCTTAACTGACACAATTTCAATTGTCCAACCCATTAACATACTTTATTCTCATAATTGTCAATAAAACGTGGTATTATTCACGTTATATTACATTTATGAAATATTTACTAATGTCAATTTATTTTTTGGAACCAAAGTACTAATTTGTGTCCTTTAAATGATATCTAAAATTGTTTGTTTCGCCTTTTATTAAAAAAAAATTGCTATGCGTATAAGCATAAATACTACATACTTGCGCGACGCCATTTTAGTTTTACTGAAAACTGCACAGACTATGAAATGTTTTTACAGGTGAAACATTTTTTATGATAGTTATCATTTTGTCAGACACTTTGCTTTTTTTGATTTGGTTCTTATAATATGCCAAAAATCTGTATATTTAAAAGAGTTCAACATTAAATTGTGCGTTTTATTTACGTATAACCAATCCGATTAACAGACCAATCGCCCATATAGTCGCATACTCAATATAAATTAACCGACCAATCTCTCGGTTAGCCGAGTGTCGGCCGTGAGTAGGAAATAATAAATTTAGTCCATAAGCTTGGTTCACACTGCCGATCAGATCAACTCGATGATCCCGATTGTCCAAATTTCCACGACCAAGCTCAACCAAATTCTTGATCGGGCCTGTTTACGCCATCCGACTGTACATGATCTTAACTCGACCATTCACGGCTCCTTAATGACTCCATCACGACTCCATCCCGACAACAAAATGAATACTTATTCGATAATTTCGATCAATTCACGATCTTTTCACGATCTTTACTCGACTAGCTAGATCAAATCAATTATTCACGATCTCAGTCTGATCTCGACCAGTCCAGATCGACCTGATCGGATATCAGTCGTAGGGATAATCGGGCATTGGTCGGGTATGCACAATTCTAGTATAAAAACGTCCGAAATTTTGATTCCACGCCGCTTCGAAGTGGGCATTTATTAAGTGTTACCCTTGTCCGTCTGTACGTACGTCCCTACAATATTAGTTTCAGTTCTCTAATTTTATTTTGTATCAATCAAATTTTATGAAACGTCGTATATACATTTTACAATGAAACACAGTTCAAATAGGGCGTTCTTGAGTAATGACCCTTAATAATGTTATACATGCTAGCTGAGGCATTATCAGTGTCCCATTGACACATTCTCCGTTTATTAGGTTATATTCAGTAGAAGGTCCGAGTAAAATCATACATTTAAAATATCTACATAGAAATAAAGCAGTTGGATTTGTGGGCAAGGGAGTAAGAGCTTAGAGAGACAGGTTACTAGCTGTGACGGAGCTTGAAGAGTGCATAGAAGATGAACAAGAAGGTGTAGACAGCAACGGGCGCCGAGAAATCTAGGTGAGACAGCGGCTGACACGACGACCACTGTGTGGGCAGTATGAGAGACTTGCACTAACTCAACAAAGAGGAACCCAATGCTTATAAAATCTTCCTCATAGTGGACACTGATATGTAATGGTAGTTTTATTGCTCTTTTTTGGAAATGACACCACAAAATGAGATTTGTCACTAGATTACATGTAGTAGTTATGTTAGAGAGCAATATACATAAACTTTACCATCTCCTTTTCCTTGTTTTTTTTTACAAATAAAGCGTACCGTTTGTGTCATTTATGTGCATAAGTATGTAATCAGTATTTTTCATAGATTTGCAGAATGGTCAAAGATATTTATTTTCTTTTTTCTGTCTGGCAACAGTCTGCATGTATTTGCTAAAACATATTGCAAAAAATATCACATATTTCCCAAAATTTTTACCATGATAGTAGGATTTCCATCCCCTGGAGTGATACCTTTTCTAAAACTGTTTACAATTTTACATATATCTACCAAGAGATCAAGAGTGCATTTCTTTCTAACCAAAATTTAATAAACGTTGTAGCCGTTTGTTATAGGTTGTTAAACGTTACAGAAGTAGAAACAAATGCATCGTTTACTCATAGTTTGCTGACCCTGTTTGAACTGCAAAAAACGCATGCACATTTTGATGTTATTTGAACTTATTACGCGGGGAAAATGGACTCCGTAGAAGATGTTATAGACACAGAGGACTCGAATGTTTTTGACATGTTAGAAACTCTCGGGTAGAAAGTCAGATCGATGAAGAGCAAGATAGACTATCCAGAACATTCTTTTCGATTGAGTCAGACCAGTCTCCCGATCACGTAATTTGTCTTGATCGGCTTGATCGAGTTGATCTGATCTGCCGATCAGATCAACTCGATCATCCCGATTGTCCAAATTTCCACGACCAAGCGTGATTAAATTCTTGGTCCGGGCATGTTTACGACTTCTACCCGACTGCTATCCGACTGTACACGAACTTAACTCGATCATTCACGACTCCTTGATGACTCCATCACGACTCCAACCCGACCACTAATTGAAAACATATTCGATGACTCCGACCAATTCACGATCTCTACACGATCTTTACCCAACTAGCTAGACCAAAATCAACTATACTCAATCTCAGCCTGATCTCGGCAAGACCAGATCGACTTGATCGTCTAGGGTCGTAGGGATAGTCGGCCATTGGTCGGGTATGTACAATTTTAGTATAAAAACGTCTGAATTCTTTTTTTTATATATAATCCGCTGCAGCGGAGGGGGGAATTAAGTGTTACCCTCGTCGATCCGTAAGTATACATATACGTACGTCCAAACAATTAGTTTCCGTTCTCTAATTTTGTTTTGCCTCAATCAAATTCTATGAAACGTCTATGTAATGTATAGCGTTATATGCAAGCTTTGGCATTATCTGTGTCCCATATGGACACATTCTCCGTTTATTTGGTTAGATTCAGTAGTTCACAGAATGTCTGAGAAAAATTATACATTTAAAATAACTACCTGGAAATAAAGCAGTTGGATTATTTGGCAAGGTAGTTAGAGCTCAGCTAGACAGGCTAATAGAGTAAGTAAGAAAGTAAGTAAATAGTTTATTATAGTGTCACGATCCAATATACATCATCATATACAATATAAAAATCTTTAAAACCATATTAGATCCCTGCCTTTAAGACATATGAGACACTGTCATCCTTTTCAAACTAAAAGATATATACTATAATGTAAAAGAAATATTTAAATAATAAAACTTTTCATGATACTAAAAATTCAAAAACTCCTTTAAGCTCATTTATACAATCAATAATGATTAAAAATTTACAAATTAATCTTCCTGCGTTTAAACATAAGATGTAATGTCTTGGCTAATAAAACCTGAGCATGATCACAGTTCATAATAAAATCAAATTTTTTCATCAGAGTTAAAAGCATTAAAAGTGTTATTCAGAGCATTAATATAGTTAAAAAGTTCTTCTCTTATATCTGAATAAAAATTACAGTCTATTAAAAAATGTTGTTCTGTCTCTATAAAATTGTCATTGCAGAAAAGACAAAGTCTATCACATAATGGAGTGGTCGGCTTGGTGTAACGTCCGGTCTCAACCGCAAGCGGCAGCGATCCACATCGAAAGTTTGATAAAATGCGTCGATGGTCACGAAAGTTGATTGTTTTAACAAATAAACTAGTTTTGCAATTGTTTTTAAACCTTCTAAAGGTTCTAATCTTGTTTCCATTTACAGAATTTGTATCGTCAAAAACATCAATTAACCATTTTTCTTGATGTATAGCTGTTAATTTGTCTTTGGCCATTTGTAGCTTTTGTTTCGTTGTTATGTTGAGATTGATTAAAAAGTTCAATTCAGATTTTCTCAGTAAAGCTAATACACGTGAATGCCATGATCGTTGTTTTGTCTTACTAGTTTCATGGATATTCCGAACTATTCTATCATCCTCTAAATTAGAAAGTTTGAAAAATAATCTCACAACTTCAATGCTCTGTTTTGTTTTAACTGTTGTCCATCCCATATCTCCACGAACGGCTAGATTGGTGGAGTTTTTAAAGGCCCCTAAAAAGTACCGACATGCTCTATTTTGCACAGTTTCTAGTTGCTTATGTTCCGATATACCCCGGGTACTTGATCATGTTGATCCATACAACAATACAGGTTGAACAAGGTTTTCATATAATTTTTCGTATATATCAAAGTCCATTCCGCTACAGGCTATAAATTTGGTATAAAGTGCCGACAAAGCTCGACTGACCGATTTTCTTACTTCTCTAATCGTAAATTTCAGTAACAGATGTGGCGGAGCTTGAAGAGAGCGTAAAAGACGAACAAAAAGGGTTAGACAGCAAAGGGTGCCGAGAACCTAGATGATGCAGTATCTGACACGGCGACCACTGTGTGGGCAGTATTAATTGTAATCACAAAAATACTGAACTTCGGGGAAAAGTATCTAATCAAATGACAAAATCAAAAGTATGAGAGATTTGTAGGAGCTAAAAAAAGAAGAACCCGATGGTTATAAAAACTTCCAGAAAGTACAGTAGGACGCTGATTTGTTATGGGAGTTTTACTGCTCTTTTCTTGAAAAAGACACAACAAAATGAGATTTTAATCACTCGATAAGTACTGATGCTAGATAGCAGTATACATAAACTTTATACCATCCCCTCGTTTTGCTTTCTTACAAATTAAGCCTACTGTCATATATATGTGCATATGTATGTAATCAGTATTTTCCATGATCTGATACCCGGTAGTTAAATGGTTCAATATATTTCTTTTTGGTGTATCCATGGCAACAACCTGCTAGTTTTTATGCCCCATTTATGGGCATTATATTTTCTGGTCCGTCCGTCCGTCGTTCCGTTCGTTCGTTCGTCCCTTCGTCCGTCTGTCGCACTTCAGGTTAAAGCTTTTTTGATGAAGTTGAAGTCCAATCAAATTGAAACATATACATATATATAGTAAACATGTTCCCTTTGATATTGATCTTTCTATTTTTACTGCCAAATTAGAGATTTCCCCCCATTTACACGGGCCATTGAATATAGAAAATGATAGTGCGGATGGGGATCCGTGTACTAGGGACACATTCTTGTTACTAATAATATTGCAAAAAGGGAGTAAAGATGTCACATTGCAACTATATTGTATGATTAGCAATCATCATTTTCCTCTGGAAATGTTTATCGTTTGTTAGATGTTGTACTTGCAATGCTATTTAAAAAAGTAGAGTAAAATTTAAAATGTTTACTATAAAATGTTAAATTATTCATCTTCAAACAAACATTTCAGAAGATAATGGGAAATATCAAAGAATCATAATATAGATTTAAAGAAAAGAAGAAAACTAAACACATCATTTGTTTAAAATTGAAAATCCACTGATTGAAAGTCATAATGACCTCTAAAATTCTTTACAATTAAAACCAGTTTTTAGTATCTCAAAATGTCAAAATAGAGCCCGTTCTTAAACGCAGACTAGACATAACTGTTTTATTTCCGTCATACCTTCTATATTTTATCAACCTTAAGTGAACTATTTTGAAGATTACGACGTGGCTTTTTTACACGTTTAACGCAAAATAGACTGAAATATGTTTTTTGTTGTGTTTAGAAAATACAGTGTCTTGTATGTAAATTACGCTTTCTGGTGGTATTTGATATGACGTACGTCGACCATTCATGAGGGCGTAACAAACTGTCACTAATGTCCAATGAGGTTTTCTGTTGTACAAAATTTGACGTGCGGTGCTGTGTAAATGGCATTGTCATAGTTTTAAGACATTGTCTTTAAACATGAAAGACTATTTACTATACTATTGTGACTGTTATCTCGATTGTAAATTAAATTGATTTAGAAAAATAGCTTTGAAACCGCTGAGAAATGTAATTACTTGGGCCATATTATTAGGTATTAACTACATATTACCAATTTTATTTCAACTGATCGGGCGGAGCTTACGTTTTAATTTGCATAAGGACAGTCTATCTGAAGATGTGTGTGATAAGGATTATTGCCATTATAATTATCATAGATTTCTAATCACCTATCAGTGTCATCAAAGGAATGTACAAAAGAATGACTGGACACTTCATTGATGATTTTATCCTAAAAAACATATCTATAGATGGACTGGTTCATTATAAGTGAACCGGTTAAACCCCGCCCAGCCAAGTGAAATACATCGAGTAATACGCGTGCCAAATATAAACAACGCAATCTTAGTTTTAGTTTTCCGACAGCCCGTCATGCTCGAGGGACGCCAGCTTGTATTATAAATATTCACAAATTTTATTATTATCATTATTACAATGCATATATAACTCAACATCATACAATTCCTATGTATATATTATCCTAAATACACCAAAACCAACTATGACTAAATGCTCCCCTTCATAGACGACCAGGGCCGGCCAGGTGCAACTAGAGATAAAAAACGATATCATGATCAAAAAGCTAGAATTAAAGAAATTATTAGGACAGTTGTCGTTTGTTGCTGTGATACATATTTGTTTTTCGTTCATTTTGATGCCTCATTTATGGACATTATGTTTTCTGGTCTGTGCTTCTATTCGTCTGTTCGTTCGTTCATTCGTTCGTTTGTTCGTTCGTCTGTTTTTGGTCGATGTAGTTTTTGATGAAGTTGAAACGTAGTATACATGTTCATTATGATATGATCTTTCTAATTTTCATGCCAAATTAGATTTTTTTTACCACATTTTTACGGTCCACTCAACATAGAAAATGATAATAATAATGATTATAATGGGACATCCGTGTACGAGGGACACATTGGTTTAACACAAAGTATCATTTCCTTCAATACCTTTGGATATCTATTCAAAATGCTTTCATTTCCGGTCAAAATTGGCACAAATATCACCGATATCACTAATGTTCAATTATCAAGTAAACAAATTGAAAAAAAAAAAAACCTTGGCATTTACAATCACCACCACAAGCACATAGGGAGACTTGAATACTAACAACGACCACGATATCCCCGTTTGCATCGAAAGTGAATTGACCCTCGACATTACGATGAGACAGCTGATATATTTCTCCAAAATACTGTTGCCATTGGTCGATTTTGTCTTTAATCCAACCAAAATGCACTTGGGCTAGAAAAGTATTGTTCCTAACTGAGACATTTAACTCTCACACATCCACAATGACGAATAGAAGGTTTGGTGTGTTGGATAAGGGCTGACATGTAGACGGAATACCGTAAAAGCCTTTTTAATCTAAACGATGTTTTAGTGCCCTATTTACCTTCTCATATAAATTTGTGAGATTATACACATTATAGCGAATCTTTCGATTTATGGCATTATGGTTTTAACATGAACAGTCCTTGTCTGGTCGCTTATATTGAGGAATGGTCTGGTGACATCATTAATTGCCATTCTTGTCTGTCATGCTGCTTTTTTTCTTTGCCCGCGAACGATTACACAGTCGCATCTGTTGAGTGCATGGAAGACAATGTATATGATTTTTCTAGTCCTAAAATTCATGAATGAAAATGTATATGAAAAAATTACGGTCCAAAAGGCAAGCTATATTTCAGGTGAAAGCAAGATACCTAATCCGTGTCAATTGTCCGAATCATCACTCGTGTTACGTATGTCCTTCTTATATCGCATCTTATCATTATATGCACCATAGTTCTAGTATCAGCGTCATCTTGATTGCAATATGCAAGGCATAACCTGTAATCACGTGCACGGGGAGGATAACACACAACATGTTGTCCGTCTGTAGTAATAATTATTATCCCGATAATGTTCTCCTTCATCAGCTTATCCGACAGAAAATAAACTCTGGTAGGTTCTTGGAATGCATTTTCTATTGGACACGTCTCATTATTCCTGGTTCTCACTTACTTCTTGTAGCATTCTTCACACTAGGCTAGGTAACTACATCATTTCTCTACACACTATTAAGACTTTTTTGAGACAATATGTTGTCCTAGAATATGAATCAAAAGTTCGAGAGGCTCTGTGCTTCAATATATAAACAACAGCTTTACATTCAACCAATATATCCCTTCATTGTGTAAGCTCCTGTTGATGTTGTCAATGGTTCTAAGCACTTCAAACGCAAATCAGATTTGATTCCATGACGTATGTTTCCATTCAGACTCAATGCTGGAGCTGAATGTTATTTTAGTGTTCAAAGTTTTTTCCTCTTGTTTGACAGGATATACATCATTTCTCAAAACAAGAAGTGTGTTTTCTGGAGGTGTTAGAGACCAAGGCAGTCTGTTTTACTTGATAGGTAAGAAGGTAGACATTGGCCAGCTGATAAATCGGCCTTTGATAAACTTTGTACTGATCTTGTCCAACCTTTTCTATTCGACGAACAGTACCAACTACTAGTATTAAGGGGCTACATTTTAGTATATATAACTAGCAGTTCATTGCTATCTTCAAGATGTATGAATATAGTCAGGGAAAAAAAACCAAGGAATAATCTAACTTAAAGTATCTTTATACAGCTTAAAATTCACTTCTCTTGTGTCTTTAATGAAAAGGGATTCAACCGATTCAAGCTACCGTTATTAAATACCAGTAATGAAACTGTTGCTTATCAAATGAAACTCACATACACCATTCGTCGACATCTGGTGTCTCATCCAGGTTTTCTTATTCAAGAAAATTCATTGTAAGCAGCCTGAATAAAAACTAAAATACTACAAGCTGTCACTTGATATGCACATCGCGTTCTTGTAACATGGTTAGCATGAGGAAACGCATCAACGTGACATAAAGAAGCGACACATCCTTTTGTAAGTGCACCTGTTCATCCTGACCATTCAAGCTAATCGCCGATTATTTTGAATAAAACAATCTCTATAAGGCGTCCACCAAACATAATTAAAAATTGATCTTCGCCATACTGTTCCGGCCAATTCCATTGAAATTGTTAAGTAAGTGTGTACTTAGTGAGATAATAAAAAGCTATCACCTTGTTCTTCACTTGTCACATGCTGGAATAATGACATCCCACTACCATGTTTTTTTGTAGTTTGTGGATTGTGGTCAATGTTATCTAGGGCATCAGTGGTAAATAGGCCTTTTGTCATTGATGGTGAACACACAAACCTATCTTTATTCTACTCCTTACAAATTGCATGGTTAAGATAAGGGAATTTTGAGAGCACTCTATTATACGATACCGACAATCCTAACTGGAAAAGTTTTTCCACTATCTTTCGTATCTTGTCTGACGTACCTGATCAACAGGTAATTCTATTCCATGGCTTATTCTTCTCGTCTCTTCTCTTCTTTTCTCATACTTATCTTCAATTGAAACTGTGAAGGACTTTCGGGACAGATTAGCTGGACATTGAATATGGTATTTCGCTTCTTGAGCAAACATAATTCCCATCACTAAGTATTTCTAAAACAGTTTTGTCCTGACGCTTTACTATACAACACCAAATATCAACATTAATTTTAGTAACAACGTGGAGATTTTCATCTGGTTTATTCAAACTACAAAAGAAATATACATATTCTGCCAATGCAATTTTACAAGGTAAACTATTGCGGGTCAACTTCTTGCTTCGATTTGCTGTTTTTGTCTGACATATAATATGTATCCTCTTGATATCTTTTGTGCTCTCTTTAGTTTTGTTAAATTGAACTTTAAATAGCAGGTCGTATGCCATTTTATATTGGGGTTTTTTCCACATCGTCCTTTAAAAGCCACTGCCATCATTCATGCATGTTTGCGCCTGTCCCAAGTCAGGAGTCATTGCCTTTGTAAGTCTTGTATGATTTTTAATTTTAGTTTCTGGTGTATATTTAGGAGTTTAGTATGACGTCCATTATCACTGTACTAGTATACATTTTTGTTTAGGGTCATCTGAAGCACACCTCCGGGTGCGGGAGTTTCTCGCTGCATTTAAGACCCATTGGTGGCCTTCGGGTGTTGTCTGCACCATGGTCGGGTTGTTGTCTCTTTGAAGCATTCACCATTTCCATTCTCAATTGTATTTGAATTAAATGCTATTTTCTGATAAAGTCACATATCCAGCACAAATACCAATACGCTTTTTCCAATAGAGGAAATTGCAGCAATTAGTCTGTCATATCTTTACAAATAATAACTTCATTAACATTCGAGTAAGATATTCCTGGTCTTTGATCATTTGATGTCTCAATAAGTATATATGTCATCTTTGAATTGTTACGTCGACTGTATTTTTATTTCAAAGTAAAAATTTCTGAAATTAAAATGAAACACTTGAAATTTAAAACATGCATTGGCCATATTGGATTGTATTGGGAGTGATGTAATTTTCAAGCTTTCTCTCATATCTGCATATAAGAGTATATATAAAAGTATGATTGAGCAATATTCGAGTTAATGCAAAGCGCTCAATTCCTTCATATATTGCACTTATCTGCAGGTCTAAAACGACACTTTTCTATTTGTAAACTATTAGTAACTCGTACCAACCATTTAACACCGCAACATGACCCGAATGAAATTGTTGACGGTATGTAAGTACTCATAATAATCCGTTAATCATTCGTAAAGATATCGTGTGAAACTAACTGTACTATTATAAACTTAACGTAAAAAAATGCAAATACATTATGTACATTGTAACTAGTCATTTACAGATTATTTCAAGCAGTTTACGGATTGTTACGTGTTGTTGCCTGCGTGTTTACGTTCGGTTATCAATACTTACAGATTGCTCAATTCGTGGACAATCTTAAGAAGAAAATATTTCTCTTATTATAATAAATCACTAATTTACTATAGTATATAGTTATTAAAGGTACCAGGATTATAATTAAGTAGTTCTTTTTGTTAGAAGGCTTTAAAGGTATGGTGAAAATTGGCATGTAGAAAGCTGATACATGTACAATTGAGGATATACCTGGTTCACAGTGTAGATACTATTCTGTACGCTATCCGGAAGTCGCGATTTTCGAAGCGATGATTTCCAACTGGCTAACAGGACGGTTTTGCCTACGGTAACATTTCTCATCATTTGTTTACTCCTATATCTACAAAGTGCTTTGAACATCTTCAAGGTATATATAGCATCATAAATATGAGTAACTGTAACAAAAACATGCATTAGAATATAAAATATACGTGTGCATCACATCAACTTGGTAGAAAAAAGTGAAATCGATGGACAATTTTGCTCTCGTAGTACAAAGCAAATAATCTTTTATTGCAAATATTTGCATCAGTTTACAGTTAAATATATACTGTTTCAATATTCTTTCCGTACTTAAGTAGAATATTCGTATTTCCCATAAAAAAATATGTTTTCCTTGAGGATCCCAAAATAAATTACTGTACGATCAGTCTAGAACTGACTGTATTCTAGAAGCGATTTCAGATTTTTTGACTGTATGACCAGTCGTGATTTTGAAGAAAAAACAACAGCAATTTGAAGGTATATACGTGTATATGTGATATAATGAACTATCCAGGGAACTATAACGTGTAATTACTTTCATCAGACAATACAAATATATTTCTGATGAATTTTTTAGACGGCAAAATAATTGTATTTTTGTTCCATCAGTCTTATTTAAAATCAAATGCCTCAAAAGTAATACATGATTCTCTTGTGGACTTTGTAATAGTGTATTGTTACAGTTGTCTGTTTAGCTATTGCATTTTTAAAGATTATTTACACCGTCCGCCGTTGACCAATTGATGATAACATAAATCAAGCTTGTCTTTTAAAATAACAAACGAAGGATAAAGACAGCTTTGCGTAGGGGATAATTCATGTGATATAATTTTGGTAAGTTTACAGAAATAGAAGGTCCATAATGCATTAATCGAGTAAAAATGGAACAATTTCAGAAAACTTTAATGATTGGTTAAGGAGGTGTTGGAAAACCTGATGGGTGCCCCATATAATGTAATGTTCAAGTCCGTATCTTATATAAAGTAACCCCATAAAAGATTTTTACTAAAATTCGAAATAGACGGTACACAATACAGTCATTATCATTTATGATAAGGAATCCGAATAAGATTAATTAATAGTTATATCAGTGACGGATTCAAAAAAAGGGGACCCGGCAGTTTGAAACCCTTTTTTTAACTATCAATTCATTTGTATGGGAACATATATTTGGAATCCCCTTTTCTCCTGGATTGGACCCCTCTCCATTTAAAAATGGCCGGAACCCCCAATGTATATTAAGTGGTTTATGAGGAGATGCGCTTACAAAACCGGCGAAACATATTGTATCGGTCCAACGGACGAACGGAAAGACGGACTTCTTTATCACTATAACCCCCCGCTTGACAAAGTGGTGTACAATTGACACAAAAGACCGTTGTCTCGTTTGAATTGTTTTACATTGTCTTATCGAGGCCTTTTATAGCTCACTATTCGGTATGGGCTTTGCTCATTGTTGAAGGCCGTACGGTGACCTATAGTTGTTAATGTCTGTGTCATTTTGGTCTTTTGTGGATAGTTGTCTCATTGGCAATCATACCACATCGTTTTTATATAGCTTTACATCTTAAACAAAGTGAAGGGACTGTGATCAATTATAGGCTACAGTACGGCCTCGAATGCGTGTAAATACATGCATTTTTATATAACAACTAAATCTGTGTGTTTGTACAATTTTAAGTATAACGGAGGACATTTCTGAAACTTATATACTAGTATACATCAAACCTTCCTCTTATTTTAGCAACATTTAAACATCCTTATACTTGTAGTAAGTCGAGTACACCCTATCAAACTAAAACATGTTTCATAAGTTTTCAGGATGTGAATGTATTGAAATATATTTGTGTTATTTAGAAAAATGCCACCTTTTAATGTATCGTAAATAACTTTGAAATCACCACTAGAATACAGTGACATAAAGACTGATCATACAGTTTTAAAATAAACAAGCGAGACTGATCGTACAGTGAGAAATTCAAACAAGTGTAATTTTCTTATTTCTGGCTTCAAAAATCTGGTTGAAACTTTTACCACCACTTGAAATATACTTCATTGAGTTAATTAAGTCTGGTTTTTACGTTAATTTGTAAACTACGAGGGCAAAAAGATTGTTTTTAGGTTCGCCGACTGATTTTTCTTAGTGATGCACTTGATAATCTCTTGATTAAGGCAAAGACACGAATATTGAATGTGCGGAATTTAATTCTAAACCATTTGAGTATATCGATGTCGGCTGAATTAATCATTAAGCAATGTACAGATGATCAACTTACCGTTTAATTCAGTATACCCATCAAATTTAAAATGTGATCCAAAAAGTTCTCGCTTCGAAAATCGCGACTTCCGGATAGCGTACAGAATAGTATCTACACTGTGTGGTTTCTATGAAGTTAAACTTAAGGTAAAATATTTAGAAAGCTGTGAAAATTGCAAAATTTGGTTGAACAGATGGGGATTTTTAATTGGTGGTCTGACACCTGTAGGGAAGGTAGCCACCAAACCTGAAAATTGTATTTTACTTAAAGAAGATCAATTAAAATAGTTCATTACTAATAGTATATCATCTTACTATTTATAACTTATAAGTATTTAAAAATAAATCTTCTCTTTTTAAAATTGTAAGATATCAGTTATAATTTAAAGAATAATGACAAGATCTCCATATAGCTAATTAAACTGTGATGAAAATTTATGTATATATTATAGCTTAAATTTTTCCAAACCCCAACCATTTTACATAAATCTTATAAAATATAATTTTCATTATAGCTCCCGATGTATGTATAGCACTCTTAACAAATAATTATAAGTAATTTTAATTTGAGACCATTTTAATTCTTATTTGCAAATATATGCAGTTGTTTCTTAACATTTTCTTACAACCCAGCACATATGAATTATTATATATCTTTTAAAATTTTATGATGACAATCCTATGAATTAATTATGATATCTATCATTTAGTGATCATTATAACCAAATTCAGTCATCTGTATATAATTAATTGTTTCCTTATGTTTTAAGGTGTACATAGTTGCTAAAACTATACCCTTCGGGTAGTGCTCCACAATTAATGGAGGAATATACAAGAAACTGAACTGAACTGAACTGATCAAAGATTTTTTTTCTCAGAAAAATCAGAATTTTCACACTGAAAAAAAACCCAGCCATTTAAGAAAAAAGCCCGTGGCCATCATGAACAAATGTTTTTTTATTGGCCAGCAGTTGTTTCTTAAAAAAAGTATATAACAGTGATGCTTTGTGCTAATTTTCATACTTGTATCATCATTTGCACAATTCCCTCTATTTTGCAATGCTTGCTTATATATTCCACTATCTTGGATACATTTAATATGCAATGGTCAATACACTCGTCAATTCATAAAATTTTAATCTGACCATAACTCTGTTGAGAATTTGAATTAATAATTTTGCTCGGTCATATACAGTGATTACTTTCCCCGTTTTATAAAGTATCTTTTACCCATGAGGAGGCTATCCGACCCAACTTACCGATTTAATGAAACTAAAAGAGATAAAAGTCATCGTCAGCATGCACTGTCTTAGTTTTCAGATAACCGGCGGCAAAGAGGGGTAAACTAATGCAAATCCTACCATAAAAAAAAAAGGAAAACGCAGATTGTAACTATTCATGGCAGCGACCTAACGACAAACAAAAAGAAAAATACATATCATTGAAAATGTACAATGCGACGTCCATTTTCACTGAACTAGTACATTTTAAACCGGATTTTCCAAGTAAAAATCGGTTATTGATTTGGAGATGTACGTTGGGCGGGCGGTTGCCAAACTGTGTCTCCAAAATAAATTGAAAACCCTTTGGCGATTTTGTTTTCAAATTTAGATTTTAGCTCTTCTTATTGTTGAGTTATCAACCTTTTTGATATCCAAAAGTGGTATTTATAATGATATTGAGTTATTTCTCTTTGATAAGAAATTGTTAATTATATATATGTTACAGTAAATAGGTGAAATTAGGAATTACACGTAATTACTAAACATTTCAGTAAATACCTGTAATCACTAGTTAATTTAGTAATTACATGTATTTACTAGTTGTTTCAGTGATTACAGGTATTTACTGATTTTTTTTGTCATTTTTACAGCTATTTACTAACTTGATATTTTTGTTTAAAAATTAAAGACATGTAATTCAAGATATCAAATTAGAAAGTAAGGGGTAGGGATTTTTAGGGCTTACTTAAGGATCAAGGATTATAAGGCACATTAAAAGTGCATACTCTTCAGTGTTTGTGAATTGAAACTTGAAAATGGTTGTTTTATAAGTTTTGAAACTCCCTAAAAATCATTTTGGGCATGCAAGACAATGATATCAATTCAAAATTGAGAAAAACATTTTTGAGAAATTTATAGGCAACTTAGCCAGCTATTTTTTTAGATAGACATTAGATTATGGCAAACTTGGTTAAATGATCTTGATAATTCTTAAAATCTCATACTTTTGTTATATTAAAATCTCCATCAGGCATACTCTGCATATCAACTTGGCTAATAACATGAGTTAAATTCCTTTTACAAAATAGGTTTTACTACGCGACTTCTTTTGTCAGACATTTGCGATGAAGCTGACATTCTTCACAAACAAATTTATACAAATTGATGGCGTTAAGAGTCACATTTTCATATTTCCGTGTTTTTATTAGTTCTTCAAGTCCTCCAAACTTAAGCTTATATACTTCCAATCAAATTTTATTATCGTTTCTTCCTGTATAAGAATGATCTTTTTGTGGATTGAAAAGGTCAACTAAATGGTCCATCCCTTTTGTTTTACTTTCAATGTTGACATTCTTTTCCTTTTCGAGCCTGCGTTTTTTGTCACAAAAGCGAGACATTATAGCGAATAGTTTCTCAAATTATCCCGGATTTCTACCAAACATGAACAGAAGCTTCAGTTGTTTATGATCAAAAGATAAATTTCAAGAAGTAAATTTTGTAAAAATAAAATCAAGTTTTTCCGTATTTTACTTATAAAGGGACTTAGTTTGTATGCCAGTTAACATTACAATCACACTGTGGTTAAATTGTTTTAAATTTTAATTACTTTCTCATAATAACCTGGATTTCTACCAAAATTGGACAGAAGCTTGTTTATGATCATAAGATAATATCTAGAAATAAAGTTTGTAAAACAAAACTATACTTTTTCGTATATTACTTATTTAAACGGACTATTTTTTTCCAGTTAACATAACATACACCCTGCAGTTTAAAGTTTACATTTCATAAACCATCCTGAATTTTTAACAAATTTTGATAGAAGATTCTTATAGAACTAATCAAAAGATAGTATCTAGAGGAAAATTATAAATACTTTTTTTCCTATCTTTGTTGGGCCTGTGACTCACAGTAAAAGTAGGCGAGACACTGGGTTCTGCAAAACCCTTAAAATTTCGATAGCTGAATACTCACTGATTTTCTAATTAGTATTACCATAACTTTTGATCAGTTGACCATATTACAACATTGTTTTAACAGTTAGTAAATAGGTGTAAAAAATCATTTTAAAATCAGTAATTACTGGTAATTACTGGGCAGTTTTAGGAATTACTTGTATTTACTATGTGCATCGGGAATTACATGTAATTCCTAAATTTTAGTAATTACATGTAATTCCTAATTTCATCTATTTACTGTAACATATATAAAGTTTGATTACACTAAGCCACATGGTTAATGTCGTTATCTGACAATTATCAGAAGAGTGACAGATTTATTGAAAATTGTTCTGTTTTCTCAGTGTTGATGATGTAAGCTATATACATGTAAGCTATGAAAGGCACCTACATGACAAATGCAAAAAAACTCAAACTTACGGCCTGATTTAAGTACAAAACAATGAACAAAATACAAATATGATGAACAATAGCAAAAGACACCGTTAATTACAAGCCCTTTTAACAGCATGAGAACGGGCGTTTTCTTGTTTTGGTCTATTACATCCAGTTTCATATACAAAAAGAATACATGTACAACCAATTAAACAAACTAACGTGTGACAATGCTGCATCTATTGGTAATATTTTGCTTAAATTCAAACCAAAAACGACACCAATAGATTTTTTGAAATCTTTTTAACGGATTTTTATTGACAGTTTTTCTTCATACACATACAATATTATATGTTTTTAAAATATCAATTAAAATCGGCTTTTTTATGTACCAATTTAAAGTCCAGAATAGGATGAGACACTCTCTTCACTTATTATTCTATTTACGAATAGAGGTGTTATACGACCTTGTCCACCAATGAGGGTCTCGCACATGCAGTCGGTTTTGTTATTTCATTTATAGTTTGTTAAATTTGGCCTTACAATGACAATTCTCCGTAAAATTTGAAGGCTGCAAAATGCTAAACAAGAAAAGAATTCAAGATAGTATTATTTACTTCGAATTAATTATCAATAAATGAAAATAACTGTTCTCGTCATGAAAAATATTGCACAGCTGTAGTAATGACTTTTGTGTATGGATTTCAACACCAGACCAGATTCGGCTACCCTACGCGCCATAGATTTTGTTAAATTTTTCTCATTAATTACGGGTTCATACGTTTTCTCATTTCTTCAAGTTTCATTAAAATAACATTTGGATGTCATAAATGTGCAAAAAATATTTGCCGCTGTACGTTAAGCAGCTACCAATACTCATAATTAGCTATTGCAGGTCGTTTTGTTCCGTATTTTGTTTTTCAGCATGTTACAGTTTGAGCAACGAATAGTAAGATAGATCCCAATTCCTTGAAATATTTCTTTCTCTACGCTGAGCAGATTCCGCTGGGCCGTGCAGCGTTTTGCAGTTATTCAGTGCCAGACTTAAAAGCTCCACAATTCTTGTTCCGTCTTTCCATGTTATAATGTCAGTACTCTCTTTTGTGTCTATCACCATTTCTTCAATTTCGTCATGCAAAATTTCCTTGACTGTTTCCGACATTTTGTCAGAAGAAAAAATCCCCAAAACTGTACAACATCAAATCAGAAATTATATAAAAATCAAAAGGGTACTTAGTTTAATTATTAGATATATTAACTAGTCACCATACTAGTCTCATCAATAAATGCTGAAAGTATATGTGATTTATTATCCGAAAAACTGGAAAAAAGCCTCATTTTTTATGAATAAAAACTCCATAACTCCAAAAATGTAAATGTTTCATAAAAGTTGGTAAAAGCGTGTTTGAGTTATTGTCCAAAAAATTGGAAAAAATTCCCTTTTTTCAATATAAAAACTCATAACTAAAAAAAAGTAAAATCTGAAATGTAAAAAAAAAATGAAAGGTAGCTTAAGTCAACAGATTTAAACAGTTCACTAAACTGTCATAAAATTTTGTTTAAGTGTTTATGAGTGATTGTCCGAAAACTGAAAAATCACCCCTTTTTTAAGCATAAAAATTCATGACACGGAAACGTAAAATTTGAAATTTATAAAAATCAGAGCATACGTCAATAGATTTAAACACCAAAGTCTCATTAAGTTGATGGAAGCATTTTAGAATTAGTCTCCGAAAACTGGAAAACTCCCCCCTTTTTAAGGAAAAAAAATTCATAACATGGAAACGAAAAATTTGAATTTTATAAAAATCGAAAGGGAGCTTACGTCAATAGATATAAACAATTCGATAAAGTTCCATAAAAGTTGATGGAAGCGTTTTTTTATTAATTGTCCGAAGTGTGGACGACGGACGGACAACGGTATACCATAATATGTCCCGTTTTAGACGGGCGTATACAAACAAAGAAACAAGTTATAAAAAATGCTAAACATATAGTACAGATACAAGCGTGCTCGATGTTTGTGATAGAGGGGGAGGGGTGTGAAATTGCTGCGAGTTTTGTTTATCCAAAATCGATTTTACATATGTCCGTTTTTTACAATCAATATTTCACAAATTAAGTTAAGAATAAGAAATCAGTTGTGTCGATCTGTGCCAATCTGTTATTTTTTCCTTTTTGTATTTCAAAAGAAGATTGTCACTGACTGAGACCCCTTTTTTGTGTCGACATATTTGTCCTATAATACTCGTTTTGCTTTCACATATTGAAGATGTAAAATCATATTAAAGACATGATAATAGAATGTACATAATACAGAACCTCGGGGGAACTGTTTCATGTTTGTTGAAATACTATTCACATAATTATTATATATTCTTTGCTACATTTTGTTTTCGGTAAAAGCAAATATAAGAAGTCTTTCATTCTTCGAAATATACATTTACCACACATACATGCATGCAAGTTAATTTCATGTGTTTTAAAGAATTCATGATGGTAGGAGGTTTTTTTAAACTTTTATTTTTGTTTTAAAGCAAACAGTTAATTAGTCTAAGATTTACTTGTTTAATTATGCATAAATGTATACATGTAGCATTAGACTGACTAATTTTAAAAATGATTTCAGCTTCATTTTTAGATATAATTTCATTGCAACAACTGGATGCTCAATTTTTCTTTTGATAAATTCTAACTAACCATTTGCACGTTGACTAATTACAATTTCTTATTTATTATTTATAACTGTTGAATATGTAAATGTCCTTTGGTTTTGTGAGTCTTTGTTTACTCCTTGGTTTTGATTGTTATTGTCTTATAGTCACATCAATATGAATCAATTGAATTCAACAATGATTTAACAAGTGATGGTTTTGACTTCAATTACATGTTTGGAATTTGTAATAACGTAACTGTACATTGTCCGGAAAAAGTAGTTTACCAGGACATGATCATATGCATCTATATTTTGTATTTCAATAGTCACCTCGTACGTTTACTCTGAATGTGAACTGTTTACCTGTTCAAAAGCGTAATACTTGACAAAAATGAAATAGAAATACATACATACATTTTTATCATCCATTCTTGATTGTTTGATGTCATTTCGAATACATCATATTCTAATTTAATTAAGTCGATCAAAATTCTAAAATAATAACAAAAAAAATCTTACAACCCTTTCATTTGTTCAAGCATTTTCTTTTGTTATGTTGTTTAATTTTATTATCGCTTAGATTCAAAACAACTATATCTAGCTACATCAATTACAATTTTTTTTTTAAAACAAATGAAGATTGACTGTTATTACATTTATCGTCAAAACAATATTATAAAATTGATAAATAAATCTTAAACAGCAATCAAGATTAAATCAATTACATATCAATAACTCAAAACACACGAGAAAGGTATCATTTCTTGATGAAATATATGATTGTTTTAAGAAGACAACTTACCTCACTCTCTAACACATTCCAAGGAAATAAAGTTAAAAAAAGTCTTAGAATATAGTCAAATGATCCACTAATTCTGTATAAAATAGTCATTTCTGGTATATAATTTTTAATATAAAAAAAAAGATGTGGTATGATTACCAATGAGACAACTATCCACAAAAGACCAAAATGACACAGACATTAACACGATAGGTCACCGTACGGCCTTCAACAATGAGCAAAGCCCATACCGCATAGTCAGCTATAATAGGCCCCTATAAGGCAATGTAAAACAATTCAAACGAGAAAACTAACGGCCTTATTTATGTAAAAAAATGAACGAAAAACAAATATGTAACACATAAACAAACAACAACCACTGAATTACAGGCTCCTGACTTGGGACAGGCAAGCGTACTTGTGACTGATTCGAAAAATATTTGGCTTCTATCAAAGTTCCTTTGAAAACATCCGCTTTACACCATGTATCTTCCGGTGTCACTGCTGTGATGGCTTTCATCGTACTGATTCGATAATATATGTTTTCTGTATAATTTTGCATGCAAAAAGGGAAATAGCATAGTCTTGCCACTTCAGGTTAACAACATTTCAGGTCTTGTTTCAATGAAAGAGGGACAAAAGATACCAGATGGAAAGTCACACTCATAGATTGAAAGGTGGATTCATATTGATTTTGTAGATGTATGGTTTGTAGTTACTTTTAAAGGAAACAGAGGCAAACAATACCCTTTCTCGTTTACAAAAGGTCGTTTCTGCTTCCTTTACATGAGAAATAAGAAGATTTAGTATGATTACCAATGAAATATTCACCTGCAGATAGCACAGACCAGATAATATAGACGTTAACAGCTATAGGTCACTATACGACCACAGCAAGCTTAAGGTCATATGTTGCCCTGCCTAATGTTAAAGACCATTTGGCTCAATATTGTACCAATTTAAGTTCAAAGAGCAAACTATGAGAGTCTAGGATTCCAAATTTAACTTTGCACCTGACATTATTTCAATGTTAAAGGCCATGGATCTTCCGTTATGTGTATGGTAAAGAAGTTATCCTACTAAACAGTTTTTTTGTGTGTGTATGTTTGTGTGTGTAATTGTTGAAAGTCGATTGATTATTTGTGTTAGGTCTAGTAACAAGTTGTGTCAAGCACATCCTGTACACAGATAATCAGATAAAGGGCTCCAATCTCTCAACAAAATTCTGAGTGGAGTGAACCATTAATTCAGTTCTTTTAATGTATCTATGGAAGCGGCTCAATACGAACAAGCGAAACAGGCCGAAATATCACCCATTAAACACAAAGAAACGAATCGTTTTGTATAGCATAAATCTCATATTTAACGAATGAAACCGAATATTTAGTGGAAGATTCCTAAGAAAACTTAGGACCAAGGAACAAACGAGAAACGGAAGAAATATGGTCCTGGATCACCACTTACAATAAGGAACAAGGTCTGGAAACATGTTCAATTTGGGGTTCTAGCTTTTATTGGGACCGGGTCCGTTCACAATGTACATGTTTGTAGCCAGGAATAAGAAAAAAGAAAGGAAACCCTGTTCGTTTCTGTGTGTGTTGCATTGTCGTTTGTTTTTTTGTTGCATTTCAGTATTTCTGTTGTTTTGTTGTTTTCATTTTATAGTTGATGTGTTTCCTTCGATTTAAGTTTGTAACCCACATTGGTTCTCTCTCAATCGATTTATAAACTTTATCTGGTCTCTAGAAAAAAGAGGAAAACGGAAGGAATAGCCTGGACGCCCTATTGAAGACATGGAATCAAGTCTGTAGGAACAAATAAAACAAGAGGCTGTCACAACGACAGCAAACCGGATTTATTTACATTTATTTGTGTCCTGGCAATATCACAAGAACCATTACTGATGAATGGTGAAAGTGAAAATCATCAATATCAAATTTGACCTCCATTTTGTCATCAGTATCAACATTTTGAAATAATAATATTTGAAAAGCTTAGATTGAATGTTTCATGAGTAAATGCAACAACGTGAATGGAAACGTCATTTTACGATCTTTCAAGAACCATAACTCCTGAACAGTAAAAGTCAAAATCGTCATTATGGAACTTGACCTCTATTTTGTCATCAGTAACAACATATTAAAATTTCAAAAGCTTTGGTTGAATGGTTCATGAGAAAATCCACGGACACGACGGGAAACACCATTTTTCAATCTTTCAAGAACCATAACTCCTGAACGGTAAAAGTTAAAATCGTCATTATTGAACTTGACCTCCATTTTGTCATCAGTAACAGCATATTATAATTTCGTAAGCTTTGGTAGAACAGTTCATGGATAAATGCACAGACACGACTGGAAACTCCATTTTTCAATCTTTCAAGAACCATAACTCCTGAACGGTAAAAGTCAAAATCGTCATTATTGAACTTGACCTCCATTCTGTCATCAGTAACAACATATTAAAATTTGGGAAGCTTTGGTAGAACAGTTCATGAGTAAATGCACGGACACGACTGAAAACTCCATTTTTCAATCTTTCAAGAACCATAACTCCTGAACAGTAAAAGTCAAAATCGCCATTATTGAACTTGACCTTCATTTAGTTGTCAGTAACAACATATTAAAATTTTAAAAGCTTTCGTTGAACGATTCATGAGTTAATGCACGGACAACATTTGATTTCCGCCTTTCAAGAACCATAACTCCTGAACGGTAAAAGTCAAAATCGCCATTATTGAACTTGACCTTCGTATAGTTGTCAGTAATAACATATTAAAATTTTAAAAGCTTTGGTTGAACGGTTCATGAGTTAATGCACGGACAACATTTGATTGCCGCCCGCCCGCCCGACCGCCCGGCCGCCCGCCGTACATCCCCAAATCAATAACCGACATTTTTGTCACAAAAATCCGGTTAAAAATGATACCTTAAAGATAGCCTTGATCCACTATTTATCAAATGGGACCTGTGAGATTGCGACGTCAAAGACGTTATATTTGCCACTGTACGAAATTTGAAAAAAAAGAACTTTCTTAAAACTGCCGAATCAATACTTTGGAGACAGAACAGTTAAACAAAAGTAGATAACTATGAAGCAAAGATTGTATTTTGTTTCAAACTGTAATATATGTGCAAGAAATAAAATATTTTTTCACTTTTATTTACGATTACGCGTGTTGAACGCGACTTTCGGAAAAGACGGCAGTTTTTTAACAGCCCTTGTAATGTATTGATTGTTGATGGTCATCCATTTACTGGATTTAACCAAATTAATAACACCAACGAAGTATCACATTTATTGTACATCAGACTAGCCAACATCATCCGGTTTCACAAGTATAGCTAATAACCGAAAAAGTTAATATGGTTTAATACCAAAATGGATAAAAAGTACCAAATGAATATTACAGATATTACATTTCTCCCCTTTTACGAAAAAAAAATATATCTATATGTCCTTGTTCTTTTAAATTTCCAAATCTAGCTTTAAAAAATAATCTTTTAAAACTGAACCAGCAAAAATATACTGAAAATGTAAAGTTTGTCTTTTTTTAAATATCAATTAACATGATTAACCTGAGTATCAAGTAAATGTATGAAAATACTTAAAGGTTCATAATACTTAATTCTTAACTAGAACTTGATTTAGCCAAAAAAAAAAACAATAAAAAACTGTCATCTCAATTAACTGTCTATAAACCTAAGTACACAATTGTCTCAATTGCTTAAAACAAAATCTTGGTATCTGGATGGTAGTTTTCGGTCACGAGTTGGTGTAGACGGTATGGACGGCTCTAGACTTGGGACGGATTTCATCAATTTGTTAGACTGAGCTTTATCATTAACTCCACTATAATATTATGATTTCCTTTTAACATTTCGAATTTCACTTTCAACATTTTGATTCTCACTAGATATATATTTGATTTTGAATTTCACTATAGACATTTTCACTATTGATATTTTGATGTTCACTATTGACATTTGTATTTTCACTATTGATATTTTGATTTTCACCAAATTTCCTTTCAATGAATCTTTTAATATGTGTGACATTTCTCTTATATGTATCACCATCATCATTTTGAACAACAACACTATTTCCATGGTTTTCCAGCAGTGTGAATGGTTTCGGATTAAAGGTTGTAGACAATTTATTCCCTCTATTTTGTTTCGCTAAAACAGAATCTCCTGCTTTCAAATAATTTATGTCACATTTCTTCTTGTGTCCGCATACAGTTTTCCTTTCTCCTTCCTTTGACTATCTCGGTCACGCACTTCAGTGTCGTCATGTAAACGGATCTGAATATCAAGTAGTTTTGTGCGAAGCGTTCTATTAAATAACAATTCAGCTGTGCTTACACCTGTAGTACAATGAGGTGTTGACCTGTACATTTGTATTTCAGTACTCAAGTTCTTTATCTCAGCATTTGCAATACGCATGCGCTTCAACGATGAACGGTTCTTACGCTCTATTTCCCCGTTGGCGGATGGCCATAAGGGTGTCATTCTTCTGTGCATAATACCCTTTTGGTCCAAGTATATATTGTTTAAATGTGTCACTGATAAATTGAGGTCCATTGTCAGTTGCAATTGAAATAGGCAAACCATGTATAGTAAACATTTTGTCCAGAGCATCAACTACTCGGTCTGCGCTTGTACTTTTACTCATAATTGTCACTTTAAATCATCTTGAATAGTAACCAACAACGGTAACGGTCCTACAAAATCTGATGAGATCTGTTCCAACGGTTTAGACGGAAGAGACGTTCGTGTCATTGATTCTGTTTTTTCTGGGTTTGCTACAAGCTGGCACCCATAACAAGACTTACAATACTTTTCAATACTCTTGTCCATGTTTGGCCACCAAACTTTTGATCTTAATTGTTGTTTCATTAAAACAATTCCAGGATGTCCCTCGTGTCCTAACTTCAATATCTAATTCCTTAATTCAGTCGGTATAATAAGTCTTGTTCCACGAAGAACAATATGACCTATAGAACTAAGTTCCTGTTTCACTGTTAAATACTGTTTTTTTTTAGCAAGTCTTGCCATCTTCCATTTAACAAACAATTTCTAATGTTTTGTCATTAAGTGACATCTTATCTACATCTTCAATCTTTACAGCGGTTGGTGTAGATTCAGATGCAACAAAACGTATATACTTCTCAGCTTGATTTATTTCTCCTTGTTTTGATTAATTTTTCGGTACCCCTAACAACCATGATAGAGAATCTGCAATATTATTTATTTCACAACATAATTAAAAGGTTGCATTTTAAGCATCCACCTATCAACTCGAGCACATGGTTTAGACTTAGGGGAGAATATGAATTCCAACGGACGATGATCTGTTCGCAACTCGAAATCATGACCCAGTAAATACATATTGAACCTTTCACAGGCCCATACTAACCCTAACGGCTCTTTTTCTGTTGGCGACTACTTCCTTTTGATAGTTGTGAGACTGCTGCTCACATAGCATATGACTTTGTACTCATCATTCTGTTTCTGTGCTAGAACAGCACCTTAGCCTACAGGGCTGGCATCTGCAATTACTTGAGTTTTCGCTTTCATTTAAAATAGTTTAAATTAGACGCATCCACCAGACCTTTCTTCAGTTTTTCGAAAGAATCGTTTTGTTCTGGTCCCCATTGAAATTTTGTCTCTTTGTGGAGCAAGCGGTGTAGTGGCTCTGCTACGGTTGCAAGATTTGGTATGAAACGACCAATACAATTAACTAACCCTAGAAAACTCCTGATCTCAGAAACTGATTCTGGCCTTCTAGCATTTACGATTGCTTCAACTTTAGACTGAGACACACCAATTCTATGTTCTGATAACATATGACCCATAAACTCAATGTTTGCCACTTGTCAATATTAAGTGTCAATCCTCTTTCTTGTAATCTTTGAAGAACAGCATTTAGTCTGTCATTATGCTCATTAGAAGTAGAGCCATACACAACAACATCATTAAAAATGTTTCGTACTCCTTCAAGTCCTTGAAATACCCGACTCATTACTTTGTTATACATCTCCGGGGCACAGTTTATTCCAAACATGAGCCTTTTGTATCGGTATATTCTTTATGTGCCATGAAGGCAGTTATCTGTCTTGACTCTGGTGTCAGTTCAATTTGATGGTACGCAAGTTTAATATCTAACGTTGTGAAGACTTTACTTTGATTCAAATTTTGAACTACCTCATCTACAGTTGGTATTGGGTATCTTTCGCGCATGACTGCTAGATTAGCGCGCCTCATATCAACGCATATTCGTATATCGCCATTCTTCTATGGTACAACCACAATTGGCGATGTCCACTGACTTGGTCCATTTACTTCTTCAATAATGTCCTTTTCTTCTAACTTTCCTCGCAATTGAAACGGCATACGACGTAATAGCTGAATTACAGGTTGAATGCTTTTGTCTACAGGAATTGTCAATTGAAAGTCTACTAACTTTCCCACACCTGAATATACCTTTGGAAATTTACTTATATAGTTAGTTTTCACCACACTTTCAGTCACCGTGTTAACATTTGTCTCTTTTTTCAATACACCAAGTTCTATTGACGTCTTATGTCCAAGTAATGCCTGGCCATCTTCCTCAATCACGAAAAAAACAGCTGAAACACAGCGGTCATTCACACAAACATTTGCATTAAAACTGCCTGCTATAGTAAGTTGCTAGCGTACAAATTGTTTGACGATGTCTTCGACTTGCACTTAATCTTATTCTTCTTTAAGTGTTCACAAAGTGTCCTATCTATAACATTTAGAGTTGCGCCAGAATCAATCCCTACAGGAGCATCTATACCTCCAACATTAACTGTAATTTTGAAAAATGTTGCCAGTCGAAGAAAAAAACATCAAATATCATCTGCAGACTCAACATGTCGCACATTTGTTTTTCTTGAATAGTGATTCTTTGAAAAAACAAATTCTTCGACTTTCAACATTTTTCAAAATGTCCTTCATTTTGGCATAATCTTGCCGGGCATTTTGTTTTATTGTTAATTTTAGTTTCTTGTGTACAATGTGGAGTTTAGTGAGGTGTTCATTATCACTGAACTAGTATATATATTTGTTTAGGGGCCAGCCGAAGGACGCCACCAGGTGCGCGAATTTCTCGCTGCATTACAGACCTGTTAATGACCTTCTGCTGTTGTCTTCTCTATGGTCGGTTTGTTGCCTCTTTGACACATTCCCCATTTCCATTCTCAATTTTGTTTTGTGTCTGTTTTGTAATGTCCAGAAAACCCACATGCATAGCATGATATTTGTTTGACTCTGATTTATTTAAATTTTGTTTCTTACTCATGTTACTTGCATAAGTTGAAACTTTGTTGACAGATTCAATTGGTGGTTCTATCGAAGTTACCTGTTTCTCTGCAGCTTCCATTGTCTGTGCAGTTTCACGCAATTGCTGTAAGGTTACAATGTGCCTTTCTAATAATTTTATTCTCAATCTCTTTGAACTACATTTGTCTATTACTTGGTCACAAAGACTCTCGTCTACATTAGCAAAATTGAAATAAATTGCCTTTTGTCGTAACCTGGTTATAAATTATTCAATTGTTTCTTGGGGTTTCTGTTCCATTGCCCGGAATTAGTTCCTTTGAAAAAATTTATTTACTTGAGGGGTAAAGAGATTGTTTAAAATTTCTACACTGTTTCATGTTCACCCGGGTATCGTTCTACCAGTGTATAATACACATCTTGTACTTCCATACCAGCACTGTGTAACAATAATGCTTTTTTCTGTTTTGCCTTAACAACTCCTGTTCCGTACAAATTAAAAGATCAAAGCCAGCGTGTCCATCTTTGTCCCAACGAATTGATGTCATCGCCAACGTCAAAAAATAGAATTAAGCCAACATCAGACAATATTGGACGTGCTTCTGCCATCTTTTGTTATCCTCGATTATCCTCGTAATCAAATTGTAATTTAAAGATCTATAAATCGTTTTATTTATAATTATGGTATAAATTTGCAAGCACAGAAAAATAATTCTGCAAACGATAAGACTTCCCGATTTAAAATTGAGATAAAGCCAACAGGAAACCGAAGTATTAATAATGTATGGCATTATATATATATATTTAGTATATATTAAAACAATCTCCATCCTTTGGACATGCAAAGAAATTCAAAGTGTGACGAAAATCGATTTGTTTACGAAAGCTTAAGCAACCAACAGACAAAATAAATCTTGCTTCCCCGATCTAGACTATTTATAGACACGGAATAATGAATTGTGTGAACATTTATATTATGAAATATATAAAAATAAGGAAATTATAGCATGTTAGGTTGGTGAAAAACACATTTATGCAAATACTAAGCAGCTGTTTCTAGACTGAACTGGTCAGTGGTAATACAAAACAGGGTTTTCAAGAACACAAAGAAAAAGACATTTAAAATAAAAAAAAAGCAAATCAGAAAGAGTTTTCAATTGAAATTGAAAAAATAAGAACAAAAGAAAAAATACAGTCTATAATATGTATTATTATATTTATTTCAGAAAGCCGAAAATAAAATGAAAAAAAATATGTGATGCTTAAGAACATTGGCCGGGGCCGTTACTTCAAGGAGGCAAATGAGGCAAATGTCTCATGTTGGAAATTTCCAACAACAAAAACAGTTATCAAATTGTTTTCACGGAGAATGTCTTGCAGGAAACAAGCTCCCATTGTTGTCGCCCCTGCATGTTTTGCGTGATCCATTTTTATGATTTACTTTTAGTTTTCGATGTCGATTGTCTCAGTTTGTTTGTACTTAAATGTGTCTTATCTGCACCCGAATTTGTCTTTTATTCATTTATTGTCCTACTTTATGGCTATAATCTAAGTCCACCGATGTCAAGACATTGTGCGATAAAACAATTTAAGAAGATATAATGCTACTGAACACAGAAAAAAATTTCTTCATGAAGAATAGAACTTTTAACATTAAAGAATACAAAACTGGCTCTCATTTTTGTGTATTGCCATATGACCTCTTACATTGATAAGTTAAACTTGCATTACGTCGTATCCAGACAGATTTTATTGGAAAATAAATTACTATGGAGTAAACGTGCATGGGACTAATCGCACACATAGTCAATGCATAACACAAATACAAATTATCAATGGTCAGGGTTTTTATTCCTGTGCATCTTGATGGTGGCTGGAGTGTCTTCAACAATGAAAGAATCATAAATACCATAAAATAAGGCCACGATGATCCCTAGTGTCGATTTAAGCGGTACTTTGGGTACAATACTCACTGTCACTATACTTAAATTCAGTCATAATTGTTTGTACCAAACTTGAAAGTCTAAACACATTACAAGACAAGAACACACAAGGTCCGGTATTAATGATTATCAGAATTAAGATTTTTGCCTTATCCTACCTATTGGTCTTTTGATGTTGTTCTAAAACCTAGAAGTTTTAAATTACATTGAATTTAAACATATTGTCGAAAAATATAGCAAACAATTAATTGCGTTTCAGAGTAAGAAAGAGTCAGGGAAACACTAAGAATGCACGATTTGAGATGATACTGACAAACATTAAGCATTAGCAATGAATGGAATAAATTTTTATCCAATTAAAATTAAATTATTTACAAAAAATATTGAACTTAATCAGTTACGCATGGAGCGTCACTTCTCTATCTCCTTAAAGGTCATTTCAACTTTTGTCGATAAAAGACGACCTTGTGCTAACAATATTCGAAAGCTTAACTTTGGTTTTCGTAAACTTTTATACGAAAACTGAAATTTGAAACAGGAAGGAAGGAAACAAAATTTTTGACGGTTACCGGAAACGGAGATAAACAAATCCGGAAATCGTAAGTTTTTAAAAATAAAAAAAATCGGGGCGGGACGATTTCAGAGCAGCGGGCGGGGATGAAAAATCTATCAATTAATTTTAATTGGCCTTACAAAGAAAAAATGAACATGCCCAAAACTAGAAACTTTAATTACCACAACAGAAAACAAACAGTGGAAGTGACAAGGTAATTTTACATCACAAGAACTAAAACACACTAGTAAAGATCTCAAAGAACTTGCAGTTTCTGACAGTTAGTTCATACTACAACGTTTGAAGTCTTCCTGTCCTTCATCCCGCAATCGTTTACTTTTGAAGACCATATAAGTGAATGAATAATTTGATTTTCTATCTCAGTACCTGCGCATATATGAAATACTTGTTACTAAACATTGAACCAAGTAAAGTCGATACAACACATCGTTTTATATATAACAATTCAATCTACAGACAATTACTTTAATTGATTTGTAACTGTAAAACCAAAAGTAGCTTAGTGGCGTCCAGTTCAAAGAACAAGTATACATTGTATGTCTTTTTTCTGCTATTTGGTCGGATTGCTGTCTCTGTTTTTATTTTATTGCAATTTGATTTTGGTAAAGTATAATATTCTTCTTAATTGTTGTGGTACATGTGCATACCTCTAAAAATTTACCCGAGTAGCTGCTATGACCCATAATTGGGTGAAATGTTTTTTCTAGGAATGTCATAATGCTGTGGTTAGATCTTCAAAATATACATAAGAAGATATCATACTTTTATTTTATTAACGATGAAGAATCTTTGGAAATAGTCCGGAAGATATTCAGAGAAAGTAATCTCTACCGTTTTCAGATAGATAGATGGTAAAACATATAATGAGATTTCTCATATTTTTACTCCATATTTTGAAATGAATGTATAAGTAGCTGTGCGGGATGTTTGAATACGCAGCCATGTCCGGTTACAATAGGGACGAGTCAGAGGCCTAGGGATGAAAGAGTTTCATGCTTACAGAACGTTAAGAATTTTTGCAACAACTGTTTTGTGGGTCCATGTGCCGCCTGCATGCTGATGCAAGGGAGAAAAAATATAGGACCTACCCTTTTAAAACTATTGATATTTTGTTCTCATATTGAATGTATTTGAAGTTTTTGCCAAGTTAAGAAACTGGTATGTGTTTAAGTCATTTGGTCAAATAGTACATGTAAATAAATTGAAAAAATTGAAAATTTCGTTTTTCAATGTTTTGTGCTTCCTAGTTCAATTTCCCATATTTCCCTGTGCGAAGTAAGATTTGTATGTACAATGGTCATACGCTATTAAAAATAGCTAACTTTTGACATCTTTCTGCTCATTCTGTGTATGATGTGTGCTGTGGTAGTTATATTGATCAGTCTTTAAGCATTTGTAATGGTAAATTGAAATGTTGGCAGACTAAATATATATATTCATGAATACCATGCAGATGCTTGGGGTCAAAGGTCAAACATATAAATGAAAACTTTAATCCTATTATATTTCTAACACCTATATATTTCAAATATTACATGCTTTTTGTGTATTTATTTCACTTAAAAAAATCTCACAGAGTCCCTAGGTCACCTGGTCTGTAGAAGCAAGAGGAAATAGGGAAGGACAGCTAGCGTATATCTCCAATTAAACAAATGTTACTGGATGTCAAGGAACAAACGAAAACAAAAGATGGGAAAAGCCTTTCATTCTCTTTCAAACACATGGAACCAGGTATCGAAAAACATGTGAGAATAAAGGGATAAACTGGATTCCTTATAAAGCACACCAGACTCGGTCAACATGACTAAGCAAACACATAAGAGTTAGTATAGGTCCCTTTCCAATCACATGAGACTTGGTTTCCAGGAATAGACGGAAAAGAAAAGGCAGGGTCTGGTTACCTTTTTCAGTTGATTGAACGCGCGGTTGTCAATCCCACTGACACGGTAGATTCATTTTTTTCATGGATATCAATATGCATTTGTTGGAGAAAAACTTCATTTCGTGGTTTTGCAAAAAATATCATCATAAACCTATTGAAAATTCGATTTTCGTTGAAAATTTAATTGAAGTCGTGGTTTGTATTTAACTTCTCCTACGGATGAACTCACAGTACTTGTTATGTCGTAATTTTACTTGTTATTAACTACAACATGATGTACGCCATGCATATTTCTTCTGTTGTCGGAATTATTCGTAGCAGGTCAACCACCCATTAAGTATTTCGATTTATCCAGCGAAATGACACCAGCCATGTTGTTATCAAATTCTCTTATGTTTTGAATTCGGCGGTTGTTTATCACACTGATACTTGCTTTGTTGTACATTTATCCGGTACTCTGAATTATCTATAAAAAGATGTATGACGCCCATATTTCTAATGTCGGAATCATTCGTCTTCTCACAGCAAAAAATGGCACTGTTTAATCAATATTTTTCATGGTCATATGATTTGTCCAACTCAATGCAAAATCCATATGGCTTGTTGCTCAAAAGGTATGAGTTTTACCAAAGATCATAATCTAGAAAGTCGATTTACTTTTATAATCGACTTCAAATTTAAGGTCATTCAAGGTCATTCGTGGAGGTCAAATTACAAAACCTATATCGTCACAATATTTTGTTTAAGTATATTACTAACCTGCAGCTCATTTCAACTAGTTTAGTGGAGAAAACGCCTTTTGAATTTACCAAAGCATATCAACCAAATGAAACGTTGCAAAAAGAGAGACGAAAGATGCTAGAGGGAAAGTCAAACTCATAAAGGTGGTACCTGACACTACAGGGAGATAACTCTGTAAAGTCAGCTAAACGTTTTAATTACGTTGTGTTGTAAAAGGAATATTAGGCTTCTCAATGATCAAAATTGGTGTTTGTCAAACTGCTATATAACCAGTGTAATTTTTTTGACAAAACGGTTGGTTCAAAATTTTTGAAATTTTTATATTTTTGTTAAAGGGTCAAAGTAAATACTATAACAAAATTTTATGAAAATTAAACGAGCCAAATTAATTTTAGTGAAAGTGTTGGGTACCACCTTAATTGAAAATAAAAAGACAAACAGACAAATAATAGTACAGAAGACACAACATAGAAAACTTAAGACTAAGCAATAGGAACCCCACCAAAATCTGTGGGTGATCTCAGGTGCTCCGGAAGGGTAAACAGATCTTGCTCTATATGTGGTACCCGTCGTGTTGCTTAGTTTATTGCAAATCCGGTAAATAGTCTAATTCGGTAGGTCACATTCGTGAGAACAGAAGGGTATTGTAATAACGACATAAGGAACATATCTGATATCATCTTTGAAACGGTTATTTCATAACGGTTAACCAACAATCGATAGCGTCCGTAAAATTAATGAAGGAATGATTTCAACTTCACCATTTGGAACTCTTGGTTCCTTGTGAGCAGCAATCTTCTAATAAGGAAATCATGACAGGAAATGCAAGCCCGAGAATATCGTATAAATTTGGAGATATACCCTGTAAGCTGCTGGAATATTGCTACATAGAAATAGAAAGTACACAATTGGGTCTCTTTTGTCGTAAAGTTTTGTTTTCAACCGACCCTAATGGTCAATTTCAAGGTGTAAGTCAAGATATAATGCAGACTTAGCTGTATCTGTAGTATCTATTATCTCTAGTTCGATGGGATAAATTCTTTCAACATTATGACCAAATTTTGTATCATTTAGTGAGAGAACATCACATCTTTATAGCGGAACGTAAAGTTAAAGAATTGTCGTAGCCATCAAATTGACAAACAAAAACTTTATTCGCTAACTCTAACAGTTTATTTAGAAAAAAGAATAACATGCAAATATATCTTTAGAAGGAATATAGACCATTGGACTTGATCTATATTTTTTTAAGGTCCCAGGTCTCTATCTCTTATGATTTCTGATTAACACTTAAACAAAATATTTTGATAAAGTGATAGATTATTCAGAAAAAAAACATTTTTCTTTTTGTCCAAACATTTCCTCAGTGAATTAAGGGAGTTTGCTTCTCAGTTTCAAAGTAATTAACTTTTCAAAACACTAGTTTTTATAGATAGGGGATTAATAAAGGAATCCAAAGAGCAAACAAAATATATAGGTCACGGTGCTTGTTTTCGAGATATTAGCCATTGAAATTTTGGCGGGAAAATATTCTCTCGTGACTTTTCATAGCTTTATCATTGGCAAGTTGAAGTTCTCAAAAACTGTTAAAAAGTAATTAAAATTTTATAAGACTTTTACAGATGGCTTATCATTATACATGTTAAAGATTAACAAAAAGAAAAATGGGGGTCACCGGGCAAATTTTTTCAAGGCATTCAAATAGATAAAACCAGAGGATTCCGAAAATCTGACAAAAAAATCTAAAAGGTGATAAGCCAGCTTCCTTAATTATTAGTTTTGAAAAAAAATATGAAATTCATGATCAATACAATTATTCTTTTTTCATCTAGGTAACTCAATATGCGTGATCCTCTCCACTAAAATGAAATTCAATGATTTTTGTTTCAAGTTTATCTCATTGATTCGGTCAAATTTCCTTAATCAAGTTGTACCCTTTCTATAAGAAATCTTATATTTGTTTTTTTTGTTGTCGCCAACACCTTTGAAAGATTCGTGTTTTCCGATCTCTCAGGTAAATATAAGTACAGAACCCTGAGTTTTTTATTCACAAGTACGGATGGAAAATTTGTTCCCCTAATAGCTATTATATAGACATATATTTACCCATAGACTATCTTTATTATAGTTTAAAGGAACATGCATTGTCGTAGAAAATATGAATAGAGTGGAATCATAAATCTACTAATATATTTGTAATATCTTGTGAATTAGATCCGGAGTAACAAAACATGTAATATATGCATATGAATTAAAGTAAAACATTATACAATTATAAACCAATTGTTCAGAGAACAATTGAAGGTCTTTCCACTAGTAAAGATCTATTTTGATATTGAAATAGGAAAAATCAGTTTCAAATGTTAGTTCCTATATGGATTTATGATGTATTTATATGAATTTAAAGCAAAGGCCAAAATCTAGAACGTCTTAATAACCTATGACCTTGACCTCAATTTCAAGGTCACAAACCGAGGACCTTAAATCAAAAGTTCCTAGGTCTTTAAGATGTTTGGTTAATGAGTAATACCACTTTACACCAATGCTAAATGTAAAATGGACAAAAACTCCCATTTATTGTATGCGTACCCTTTCAACCAAAATATACAGGTAAGGACATGTCGCAACTAACAATTTATGAAAAATTATTTGTCAATATGTCATATGGTATTTGAAAAGAAGTGAAAATAAGCAAAAATCTAAATTTAGAATATGACCATGACCTTTGACCTTGACCTTATTTTCATTTTTTTGAACAAGGACCTCAAATCTAAAGACCCTAGGTCTCTATCACTTATGGTTTACCATTTATAAATGCATATCACTTAATTCAAATGGAAAAGGGGGAATAACTCTCATATGGAGTCTCCGTAAAGCTTCGGTCCAAATGAATATCGTAATCCATAAGATACATGTAAAGAGCAATTTGGTAAAAACATGTACAGAGCAATTTGGTAAAATAAATTTGTCGTGATCTTTTACGGTTGCGAAGGAGTAGTGACCACAAGAAAAACAGTGTTTGGAGAGATAACTCTTACAACGTAAAGTATTTTGTTACGCGGTTGTAAATTTTTAAAGCGTATAAACTATACAATATCATATTTCAAATACCTAAGCGACATCTTATGAAACAACAAAACTACGCAAGAAAAAAATTGAGGCGGAAGAAGAAAAATAATAGTAATCAGAACAAAATCAATAGGTCTTTCCACGGAAAAGTGGAAAGACCTAATTACGGCCCGTTAAAAAGGTGAATATCTAAAGTTGTCAATACGAGAAGATCATTTGACTGAGGGCGCAGCCCGAAGTGAAATGATTTTCAAGGGTTAACACATTTGGATATTCCTCGCTTCTACGGGTCACAACTGTTTTATTATACCCAACTTACAGGATAAAGGCTTTCTGAATCATTAAAAACATATTTACCTAACTTTAAACAAAGTAACCTTAAGTAACAATCACAAGTTAACGTTTAAATCTCTTATGTTGAAAAAAGGTAGAATCTTTTTGTAAAATATTGATGGCCCTGACAAGGACTGTTTAAAACATATATCATCAACACTAGCTGCATGTCGAAAGCCTTATATTTGTCTATCATTGGGCTTTCTGCAACGTGATCGTTGCCATTTTCTTTATTTACGTTTGTGACGCGTCATGTTCTTGGGAGATAACTCGTATACAAATACAAAAACTCAAAAGGTAATTCGCCGGGTGAATAATAATAACAGGGTTATTCACTGCTGGTGTAAATTTAAAGGGTTATTCTTCCGTCCTTGCAATAAAATGAAAATTAACTGGATTATTCCATGTCACATGATAACGTGTTGCCAAATATAATTGTTTGTAATATATGTAAGGTATAATAATAAGAAATATTTACATAGTCAATTTGAAATAAAAAAATCTACTTTGTTAGCGCCTGTGTTACGAACGTGATAATATATACTTGCCGTATACTATCACTGTCACCCATTAGTTCAGTGGATTATTACAGTCCCTCAAAAGGACATAGATTACTATTCAATCTGAAATACTTACAATTAAGCTCTATATATATATGATTTAAAAAATAATCTATTTCATGATTATCATGATTTCTGTTAATTGATTTCATATGAAACAAAAGTCACTTAGAGGAAAATCAATTCGGAAAGTCCATAATCACAGAAAAAAATATGACATTCATATATGCATGCCTATAATTTAATTCTAAATTCCAATTTCAGCCGGAGTAAATCACGAATAAACGTTGATGGCGTAACGGTCACATGAACAAAATAACTATGTGCTGATAGACAAAACACCGTTGACCAATGAGAAAACGCGTTACATTCAAAATTATATTATTATGTACTATCAAAAATTAAAAAAAACCTTTTCTCAACCTTTACTTTTTACTTAACCTATAGCTGTACAATGTAACCTATGGAAGTGCAACCTGAGTATAAATCCCAATAACCGAAAATTATACCATAGCTATCCATGGTATAATTTTCACAATTATACCATGGTTTTGTTGTATAACGAATTCAAAAGAAAAAATTGTCGAGACCTGGCCGCGGCCGCCTGATTTTTTTGATAGAAACAACAAAGTTAGTGTGGGGCCACTAAGGTAAATTGCCCGCTTTGCACCAGCTGAAATAAATGATTGCTTAGGGTGGGAATCGAACCCACATACACCAACTCTGTTGTCCTATATTTTAAATGAACCAAGATTCGCTCCCAGAACAAACAAAAAAGGTTTAAAAATATGTTGATTTTCGGTCATTAAATGGCAAACTTGTAATAGGCTCCACAGTACAGCTACATTTAGATGAATCACATCTAACCGTTTGTTTGACAAGGCGGGTTAGTTTTTGGGGGATGGAGGTGACAGGAAGCACGCCTCTTTTGAAGAACTTTAAATATTGTAAACAAATAACCTGTTAATTAGTTATTTCAAATGTTGGCTTGCTTTACCCCCACCCCACTTTAAAAGTGTTTGATCCACGTCCGGTTTATCAAACACTGCTGACATCTAGACTTTTAATGAGGCTACTCTATGTTGACCATTAAAATAAGATAGCGTTTGTTTACTCTAAACAGGAATTTATATATGTTAGATATACTTCCCAGCTCTAAATGAGCGATTTCTTTTTTTTTTAGTTATATCGTCCCATGTCAATGAATTTAATCGTGAACATTTTGAAATCCCATTTAATTAATGTACGCCATGGGCAAGAGTGGAAAGGACCTTTATCGGGACTCCGTGATCGGGTGTTTTTAAGCTCGGGATTGCGGGATCGACTCTTTTGGGTTCCGGGATTTTTTTTTTTTTTCTTCCGATTTTCCTGTTTTAAAGCCCGCGGCATTTCGGGATTTCGTGTTTTAAGCCCGGTATTTCGGGATCAGGACCCCTCCTTCCCTCCCTCATGGACTTCTGATTTAAAGTTAAAAGTGTAATAATTCATACAAACTCTCAGACAGATTCTTGTGAAATTAATTTCCTCAAAATCATTAGTTAATATAAAAAAATTAAAACATTTCGAGCATTTTGAAAACAAATAATAAAATTTAGAAAACCTACCCTTTGCAGTTCAATTGTACGTAAGTTTGGGATTGCAGCAATCTTCCAAAATATCAGAAATCTGTACTAGAAGTTTCTTGTGTCCAAAACATCTTTAACAGTTTTTTCATCACCAATGTAAAGATGCATCCATCGCTGTCGAAAAATCTTTTAAAACTGAATTCCCGCTGTTTCTGAAGCCCGTGCTAGTTTTAAAAAGTAGGCGGAGCCTTAAGTGTAAGGTCCGAAAAGGGTTATTTTACAGATTCTTATTAAAGTTATATCGATGTAAACAAACAAAAATATATGAAATACAAAATTTTTAACAGTGAAAGATGCAATAGGTTAAAACAGATATTTCATATTTTTGTAAAGTTACTGTCCAAAAGATATGAAATATCTATAACATGTGTCACCTGCAAAATGAATGCGCAAATGTAACCAGAAGCTTTTCGCAAACGTAAAAACAATTAGTCTCTTGTTTCGAAAGGAAAACCTAAGACTTGAACGATTTTTTTGCTATTGCATACAGGTAAAAGAACGATGTGAACTTTTGTAATTAAAAAATAATTCATGGCAGCCGTACACGTATATTTGTTTTCATTTAACCATGGATTGGGCATTTATATTCGATTATTTTACCCTGAGCGTTAGCGAGGGGAAACCTAAGAATATAAATGCCCAACCCATGGTTAAATGAAAACAAATCTACGGCTGCCATGAATTATCTCGATTCTAAGAGGTCAAATTCGGTAATGTTGTCAACCGGGCAAGTCCTATACATACGATACTGTTTAGCTGTTCCCTTTCCCCTTTTTTGATAATATTAGTAGTATCATAGAATTTAATGATTATTTTTTTAATCGCATTTTTCACTTCAATATTTTCTTCCAATGTATTTTTATTCATTCTGAGGCGTATAAAGCTAAAGCTAAGAAGCTATAAACTTTCGGTATTCACATTTGATTGTTTTTTACGGAAACATACTTGTGACGTCACCTTGTTTCGTTGCCATGCCAAGACAATAACATCATTTCGCGGAATTTTCGTTTTATGAAATTTTACCATGAAAAATGAATTGAAATGGACTGATTTGTTTATTTTGGCTTTAAAATAGAGATAACTATATTGTATCTGAATCTTGGCCTACGTAAACTGGGGGTTTTGATGTCGAAAATTGAGAATATTTGGCAGTACAAATAAGTTGGTCGTAGGGTGGAACAGCCGTTTTTGTGTATTACTGCGCTAAAGGTAGATATATTGCGATTATACTGGTTGACGATAATAGGCCGACATAATAGAATTTAGAATAATTGCAGTCTATTTTTTTACCAAATTTGGTGGGTTGTTTTCTGCACAAGGAAGGTGAAACATATATATTCAAGCTTTTGCAAAACTTTAAACATGACGATCCATGGAGTAAACGACGATGTATAAAATTTATAGTAAAATCGCGAAACTTGCAAAATTATCGTATTATGTATTTCTAAGTTTTAATACATAGTCTAAACATTTTGAAATATGCAATACGCAACCAAATTTCGTATTTGATTTATTAGGTATTTCTACTTTTCTGTGGGAAGAGGTATTGATTTTGATCTGTTTAACTTTTGTTTCTTCCTCCACCTGTATCTATTATGTATGTTTACAAGTTCGTGTTGCTTATTCTTTAGTTTGCTATGTTGTGTCATGCGTACTTTTGTTTGTCTGTTTGTCTTTTTCATCTTAAGCCATGGCGTTGTCGGTTTATTTTCGATTTATGAGTTTGACTGTCCCTTTGGTATCTTTTGTCCTTCTCTTAAATAGTTTGACACAAATTAATAAGAGTAATTACCTTACACTTTTATTATATTTAGCACAATATTAATAAGGGTATAAGCCTGACAGTAATTTAATAAAATACATATATGTACATTCCCTTTGCCATTTTTGTTGTTAAAACTAACATATATCGTTATTGACTTGAATAAGTGATCCTATGCAAATCGCTTTGATTTTTAGAAAATACCAAACGTATATATAAATGTGCGTTTATCATCCAAAATAAGCGAAAATAAACATCTCACAAAAAAACCTGCAATACAGTATACCCAACAAAAAAACTAAAATCTGCTTTTTTACGTATGTATAAAATTAATTGATAAAGCTTACTGGTACAAGGTTTAAGAAGAGTTTTTAAAGTCATAACAACTAATCTGATTACCTTCATTTCGCGGCGTAGACATGTTTCACCTTGACTGTTTTTAATCGAAGACAGGTTTAAATTAAGATTCAGGTTTTTATAACTGATTGAGTTAATATTGTCATATAATTGTTTTTATAGTGCCACCTACAAAACCTGATAGCGTTTTATTAGTTCACGACCCAGCAGTTGTATCAGTGCCCTCAACTACAAATGTGGATTATAGCTCTGCCTCACCTTCTACTGCAGTAACATCAAATAAAAATGAGACTGTACCTGCCTCAAAGACGGACAAACAGAACACTGCACTTGTATCAAACAATTTTAAGATACCAACTCCTGGTCCTCATACAACATCTTTCCTTTTACAAGAGGATACTTCAACCAACAGCAGCTATATAACTACGACATATTATATTCCAAAATCGACAACACCACAAGGAATAGCTGAAGGTGACAACATAACAGTTGTATGTACAGGAGACGTTGGAAATCCGCCAGGGGAACATTTCTTTCAAAAGTATCTTAATGGAAAGATAGTTCATATGCACGAAAAAGTCTGTGCAACGAATAAATCGGAGATATATGAAAATTGTTCTTACTATCGTACAAGTAACCTCACGTTCAAAGTAACGGCGGATGACAACAATGCAGTGATACGATGTGTTGTTAATTCGTCAATGGCAGACCCGGATATGTATGTAGAAACAGAACCAATAGAGGTCTTCTGTAAGTATACTTTTATATATATATCAATGACTAACCACAAAGCAAAGACACATGCAAAGTACTATAATCTTTACGCAAATGAAGAAAACACTTCTTTTGTAGTAAACATAGTTTCTGTAAACAAAATACTAAGGTAATCAATACTTCCATACTTTGTCTTAACAATTTATTCGGGAAAAGCTTTCCTTTGTCTTATGATCACTTTAATCATTGCTACCTTAATTTTTAAAATATTATGATTATGACATAGTGTGCACTAGAATATATTTTGATTATACTAGTATTATAACACTATTTATCCAGTTTTTAACGATAAGTGGTTTATCATGAAATGTAATAGATAGTTTTCAAACGTACCAGGCTTATAATTTGATACGTCAAAGGCGCGTTTCGTTTACACAAGACTCATCAGTGACTCTTAGATCAAAATAGTTGGAAAGCCAAACAAATAAAAGTTGAAGAGCATCGATGACCCAAAATTCGAAAAAATTGTGCCAAATACGGTTGAAAATATCTATGCCTAGGATAAGAAAATCTTTCGGATAATTCATATTTTTAAAAACAGTATATTTATAAAAACGTAAATTTAAATGTCAACACCGAAGTCCTGACTAATGGGCTGGTAAATTTATTCCCCATAGTTTTGCTTATCAATAGATATGATTGTTTATTTGTTCCCCCTTATAATCTACGACGTAATTATTTCTATATAAAATTCAAGAACACCTTTTAGATACCTTAAATTTTTTATATGAGTTTAATTAAAGTTGAATGTAAATCGAATATAAGACACCTTTAGATATATAAAAGGTATATAAAAGGCTTAAGATTCAAGGTGACAAGTTTACAGTAGGTAATCTATAATACGCATAATGCAGCTAGCGACATAACCATAAAACCGAGCATTTGAAACTCCTTTTCAAAACAGATTTATCATCAGGTATATTTTTACTTTGTCTGGTTTTCCTATTCTAAATCTTTATAATCTTTATCTTTTAAATAAGCTTTCGAGAATAACATGAATAACGCAAACTCTACCCAATAATGTAGATAAGGGCGCAATGAAAGCGTGTACAATTAGTACTTCCCCTATTATTGAAGATATGTTGTTTTCCATGTTTTGAACATTTTGATTTTATTTTTTAATTATTTTTCCAATCCCATCTTTTTTGGCACTTCTCACGCGTTTTTCTACAAACTAATGCTGACAATATTATCTTTATATGATTGTCCAACCCATCATTCTGTTCTATTTCTATTGATCAATACACATGATTTATGAATAGTTATATCATTGGCACAAATACCATACCATTCTATGAAAACGAATCAAATCATTGCAAATTTCATATCGCTTCTATCTTCACGAAATACTATTATGTCATCAGTTTATTTAATATTGTTACTACTTTGTTATTTCTAACTTAATAGCTATAATTTTAACAGCAAAAACAAACAGTAAAACTGATAAAGAATATCCTTGCGGTATTGCACATGAACATTTGGAATTTCTGATTAACAACCATTATTTATGATAGATGTTTGAACGTATATATTATATAAATAGTTGTAAGCTATTTGATAATTTATTCACTAAAACTGAAATGTTAAAATTATCAAGGAATAAAATCCCAATCTTACAAATGCAATGCCTTCAAAAATCTATACAATCAATTGCCCCCTCAATTTATTGATGTATCAGATAAGTCTATAACATCTTAAACTTGTTTCAGATTGAGCCCATTAAATTTACTATAACATACATTATTTAGTTCGGAATTTCGTAACATCAAATTACTTAAAACCTTTAATAAAATAAATGTAAATACTTGGTCAGCAAATTTATGTTAACATGCAGATAAAACGAAAATAGAATACCCAAAATGTAACGGTGATGTTGTATATCGAGGCTTGAAATTAAGATATATTACTTATCAATACTTTAAATACAGTTATCATTTCACATCTCCTTATAATTAAATTGTTCTAAATGGTTATATATTCAACACTGTAATCTAATCTCTGGATTTTTTTTTGTATGATTATTGATTTTGTTATCATTAATTAAAACCATACATATATCAGGCTGTTGGTTTTCTCGTTTTGGTGATTTTACTTTGTCCTTTAGGGGCCTTTATATCTGACTATGTAGTATGGACTTTGCTAATTGTTGAAGGCTGTACAGTGACCTATAGTTGTCTTTCTGTATAAGTTTTGGTATCTTGTGCAGAGTTGTCTCATTGGCAATCATACAACATTTTTTTTAATTTCTTTTATACATATGTACTTTCACACTACTTACTTTTTTGGAACCTATAATCCTACTAGCTTGTGACCAAAATCGTATTCAATATGTTAAATTGTGGTTCAAAAAGTTTGTTAGATATTATCAAATATTTGTGTTTGAAAAAAATATAATCGACCTTTATTTTTAATTAGTAACGTAAAAATAAAACATCCACATTGCTTTTGTGCATCATCTTCTCTAGCCAGGAGAAACAATCCTGATTTATTTCCCTCACCCTTGACAGATAAGTCAAAATTTTAGATCTCCGAGTTTAATGATTCTCACAGTTGTAGCTAGCTTCAATCGACCAAATTAGTCTATCACTAAGTAACTCAATAACAAAGATAATGTAAGAAAATGTTTATTGCAGTGACATGAGCACTTTAGATGATAAATCATAATTTATTCAGCTTTTTATTATAGCATGTTTTCTATGTATGCTACTTTATGCATAACATTTCTCACGGATATTTGGCATGCCTTCGTATCTGAGTACAGCATATACATTTTTCATAGCACGTATACTGTGAATTTATTCATTTATTTGAGGATGAGGATCGGATTCAAACAAATTCTGGACTTACCAGCAAATCCAGTTGCCTACAATGAATTTGTTGGTACGTAAAATACAGAATTACTGATAATAATGCATTCATCACGTTTTAGGTTCAGAATTGTCATATGGTCGCACATACAATAAGCAGGAAGAGGTCAATTTCATTTTATCAAAAGACGCATTGACATCTTTTATAGTCCGTCCGTTTCGTTTTTTTAACAAAATAATAATTGCATTCATCAAATATTAAAGATTCCAAGCGTCTCTTGATGTACCCTGCTAAAATCCACTGACTACCCAGGGAATAATCAGCTGATTAGATTAATTGACATACATTTTGTTGACAAAACACTATAATAAGAATACTAGAAACAATATTCATTGATTATGTTTCTTTCAATTGAAAGTAACATTGGACTTATTGTCTTATTTCCATTAATATTGGTATCTACTCTTTTGTTGTATTCATTAACAAAAAGTAAAATCACAAAAAAGCTGAACTCCGAGGAAAATTCAAAACAGAAAGTCCCTAATTTAATGGCAAAATCAAATGATAAAACACATCAAATAAATGGACAACAACCGTAATATTCCTGCCAAAAAATCTGAAGACGTCTATGTTTTTTTGTTTTCTGCTCAGATACATAGTACGACTTATTTATTGAAAAACTTAGTATTGTTATCAAAAATATATTGAGTAATAATTGTTGTCTGTGCTTTTGTATCCAAATATCAGGTGTTGTAATTTTATTGAAAAATCTAAATTACTCCTTTTTATTTTCAGTTCAGTATTTAACACTAAAGTTATATAATGAATTCATATTTGGTGCTGCCTGCATTAGTAAAATTTTGAGCCACCTATTTATCACTACTGACTGTTCTTTTTTATTGTTATTTACTAGATAATCATATAACAATTTATTTGAAGAAAATGTAGTCTCAAAATAACGATCTTTCCATGTGATCTTATTCATGGACATTTACTTTACTTTGAACAGAATTTTCTTGTTTAACTATGTCAATCCAATTTTGTGAAATGGATTGTTTAAATGTATTCCTCCAAATTGTTTGCTTTCTTATATCAATATATGTAGCTGGTTGTTTTGTTGTCAGGCAAAATCCAGGACTTAATTACTTGTCTATAAAATTCTGGAATATATTTAAAATAATCTAAATGTTTTATAAATTCATATTGAATATAAATAAAATATTATTTAACACCTTTAGATATTTGAAAGGTATAAGCTTCCCGTTTACAAATTTACCAATAACAAGTTTATATACCCATGATGCCTTTAGCGACATAAAATAATAAGATTGACCGTTTGTAAGCCTCCTTTTTCATATGGACATGTTATCAGGTTTCTTTTTACTTTATATGGTTTCCCATCTCAAATATATTTAAAGCTTCTTATTTCTAGTTCTTTAAGATAATTTTCAGGAGTTAAACAAACACTTCCCAAGAATGTAAATCAGGCAAGATTAATGTTTTAATAATTTGTATTTTCCCTAAAATTAAAAAATTTCTTCTTGAACACTTTTATCATGTTTTCTATTTTACAATCCCAATTTAATATTTGGCATTTCTCTTCAAAAACACCCCTAATGCTTCAATATGTTTATCTCCTCAATTTTATATTTACATGATTTCAATTTCCTGATCCATAATCCATCTGTTTTATTCCTATTAACCAATAAACCTGAAAAACAGCAAATAAAAATTCTATTACATTCATCGCAGATATTACATCGTTCTTATCTTTACAAAAAGATGTTGTGTCATCTGCTAGTTGTGAAATCTTAATGCTGTGACTTTTCACATCTAACTTAATAGTGATTCCTTTTACTTCGTTGTTATTTCTTAACTATAAAGACATAATGTTAACATCAAAACAAACAACACCAATGCTGATAAATGACACCCCTGTCTGATTGTCCGTGAATTTTTGACAATTTCTGATACCCACCCATTGTTCATGACACATGTTTGAACGTCTGTATACACAGTTTTAACACACTTAATTAATGAGTCATAAAACCAAAAATGTTTTAAAGTTCCAAGCATAAAATCCTATTCCTACGAATCAAATACTTTCGTAAAATACACAAAAACAAATTGCACCCTCAATTTTGTATGTTTCTGAGTAGTCTATTAAATCTTGGATTTGTCTCAGATTAAACCCAACACATCTATTTTTAACATAACCGGTTAGATCCTCATTTATGATTTTGTGAAGAACCCTTTTTAAGCGTTGCACAAGAACATATGACAAAAGTTTAAAATCTTTATATCATGAAGGGATATTGGGCGATAGTTTTCCAAAACTAAAGAAGCCCCTTTTTTTAATATCAAAGTTATTATACTAGAACGTTGTGAATATGCAAGACTGTTTCTATCGTATCATGTATTTAAGACATTTACTAGTAGCGATTTAAGTTTATTAAAAAATCTTTAAAATACTACCATAAGTCCATCAAGACCTGATTATTTATTTAATTCCGTTTTAAAGATTCCATGTGTGTATTCCACCACTGTAATTTTTCCATCGCATATTAGTTTATCATTTTCGTTAACTCTATTTTCTAATATTGTATGCTGATATATTTTTCTGTTAAATCTTTTTTTTTATTACACAACTTTTATTCATAATTTGTTTTTTAAGTTTCTCTTGATCCGAAAACCTCTTCCCATTTTTCCTCAGATCTCACTTGAGCTCCTTTCGCTTTTTCTTCATATATCTTAATTAACTCTTCTTCAAGATCATTTTACTCTTCTTCAATATCATTTATTTCTTATTCATTTTCATTATTATCAATATTCGTCTCGTCCCTTAATTCTATTTTTATTTCCAAATAAATGTTCAATTCTAGGAAATTTTTATTTTGCAAAACTGAATTGTTTTTTTTAAAACTCATTGCCCATTTCTGATACCCCTGGCTTAAATTTAAAAAATACACTTTGGTGGTCAGTGACCGAAAAACAGCCGGTTTAATTTTACAAGATTCTACAAGGGGTAAAAATGTGACCTCATAAAAATCATGTTAATTCTACTAGCTTGTGACCTTACTATTCTTATCCATGTGAATTGCTGTTTACTTTCATTTAAGTTTCTCCAAAAATCTGTCAGTTTGTTAGATTTTAAACCGTGTACGGGCTGAAAAAATTTACATGGACGTTTAGATTGTCTATCAATTGGTTTTATTGTCTCATTAAAATCGCCCCAAGTATTGGTAATTGTAGACCGTGTTCTTTCAAATAATCGCTGACCTTTTAAAAAAAAGAATTTCTTGATGTTTAACAGTTAGGTGCATACAAATTAATAAATGTAAAAATTAGAGTTAATATCTGCACATTGATAAGTACTAATCTTCCGTCCCTATCAATAAATTTATTAATTAGTTTGTAGCTTAATGATGTTTTAATTAAAATAGCTTCGCCCCTACTAGTCATAGTACCATGTCTACAAAAAGTATCATATTCTGTTTTACTATTTGTTTCGGTTTCAATAATTTCATCAAAATGTGTTTCTTGCCAAAAAACTAATGACACTTTTTTGAGCCGTAACTCATTCTATAACTCTCTATTTTTTCCCTTGAACTAATTCTTTTAACATTGAGACTACATAGATAAATTGTATTTGTAAATATCATAGTTAATAATATATAGATTATGATTATACTTTAGTTTCAACACACTACACAAAGTTAAAATTTTAAAACACTCAGAGACATTTAATTCAATTATGTCAATTGGTACACACTACATATTCCTTATTTTATTTAATGCAAACTTGTTACACATATTACTACAATCTACATAAACAGTTATTGTGTATCTTGGAACTAATTCTGGATATTGTTTGTGCTTTGAAAGACACAAAAACTCCCTTTTTGTGCATTTATTTTCGATTTTGAATCTTTTGAGGCCCACGTAGTAATTTTAAAATTACACATTCAGCTGAAGACGGATTCGCAAAAAAAGAATCTCGAATGTAAACAATAATACATAGCTCAAGGTGAATAATTATCTATTTTAACATAACAACTTATTTCAACAGCAAAAACAAATAACAAAACATTGTCTTTTTTGAAATAGAAGTGTACGAGTTTTCCTACACTGAATTTTGAACTGAACTTTACATTCATTTAAGAGGGTGGTAAAGGAATATTTTCGTGTAACGTGTTTTGCCATTTTTATTTCACGTGCAGTTGTGAAAAAGGTTCGTTATTCGCCGTGTTTCGTGAAATCGGTTAAAATATCAACCTGTAGGAAAGTTTTAATTGTTCGTTCATCGTAAAAATGGCAATTTTTTTTTCGTGTTCTCCCATACAGATATCCCCTCTTTACGCCCCTCACTTTACATGCATGCTGAAATTGGCATTATTGATTTTAATACACATGTACACAATCAAGTTTTTGAAATCGATGATTGTCGTCGTAGAAAATACTGCTGTTCATGTTTGGCTGTTATCAGAAAATTGGTTTAATTCTTGTTGCTCTGAAGAAATGTTTGAAAACAAACAGAACGTATTTTAAAAGTAATCGTTAGTTCGCATAACGTCAAACAATACGTCATTAAAATGCGTCTGCAATGCACGTTCTGAGGTCACGCAGGCTCATTCAACACTCGTCAACAGCAATACACAAACGTAGACCGGCGATGGGCAGAACTTTAAAGCGATATCTGTATAGTATATTGAATGTTTTAATGTAAAATACTATCAAGTAAATATCCGTTAAATTGACCGCATGAACTCGAAACGATTGAAAGGTTGAACATTTAATGTTGTTCATGTGTTTACGGTTAAGTGTAGAGCCATATTTAATGTATATAACAATGTACTTCAATATATTCTGAATAGTGGAGAATTTCTTCTGATCTACGCTACTTGTAAGGTTTTTCTTATACAATGCAATGCAATGGAAATAGTGCGGTGATATATTGTATATACATGTGTTCTTCGTTTATACTTTGTGCATTTTTTTCTGATTAAAAAGTAAATTTTTGTGGACAAACTCAAAATGCCGGACCATATACGTACTCCACAGGTAAGAATAAATTTTGTTCGTCCGTTTTCTTGTCATTATATATACATTATAAATTTTTCGTCATTTCAAAGTTCTTTTAAGGTTCATGCGGACACCATGGCTGAAATGGCTGCATTTTCACATCAAACTTTTTTTCTCAATCGATTAATAAATTTCGAACAGATGTATACTACTGTTGCCTTTATGTAAGGAATAGCATGCCCTAGATAAATAAATTTCAAATGCATTGTATGGTTTACAAAAATTGAAAACTTAACTGGATTCTGCAGTGCACTTTTTCCGTCCCTGCAGACTATGATAAAGTAAACAAACAGTTGAGTTTCGCTTGATATGGTCCACTCAGGTACACAGTTTAAATCACCAATTTCTGTCAGGTATCTATTGTTAATGTATTGTCCATGTCATTTAATACAGCGTACCTCAGTTATTACCTGTGGGGAAGTTCTCAAACCTCTTTCCCAACTTATTTTATTTTGGAACCTTCTGGAGAAAGGAAAAAAAGTGCACTGCAAAATCCTGTTAAGTTTTTGTTTTTCTAAAAGAAGAAACATATTTGAAATGTATTTACCTAGGGCATGCTGTGCCTTAAAACTTTTCCAGGTGCACATGTTTTTCTGTACTCAGAATAGATTTTGAGGTGAAAATGCAGCCATTATAGCCAAAGGGTACACGTGAACCTTAATATTTACCAATCATGTTTGATTAGCTGAACCAAAGAAAATGCTTTGTTTTGAAAATCAATGGCATGGCTGAACATTGTACATTTGCCCCGGAGATCATAAATGGTTTAACTTAAATGGATTCCTACAGATATAGCATAAGATGTTCAAAACAATGAATGAACTTTAAAAAAAAAATATGGGTCACCAGACTATTTTTGACCCAAAAAACGTTTTTCTGACCTCTAACGACACAGTGATCAACAGTGGGTTTTTTAAATATCTTTCAAAATTGTGTGTACATAGTGTGACACATGTTGTCATATCCTTTGTTAAACTTACAGAGAATAGTACAGTTTCACAAGACAATCAAATGAAAGCAACTTTTTGTTTCCACGTACTAAAAATAGGCAAAATGAATTACTCAGCAGTTAGCGAAAATCATCATGTATTTTTTCTTTCAATTATCGATTCATAGATGGCAGTGATGCAAGTAAATGAATTGACAAAAATGTCAAGACTTTGTCACCCTGTCTTTAATTAATGGTTTAAGTTTGATGAAGAATTTTATCAAATATATTATATATTTTCAGTTGTCATAGTAACATAACCCAAAAACGATGAAATTATAGAAGGTTTTTCAACTTTCTTTATTTTTAATGCCTCAATAATTAAGCAAAAGTATAGACTATTATATTTAAAAATATGTATTTAGTTTTTCCTTTGATTCAGTCAAAACCTGATTGTAAGTCATATCATAATTAGAGTTCACTTTGTTCCCTGTCTAAATTGTCAATCCTTCCATATTGAATAGTACAGGTTGCTCCAAGTCAGATATATCATATCACTATTAGTGACATTATGAAAAGAAAATAACAGGTATTTTGCTCGCTTCATTTTAAATGTCACATCTTGGCATATTACACCTCTGGAATAGGTTTGATCCACTGACAATTGCTACCTGAGTGATGGTCCATTATAGTTATCAGATGATCTGTTTTTTAAACATTTTTTCAATAAAAATTGAATTGTAAAGTAAAAGGTCAACTATGTATAGATAAATGAGGTATATTGCTTGAACAAAAGTTGACATTACTGTGAGGTTTGCAATTAACTACTTATTTATCACGAGGAGCAATTTTGATTTAATCGGAATGTGTGTGCGGGTTGAAATATCAATTGTGTTTCGGGCTTACTAATTTGAGGTTTCCTTATTATGAAGGCATTGTCAAAAACATTCTTTGATTTAAAATGTCTTGATAAAAACGTTTTAAAAAGAAAGTGAAAAAAACTCTGTTGGTGTATATACAAACGACAAAATACACATATATGACATTGCAAAGACACAAAACATCTATAGTATTCTATAGAAAATGAGTATTGAATACTAACATGCATGCATCCTCGATACTTACATTTTCAGATCCAGTTAGAATGCCAACTATTATTAACTATCCGAATAAAACGGACTATGTATTGGGCGAAGATACAAGTATACATTTAGCTTGTAAAAGCGATGGAAATCCTAAACCTTCTTACTTTTGGTATAAAGAAAACCCAAAGCACCAAGTTAGTTCAAATGAAAACTTTACTCTAACGAATCTGAATATAACAAACAGTGGAACCTACACCTGTAAGGTAAACAACACTTTTCACGGCGATGTATACCAAAAGGCTACTATTGTTAATATCAAGATTATAAATACAGGTAATAGTAATTATTGAAAGCAACAACACTGTTTTCCTTAACGCTCAGTAAAATTTGTGTATGCATTCCTTGTTCCATAGTTTTATAATATGATCAAGAGTGCAATATGTCTTTTCTGTACCGAACTTTACAATAGCACGTCATTAATACTCATAATTATTTATCTTTTTAGAAGGAAAACTGAGTATTAAAATGATGGACGCCTAAACTACATTGCATGTGCATGATGTATGTATCTTATAATTTAATGTTCAATTTTTGTTTAGGTTCTTCTATTATTCTCACTTTCCATATAAATGAATTTTCTTTCTGTACCGTTGAACTGTCATTAACACTCTTTTAACAGATATTCTTTTATAAGATTTTAATATTATCGGTAGCATGTGCATCTGTGTGCATTGTTTGTGTTTATGCTTATTCAATACATTGTAGTGTTATTTTACTATTATGCCGTCTTACTGACAAAACAATTGTTGAATTCGCAGGTTGTCTGTTTCAACAAATTGTAGATATTATGGGAACAAACATTTGTCGAAAACAAGAGAAAAAAATTTGAATGACATTTATATACATTGATTATGTTCTTATCCACCATAACCGAACTAGAAATTAACACAACAGACCAGATTTCCTCCGTCTCATTTTATACCTATATCAAATTTGACATAAACGTGATCTCTCTTCCAGAATCTATAACAACGTGATGATTTTAATTTTGAAATAATTAATTTCCCTTATCTCAGTAAAAACGTACCAAACTGTACCTTCTCATTTTTTTGGCATGACCTGTGTTCCTTCAACATAATTTCGTATTATTTGCTCAAAATAACTTCCACGTGGATATCAAAATGAAATGTTACCCAAATAAAGAGTAATCTCCATGTCCATTCATACTTTTATTATTCAAAGAAAAACAAATAATAAAACTGTTAATAGCTTAAGGTATACATTAATTGTACGATTTGCAAATAACAATAATTTGAAGTTGGTCCCTTTTATCCTTACATGTTGTTAGTTTCGATGTTAACAGTATTAAACAAGTCTATTTGGAATGTCTTTTCAGAATCCGTGTTGTTACTATCTGTGACATGGACTTCTTATAGAAGCCAAATTTTATTTTTCTATGCGATATATATCCGTACCGGAGTCCTAATTTATAAATAAAAATAAAATAATTAAATACCTAATTATCTCGCCACTTTGGTGATTACACGCATACGTAGATAAACGTAAATAAATGATTAATTTATAATGTAAACTAGAGAATGGAAACTTGGAATGTTTCCAATAGAGAACAACCCGAACAAAAAACAGAAAATGATCCAAGTTCATCTATTGTTCAACACAGCGAGAAAATTCCGCACTCGTGACGTGTATAAGGGGAACAATATTAGGTGAAGGGGCTAGCTACAGTGGTGATAATTTCTAACCTCTCATCAAATCTGTCAGAATCTGTCTGGGGAACTGTTCTAGGACAGTATATAGACCTGTCAGCCTGACACCTTTTTGACAGTCTTAGCTAGATCATTTCTAACCTAGAACAGATTTAGACAGTTCTACCTAGAACTGACCAAATCTTTGGTCAACTATTTAGATAGTTCTACGATTAGAACTAATTTGGTCAGTTCTACGGCTAGAATTGATTTAGTCGGATCTATCCATAGAACAGTTTTCAGAACTTTTTGTCTTAAATATAAGGCAGTGACTATTTTGCCGGCTCTGCAAAATAGCGATTTAAATATAATTTTGCTATTTTGCCGGTCTTATTTCAGAGTTTTAGATAGTTTTGCTGACAGTTCTACGGTTAGGACTGATTTAGTCAGTTATGTTGACAGTTCTACCCTAGAACTTATCCTGAAAGTTCTATTTAGAACTGATTTGGTCAGTTCTACTTAGAACTGATTCTGAAAGTTCGTTCTACTTAGAACAGTTCTAGGGTAGAACTATCCTAGGTAGAACTGTTCTGGGATATTGTAGAACAGGTCTATGACAGATTTTTCTGAAAGTTCGTATGAGAGGTTAGAAGTGATCTCCTCTCTTTTTCTTAGTTTTATACTGTAGAAATATTTATCAAACATGTTATTGTATTAAAATGTTTTATATCTTATCTTTTACAATCAAGCGGATAAAACAACACCTTCAACATCTGGTTCTTGGCTCAATAAAGCAGAAGGTATATATTGATGTTATAGCTATTTACAAATCATTAGAATCATGCATATACTATTATTGGTTAAATCCTTATATAGTATTCTATCGTACAGCATGTTGAATTCATAGTTATATCCATATTTTTCAAATATACATTTAAGACCTGTAACTTTATAATAAGGAACACATCGCAATTCTTTCATGTCTTTACCTTGATTCTTTCACAATTGTTGTTCCATAAATGGCGTTTTTATATTAAAAATATAATAATATCTAGAGGCTTAGCTAAAATGAATCTCATTAAAATTGGGGATGACCCAGGTACATCGGATCTTAATTATCAGTTGACTTTTACTTACTACTTATAGAGTTATTACTCCTGAATAATATTTAATGTAATTTGTTCCTTTTTGTAACGATATCCCAAATAAACGCATTATAGATACCAGAATTGAAATTTTATATGTGCACCAGACGCGCGTTTTTTTTTCTGCAAAAGACTCACCAGTGACGCTCGAATCTATCAAAAACGCTTAAAGAGGCCACATAAAGTTCCAAGTTGAAGAGCATTGAGGAACAAACATTCCAAAAAAGTTTGGTCAAACACAGCTAAGGTAATTTATTAATTTGTTCTTGTTTAACGACTTTTTCCGCACTATTTCCTTTTTTTTTTTAAATTTTACTAGATGCATTTTAATTTTGATTTCTTTTTGGACTACATGTATGCTATGTATTCATAATACACACTATGTATATCATTGTATTGAGTCTTATAAAGTATGAATATATCTGTTTACACCTATGAACTTGTTTTTATAATTGTTAATTGAATGATCTTGTAGATAACGGGACTGTTATTGCAATTGCAATTGTTGTTGTTGTTCTTCTTCCTATTGTTATTGGAGTTGTAGTTGTCCTACTACATAGAAGAATAAGAACGTGAGTATAAACATATTTATTTTCATTTGTAATAAAAATATGTTGTAGCAATGGGTCTGATTATATGACAGTAAACGTGACAGTTTCTATCTTCTTGCCTGTAACTAAGGAAGCTGACATTTTGGATTCAAGAATGTATTTTCTTTCAATTATAAGCACACATGTTGAAGCTAGAAATATATTTTTTTTATCAATTTTTTAACATTCTAATGCGGTCAAGAAGCCAAAATATGCTGGGATTTCATTTTTGATCTTTATATATTCAGAGTTTATAGTTTGTTTGAATGTTATGGACATTGAAAGACATTTATGGGGGCTCGAGGGTACAACAAATTCAGCAAAAATTCAAACATTTGTTTTTTTCATTACAAATTTAATTTATTACTTAATTCGTTGTTACTTTATCATATCGTACAAAGTTCAACCAACAAGTATATCAATTCGTTTTGACCACAGATGACTTTTATATATATCGAATAACGAAAAATGAACTCGCTGCTAACTTCAAATACATATTGTTTTTGTTTTTTTTAATATATTTTCAAGGTGCTTTACTTAGAAAAAAGATCCGCACTGATTTCTTTTAAGCTTCTATTTAAACGGATTGATCTCATTTTCATGTTAATAAGTTAATTGTCTTGTAAAATAAAGGCAATTGTAGTATACCGCTGTTAAAAACTCGTAAATCGATGGACAAAAAACAAAATCGGGGTAACAAACTCAAACTGAAGGAAACGCATTCAACATAAGAGGAGAATAACATTAAAATGTAACACACACAGAAACGGACTAAGCATTAGACAAAATCCGATGAGATTAACAAATATAACATCAAAATCAAATACATGAATTTGGGATAGAAAAGTACCGTCACACGTCTTATAGTAATGTGAATTCATACTCAAATATAAGAGAAAACAAACGACACAACGGAAACACAACGTTAAAATGTAACACACACAACAAAAGAACTATAATATAACAATGGCCATATTCCTGACTTGGTACATGACATTTTTAAAGAAACAAATGATGGTTTGAACCTGGTTCTGGGATATGCCAAACCTCCCGCTTAAATGGTAATGTTAAATATAACATTACAATAACAACATAACATTACAGGACTACAATACAAATAAATAGGAGAACATGTTAGACAAGGAAACACCTAATAGTTAACAAAAGGCACCAGGTTTAAAATTCAATACGCCAGAAGCGCGCCTCGTCCACACCAGACTTACAAGTGACGCCCAGATATAAAAGTTCGAAAGTCAAAACAAGTACAAAGTTGTACAGCACTGAGGATCAAAAGTTAAAAAAAGTTGTGCCAAATACGTCTAGGGATTTCTGCTTGGGATAAGAACATCCTTATTATTTAGAACAATTTATGCTACAATGTATTGCAAACAGTAAATTTTATCAAATGAATATAAAATATATATGATAAAAATGAAGTAAATACTAATTACAGAAAACAAAACCCGTATACATTATATAAACCAACACAACAAATAGACACACCCGACTTAGTCAAGGCCTCAAGGGGGTAAAAATTACAATCTTGTCCAGAATATTTCTGACCTAAACATTTCTTTCAGTTTTGAAAATTCATGTGAAAATGTTGACTTTAGAGAGCTGGCATTCCAATTCCTGATATAATCAATATTTCAAAGGGTTATGTCACCTCGTAAACGTTGCTCAATAGTACATTTCTATCTTGCAATCGATATTATGGTCATTTACCGTTTATATTGCCAATTTTGTTCTGTACTGTAGTGTAACGCGTTTACTTACTGTATATTCGCACGGTAGATAATATATATATATATAAAGTGACGAAGGTTTGTTTATTTCATTGATTTGTCTTTCCTTTTATCAATATGCGATAGTAATCTTGTATCCCCTTAATCGGTTCTTAGGATGATCATGTGTTTCGATCTAATTTTGACAACAATAAAAAAATGTTTTTAAATGCTAAACATTAATTACCTAACATATAACCACACGACAACTGTAAGTAGCCAATTCAATGCAGCGAATGTTAAATAAATGTCATTATTATTTCAATTAATTATAAACGAAGAAAATTGCTAAAAATAATTGAATATATTTTTTCTTCCATATGCTAAAATGCTGGCTTCAATTCTGTTTCAACCTTTTTCTTAAATGCAATTTGAGACTTGAGTGAATATTTAGGATATGCTTGTGTAATAAGTGGTACAGATACAAATTTATTTTGTATATAAGCCATTGCTTTAATCTTTTAAATATTGAAGCCCCCCCCCCACAAAATAAAAAAGAAAGAAAGATTAGATATCTTGTAAGCGCTTAAAAAAATACTGATTTTATTGAGAGTGTATACGGACAGACCATGACGTGGTTGATGAAATCAAACAATTATAAATATAAAAGTTTGAATACATATTTTCTCGCAGCATTGTATGGTAATAACGACCACAAGTCACAACAATTGCCATAACTGCTAAATATTTTTAAAATTAGTATTCAAAGTGTATCGTCGAATTGTCTTTTAGAAAAGAAGAATACAAACCTGTAGACAGAATGGAGTTAAACATGGATCAAATTGAAACAACACAGACAGTACCATCTACTAGATCCACAAAAAAGACTACAGGATACGAAGATATTGATTTAGATGATACTGACATGAAATTTAAACTTCTGAGTGACGAGGAAACAATTGCCCAAGTTAAACAGCATAATGAAGAATACTTGAAGAAACTGAAAGAAGACGAAGAAAGAGAGAAAGATAACCCGTATGTATAGAAAAGGCATGCTGTTTTCTTATTTGAATATTTCACTCATTGACAATCATACCACATCTCATTATTTCTATATCAAATTGTAAAATATCTCTTTATTGCATAGTACTATTATACCAGAAATGTAATACGCATAATTAAAATTAAAAAGGAAAAAAAACCAAATGACATGATTGGATTTTTTAAAGATGAAATATATCTTGCCTAATTTGAAGATAAACCTTCAGTAATACCATGCTTCTAGAAAAAGAAATGATTATTAGTTTTAACAAGAAAAGAAGCAAAGACAATAACATGAATACTGATCCACAAATAAGAAAAAAAAGAAAAAAAAAAGACTTTGCAACTTACGACTTACATTTTTAGTAAATTTTGCATGCAAATAGCACGCAGATTATATTTCCATACATAGATATAGGCCTATGTGGTATGGGTGCCAATGAGACAACTTATTACCATCCAAGTCACAATTAATAAAAGTAAACTATTATAGGTCAAGATACGGTCTTCAACACAGAGCCTTGGCTCACCCCGAACAGCAAGCTATAAAAGAGGGACGAAAGATACCAGAGGGACAGTCAAACTCATAAATCGAAATTAAACTGACAACGGCATGGCTAAAAATGAAAAAGACAAACAGTCAAACGATAGTACACATGACATAACATAGAAAACTAAAGAATAAACAACACGAACACCACCAAAAACTAGAGGTGATCTCAGGTGCTCCGGAAGGGTAAGAAGATCCTGCTTCACATGTGGCTCTCGTTGTGTTGTTTATAAAGGGTCACAAACAATTACTGGTGTAAAAACCATTTAAACGGGAAAACCAACGGTCTTATCTTTATAAAAAACGAGAAACGAGCAACACTTAATAACCACATAAACAAACGACAACTACTGAACATCAGATTAGACACTAATCTTTACAATGTGCAAAAAAACTGTGAATTACATTTGTAAATATAAGTATTCGATTCCTATCAGAACAATGCATCACGCCAACTTCACTTGTATCTAGACATAGAATATATTCGACAAAAAAGTTTTACCATATTTCGTAGAGTGTCCCGTCAATTAAAGATAATGGCATAGATTTAACGCGACGTTTGAAAACATGAAATTACTAGTATATAAAATAACATGGTTTATATCTTTTTGAGAAACTTCAGCACAATAAGCATAATGAGGACAAAGGAAAATATAGAGAGAAATAAAACACAAGTGGTTAGCATAACATTGAAGATACTACCCGAACGTTAATATATTGCCGTCAGGAAGAGGCTAATGATCCTGTTCCGGTCAGTTGTTCTATATTGTTTAATATATTTTGTTATCTATTGACAGAACACAACCACCTCAAGCTGCTGTGTATGCATGTGTTAACAAACCTAAAAGTACAGTAACTACAGAAAACAAAGCTCCTGCTGATCAACAGGAAGAAGACGTGTACGAGGAGTCAAAAGAAGGGCTGTATGATACATCTGGTGACAGGCGTCACAAAGAAAACAGTACATTGGAAAATTATGATTCAACAGAGAAATTCAAGTAATTATATATAAGTGACGGGCAAATGTGCTTTTAGAAAACATGACTATAAATTAAGCTATACCGTTTATTCATTCAAAACAGTGATTTCCGTAACCAAACGTCTTAAGATGGATAAACATTGAACTATAAAATAAATAAAAATTATAAAAAAGGGTACTCAGCTTAAAGCAAGGACAAAAAATACTGATTTTTAAAAAATAAATAAATTACAATAAGATCTTACTTTTTATTTCGCACACATGTGTATCAGAATTTGAGTATTAAATAGGTGAAACATCATGATTAAAAACTAGAATACGAATTATCGAAGGCCCTATGTTTTTTGCATGTTTTTCTTTGTTGACACAACACCTCCTAAAGAGTATGAGATATATAAATTGACGAAACGCTTTCAAAGATGCGCATGAAGGATTATATTCCCATTTGACCATTGCACTATGTTGTATTATAGTCTCTAGTTAATTATCACAATTTGTAGTCCATAAACAACTCTACACAGTTAATGACCTTACTAAGATATTTTTTTTCTAATTCTCATACAGAAATGAAGAAAGTGACGATAATGATCTATTCTCAGATCAAAATGGCAAGATTGGTGCTAACATCAACAAATCATATGGAAATAGTGAACACAAAGACGAAAAGCGCCAAGTAGCAACAGTCTCTCCAACAGTTCGAATGTCTTCCAGTTCGCAAGGTGATGGACAAAAACGCAAGAGCGATGAAATACAACCCAAGACAGAGAAACTAACTACTCAAGAAACGTTTTTGTAAAATTGAAATCTACTTGGTCATCTGCTAGATAGTAATATATGACAACACATGACAACCACTGATTTATATGCTTCTGGCTTGAGGCAGGCACATACAGAACTAAGTTTCAAATTCCTTTCTAACCTGGGACAATGGTGAAACAAAACAGTAAACATAAAAAAACCTGCAAAAAACAGTTGAAAAGGGCATTTATCATCAGACCGACACGTGTCTTGTACATCCTGAAAATACTTTCTTTGGGTTTCGTGTTATTCTGATGATTTATGTCATAACAACTGCTTTTTTTCATTCTGTGAAATTACGCCAGTATCCCCAAGTTAATGATGAGGGCTGGGCGTCTACACACATGTGTCTCTCCGAAAAAGTATGTGTGTCCTTTTTCATAGTCAGGAGCCATACTCATTGATTTTTGCTTGTTGTATTTATTACTCTTATGCATTTGTTGTTTTGCATATAACTCGTTTTTCGTTTAAACCGTTTCATATTGTAAGGGACCGTTTAAAGCTTGCTATACAGTATGAATTTTACAAATTGGCGATGGTCATACATTGTCGTATAGTTGCCTATTACTTCTACTTCGTTTAGGCTCTTAATGAGAGTTGTCAATCATACCTCATACTCTTTTTTATAACACCTAACAATATGAGCATCACGTCAGGTATGCACTATGGTTTGATACATAATTGTTATATACCCGCGGCACATTGAGACAACAAGAAGTTCGTATGAAATCCGTGCGTATATTGCACTTAAGTGTTTTGTTAGAATCGCAGGTTTGCTTTAAAAAATCTTAAGAAATTTGAAAAACAATGTTTACAAAAGAACCACAGAATTTTATTTTCTAATTATTGTCCAATGACAGAATTTACATCTGTATTACCACTACATAAAATTCCTTCGCATGTGTCACATCATGCAAAAATGAATACAATTGATATGAACAAGATTATTTATATGCATTATAAAAGTAAATATTTCAAGAGTCTCCTGTCTTTCCTTTTATAGCAATTTTTAAAAAGGAACAAGGTTAATTTGCTTGATTTTGTTTCGTTGCTTGAGTATGAATGTAACGTATTGAGATTAGAAGTTTTGAGATTTTTGGATTACAATAACGAAATTGTTTATGCTGTCCGAAATCCATAAAGAAAGAAGAACATGTACTTGTAGCTTGCACAATATATGATGTTAAAAGAGAAAGTTGATGATTTTGATATTTTTCTAGTCTAGATACAATTATCTGTGATTCTAGTCGGAGCAAGCAATATCCGCGTTTGTGCCAAAACATGCGTAGACATTTTAAATAGAAACCATAGATTTTTTTGTATACATTATATACATGTTTTCATTTTAATTGTTTTATTTTTTGAGTAATTTGATTCTCATTTGTAAATAATCGTCATTCGTTATTGTTTATTGATGTTTTTTTTTATATATATATTTGTAATTTGTTTAAGTCAACAAGATCAATGGTTTATGTATTAACTGGGAAAAGATAAGACGTTAATAAAATATTGTAGTGTATTGTATAGTAATTTTTGCCGATATAATGTAAACTTATAAAATGCATTTTCTCAATTATTATAAAATCAAAATGTAATTTTTTTGTAATATTACTTATATTTTCACAATATCAGATTAAATAATTTCAGCTTAAATTTTTGCCAGTTTTTGTATAATTTATCTCTTTTTTATGTATATTAATAGTAATCAAAGGTACCAGGATTATAATTTAATACGCCAGACCCGCGTTTCGTCTACATAAGACTCATCAGTGACGCTCAGATCAAAACAGTTAAAAAGCCAAACAAATACAAAGTTGAAGAGCATTGAGGACCCGAAATTCCAAAAAGTTGTGCCAAATACGGCTAAGGTAATCTACTCCTGGGTATAAGAAAATCCTTAGTTTTTCGAAAAATTCAAAATTTTATAAACAGGAAATTTATAAGAATGACCATATAATTGATGTTCATGTCAACACCGAAGTGCTGACTACTGAGCTGGTGATACCCTCGGGGACATCTCCTTTTCTATCAATGAATTGTGGTCACTTATTCTAAAATTCGTTATTGAATTTCTAAATTCATATCAAATAAAGGTAACAAAAACGTTTTGTCTATATTTGGTCGGGGGCGTTACTTAAACACGTAATACTAACATGTTCTTATATAGTTAATTTGTGCTTTTAAAAATTATAAACTTACTAAATAGAGTTATTTTTTATTTCAAAAGAAGCATTAGCTAAATGTAGTTTCATGATTGTTTAATTTGTTAAAGCTAGTAAAGTCTGTTGGACATCTAAAAATTATATTTAGAAAAGTTACGTACATAAATTATATTTAAAATATCCTCGTTTTTAACATTACTTGTATATAGGTAATTTTAAATGTTACTTGTTTAAAATGTTTCAAAGATGGACGAAAGATACCAAAGGGACAGCCAAACTCATAAATTTAAGATAAACTGACAACGCCATGGCTAAAAATGAAAAAGACAAACAGACAAACAATAGTACACATGGCACAACATAGAAAAGTAAAGAATAAACAACACGAACACCACCAAAAACAAGGGGTAATCTCAGGTGCTCCGGAAGGGTAAGCAGATCCTATTTTACATGTGGCACCCGTCGTGTTGCTTATGTGATAACAAATCCTGTAAATAGTCTAATTCGGTAGGTCGCATTCATGAAAGGGGATTGCAGTTACGACGTAAGGAACATATCCGATATCATTTGTGAAACGGTTATTCCATACAGGTCAATCAACTTGTGATGGCGTCCGTAAAATTTACGAAAGGATGATTTCAACTTTAAGTAATTCCCCCGACTGGTATTACTTTGTTTAACATAGACATCAATAAGTTTGCTGCTGTTTTTTTATATCTTTTTTGTTTGTTTTTGTTTTTCGCTATTTTTGTTATTTTTTTATTTATATCTATTGTTTTTTTATTTATTAACATTTTAAAGAACCTACTTTAATTTGTATTGTAATTGTTATCTCATAGATTTAGTTATGTTATGTAAGGACAATTTCTTCAATGTGTCAACATCCATGATACCTGTTTCGTCTAGCACATGTTGTTTTTGTCATTTGAATACCAATAATATTTTCCTCCACAGTCATAGTGTGGAAACAAAACAATTGATTCTTTCACAAGCAGATCAATGTCATTTAAAAATGATCTAAATAGATAAAATATAAAATGTATAGATTGAAATTGATGTTAGGATCCTGAGGATGTCTACTTAAATCTAGATTTGACGAAGATTGTTAAAACTCGTTATGTAAGTACAAATAAAACTGTAGATCCAACCTTTGTAAGGTCGTTTTTTGTTAATCATATAGTACTGTGACATACTCATATTTAAGATTCATTTATTTGCAATTTGAATATCTTTGTACAATGTTGTATGTTAGAAATGAGTGTATAATTTTTTAACTGTTTTCCTTTGTAATCTTAGTTTTGTGTTGATTTACATTAACAATTACTGACTAATTCACATCAAAAACCTCATATTGTGGGAACATTTTTTAATCCCTTTTTAGTATCATATAGGAATAGAAGATCATCTGCCTATAGGAGAGAGTAAATATTGGGGGGGGGGGGGGGGGGGGCAACAAATGTTTCTGAATCTGATTTTGTTATTATCTGTCCCTTGCATTTCAGCATTAGACAAATAATTAAAATGTGGTATTCAATCAATCCCGAAAGTTTACCCCTCTTGGAATATTATGTTAAGGTTATAATTAACAGAATATCTTTGAATATTTATGTCATGTACCATAAGCTACAGTTTAAGTGTAATTAAAACAGCTTTTACACTTAGTGTTTTTTGGTATTTTAAATTATTATTGTTTTAATAATGACGACCAACTCGATTTAAATTTGTGATAATATATACTATTATTTTAAAGCAAAGTACACTTTTTTTTTATGTACGAATGTTATCACTGTTGAGCTATGTTTTGGCTGTGATTTCCCTTACTTTCTATGATCATTAATTAACATGCACATCTCTGAGGAGCCAAACATTTCTAGTGTTTCACTTGTTTTCCTTGCCTAAATTTTGGGTTGATATGATTTTAAGAAAGTAATAAACGAAGAAAAAATAATTGTGCACTTCTTTCTTATTGTTGATAAGAGCATTGGAAAGTATTCCATTTTCATGTTACATTGTATGTTTGTCTACGAAAATCAAAATTTCATATTTTAAATTTTGTTCATACTTTTACTTTTTGGTATACCGAATTGCACTATTTAACGTGTTTTAATAACATGAGCAACACAAAGGGTTCTACATGTGGATCAGGATCTGCTTACCTTTCCGGAGCACCAGAAATCAACCCCAGATTTTTTATGTGGTTCGTGTTTGGTCTTTAGTTTTCTATTCCTATTAGTCTACGCTTAACATGAAAAGTATATTTATGTAATATAAAATAGAATATCAGTAACAGATTGGTCTGAGAAGTCCCCCGCCTGTATAATGAAGATTGTGGGTTCGAATATAGTTGTTATACAAGTGACATGCGCACTCGAACCCTATTTTAATTAACTAGAATTTCAGTTTTTCTCACTACGGTCAGTGGCATTCCTCAGTTACTCTGGTTTCATCTTCCAATAAAGATTGACCACTAACAAATAACTAATAGTTCTGCATGTGGTGTTAATCACAAATCAATCAATCAATTGTGTCGTTTGTATATCTTTATAAGCTCCTAGAAATCACTGCTTGAATGCATAAGCAACAGTCTTGGATGTATTGTCTTCACATAATATTTTCTATGTTTCCTTGTAGTTACAGATAGAAAATAAACAATACCACGACCCTTTGGGCGGCAAATACGACCTGTTGTGTCAAAGAGAGAACTGCGCAATATACATGTGTTATAAATGTAAAGGAGGATGTTCATGAAATGCTAGATTTGACCAAAATACTACATATTTCACATGGAAAAAAACTTTTGATAATACTATCATGACAAAAGATTATTCTTTTCGTACCTTCCTTTAGAATTTACGAAGCTATGACCTGTGAGCCAAGACTATGTTTTAGAGGTCGTACTTTGACCTGTAACAGTTATATGTTTAACCATTCCAATACACCATATTGTTTTGAAAATTACGATATGAATTTCAATACTAATTGTTATCTTTCCAGTATAAGTCAAGAATAAGAATAATAACGTGTGATTAAATTATAAAACAATACTTTACTATTTATATTTCTTGTAATTCTCAAAAAAAACATTATGAGGGCTACAAAACTCGGTTAACCATAATTACAACTTGGCATCCTTTATTTGTTCAATACACACGTAATAATAAGATACAGATATACAAGTAAAAAACATACCAACAATACCAAAGAGGCAATGCAATCAACATTAAGCAGAAATTAATGCATATCCAAAAGTAGATTACGAACAGACGTTAAACAAGACGAATCAAATTAGATGACCTCATTTCTACAAAACAGCAAGGTATCAGTTGCTTAATGTTATCACTATTTTTCTCTCATAGGAAATCAAACATAAAATAACTAGAAAAGTTAGGATCATCTTATAGTTTGATAGATCCTTAGACTGGTGCAGGCACTAGTGACGCGCCTCAAATAGTGCATATGAAGGAGTCAATTTGGACAATAATAATCCTATCATTTCACCAGTTAAAAGCAGACTTTAAGTTACTGATGCGTGGCAACACGTGAATGAATACTTGAATAAACAGAGAGAAGAAGAAAAAAAGACACATAACTCGTATTTATATACTGGTTCTCCATTTAGACATAGTATTTCATTCTCTATTCAAAGGAAAGTGTATAGTTATATTAGATGTGATTTAGTCTGTTTTATGTAGGTTATTACAAATTATTCGACAAATGTAAACCAGAAGAATTGAATATAACATCATACAAAGAAAACAGGCAAAACGATACCATATGCAACCCATTTAAGTTATACTTGGCAGAATAAGATATCCTCAACCAGTCATATATGATCAAGTGAAAGATGCCGCAAAGGTCAAAAAGGGCAAATTACGGAAAATCGAAAGATGATACATATGTCTTTTTTTCTTTTTAGCCATGGCGTTGTCAGTTTATTTTTGATCGATGAGGATAATTGAAATCAATATTTGTTACACAAAAGTCAAAAGTGAAGTTGAAAAATCGAGACGAAATTATCAATGCTATTTGTCAATCATATAAAATTATGTCATGTTATCAAGTTAAATGACACAATTTAAATGTTTAAAGAATAAGATGTTGACATGGCCTTATAATAAATTTCTTAAATGTGATTCGAATCCAGTGAATGGCGGGATATCATGCAATCAGCTATTAATTTTTAGAAAATACATCAAATTACACCATAAAAAACTTTATACCGATTTAATATTAAATGTTTAGAAAATGTACCTTTGACGTCACCTTTTATTCATTCGTGTAACGCACAGTTCATTATTCTTATTTTCTGTAATCGTGTGTTATCGTAAATTAAATTTAGGTGTTCGTTGATACTCTATGGTTTACATGTCGAAATGTACTATTATATTATTTACTTAAGTGTAATTTTTTAGCTAACCCTTTGTGTGTTTCTCGTTTCTCTTTTATTTAGATTAAAACGTTGGTTTTCCCGTTTAAATTGTTTTACATTTTTTGATTTTTTGGGGTCCTTTATAGCTAGCTGTTCGATGTGAGCCAAGTCTCCGTGTTGAAGACCGTAACTTGACATATAATGGTTTACTTTTATAAACTGAGTCTTGAATGGAGAGCTGTCTCATAGGCATTCATATCACATCTTCTTACATCTTTATACACTACAATCACATATAAAAATGGTATGCCTTGACGTTGATTATCACGTTATGAAAAGACGTCAAGCATTCACTTTACCGTTTTTGCCAGATATTATCTAAATAGGATCGGGGTTGAATATCATCATACAAATTTAAGAACATGTGTTTACCATTGCTTATTAATGAAAAAATAGTTTACTTCATATTTAAAACAGATAGTAATTGTTTCCGAATCAAACAATCTCAAAAAAATTTAATACTTTCTGTTACTTTTCATTTTTGTTCACGGATAATTGCCAATTTACAATAGCGTATGAAATTGAGAATGGAAATGGGGATTGTGACAAAGAGACAACAACTCTACCAAAGATTAGAAACTATTTAAATCAACACCTATCATGTACTTGCTGTTAAACTAACATGACAGTGACGCTCATATCAAAATATCTATAAAACCAAATAAGTACAAAGTTGAAGAGCATTGAGGATCCAAATTTCAAAAATTGTGCCAAATACGGCTAAGATTATCTATACCTGGGATAAGACAATCCTTATTTTTTCGAAAAATTCAAAGTTTTGTAAACAGGAAATTTATAAAAATGACCACACTATTAATAGTCATGTCAACACTCAAGTGTTTACTTCTGGGCTGTGATACCCTCAAAGACGAAACGTCCACTAGCAGTGGCATCGATCCAGTGGTGTAAATAGTTATCAAAAGTTCAATGATTTTAACTTAGTACGCAAGACGCGCGTTTCGTCTACATAAGACTCATCAGTGACGCTCATATTAAAATATTTATAAAACCAAATAAGTACAAAGTTGAAGCGCATTGAAGATAAAAAAATCCAAAACGTTGTGCCAAAAACAGCTAAGTTAATATATGCCTCTAATAAGAAAATCCTTAGTTTCTCAAATATTCAAAGTTTTGTAAACAGGAAATTTATAAAAATGACCACAATATTGATATTCCTTTCAACACCAAAGTGTTGACTACTTGGCTGGTGGTACTCTCGGGGACAAAATGTCCACCACGACCTAGTGGTGTAAATAGTTATCAAAGGTACAGTTTGCAATTAGTGTACCTTTTGTTAGACAGACATAATAACTAAACATGGGCCGATTAGGATTAGAGCGTCGCAGGGGTGCGTCCCCTTGAACTTTGCAAATCATTGATTGTCCTCGGCTTACTAAAGAATATGTCGATAATTTTACCCAGCTAGTCGAAAATTTAAGATTGCAACCCCATATCTTAAAATTTAAGATTGTACTCCCTTTCTTTAAATTCTTGATTATATTGATGAACTATATAGAGGACACAATAACACTGACGTTTACTTGTGGTAACGTTGAATGTATTCCATTAAATTTTCATTGTCAGGTCTATTTTTGGGCATGCACCTATGTTATAGATATGTGAACACATTTCCAACGCCATTAAAGAAGTAAAGAAAAAAAAAATACCTCTGACTCTAACACATGGAACTTTTTCTTTCAACGTGGAGCGATGTGGTTGGTGAAATGTGGTAACGATTAAGTCTAACTTGCAATGAGTTCTTTTGACGCATATACTCCGTACATCGTCGAGCAAGGAATTAAAGGAATTGAAATAACTGAAGAAACCAGATTTTCTATCGTCCTGTAATATGAACGTTGAAAAAAACACACGTACCTTAATGATTAAAAAGAACCTGGACATTGACACTGTAGAAGCCTTTCTTGTTCACATAAGCAGGTTTATCTTCGCTAGGTGCTTGAATATGAACATGTGTCCCATCTATACAGCCGATTATATTTCGAAAACCCAGCTTTATCATAAAAAAATACGTTTTTGACATTTTTCTGTAAATCATTTAACGTATTGTTCTTTCCTAACTACCAAGGCCGCCAGTGCGATCGCTTACTACTCTTAACACAGTTAATTTATCGTACCCCATAGTCTCTCTGACTACTTGCATCTGACTTCCACTGCCATAAACACGAAGGGGAATCATGACTTGCTGTTGAACTGACAAGGCTGTCATTGTACTGGTACATACTTCTCTCCAATTCGACTTTCCGCTCATTTGTAAGAGAAAGAATTTCAATGGTTTCTCTACCAAACCTGTCCCTTTGTCGTAGTTGCTCGTCATTAAAATCTGTATTTAACCCTTTAAAATTCCTATCGGTCAATCTGACCGATAAGCCAAATTTTCGGAGGAGTAGTTCGCATGAAGTTTGGTATCGGTGACATTTTTTAACGTACAGATGTGGTTGTGGACTCAAATTAATGATCAGAATACCAACAACTTGATTTTTGGTGTCTGAAACCAACAAAAAGCAATGCATTATGTCAATTTTTCCTATATTGACAAAAATATTTTTGGGGAAAACTGTTTAATTTTTACTTTTAAATAGAATATTTCACAGAATGTCGCAAGATAAATTGTTGCTGTTTTTTGTTTTAACATGACAATTTTGATAACTGTGCCGTGATCATTTACAAGAATACTATCAAAATTGTAATCAAAACCCATACACATACAAAAAATCTGTTTATAGAGTTTCAACACTGAAACAAACTCAAATTATACGGAATTCTCATGTTTTGTTTTGTAAGTTTTTATAGCAAAAGAGATGAGAACATCTGAAATGTCTTAAAAATTGTTAGCTACGTCGGGATAGCAATAACAAATCTTTGTTTCTTTAATGTCTGGTTATGAGGATATTGGATATCGTACCGCTAAGATATAGAAATAGTGACATATCGACGAAAAAAACCGAACATTTCTGAATAACTTTCTTAGATATTTGCTTGAAAACATAGTAATTTTCAAAAACTAGCTTCTTCAGAAAAAGAAGTTGGATAATGTTCTTCCAAAAATATTTTCTATTCTTACAGAGAAGGTGACTTATATGCTAAAATTTCATATGTTTTCCAATGGTTTCTGTGGCTCAGTGGTTAGATGAACAGTCTGACATCAGAAAGATCGCGTGTTCAAACCTCACTGCCGGAGGGTGAATGCATAAATTCCTATATTAAATGTAACTTAACTTTCCATTTTAAGTAGCAACATTCCAGCAGCACCTGCAAACAGGGTATGTATCTCCCAATTGATACGATATTCCCGTGCTTGCATTTCCTATCATGATTTTCTTGATAGAGGGTTGCTGCTCACAAGGAAGCTATTAAACCAAGAGTTCCAAATGGTGCAGTTGAAATCATCCCTTCGTAAATTTTACGAACGCCATCACGAGTTGGTTGACCTTTATGGAATAACCATTTCACAAATGAGATCGGATATGTTCCTTACGTCGTAACTACAATCCCCTTCACTTTCATGAATGTGACCTACCGAATTAGACTATTTACCGGATTTGTTATCAAATAAGCAACACGACGGGTGCCACATGTATGTGGAGCAGGATCTGTTTACCCTTCCGGAGCACCTGCGATCAGCCCTGGTTTTTTGGTGGGGTTCATGTTGTTTATTCTTTGGTTTTCTATGTTGTGTCGTGTGTGCTGTTGTTTGTTTGTCCTTTTCATTTTTAGCCATGGCGTTGTCAGTTTGTTTTGGATTTATGAGTTTGACTGTCCCTTTGGAACCTTTCGTCCCTCTTGTTTTACTTAACTTTCAATTTCAATTAAGACAACTGAAATACATGATTAAGTTAATAAGAAATTACCCCCCTTCCCCCACCTCCTTTTTTATCTCCTTTATATGTGGTTTTGTTACATTCTTAGCCTGGGCACTCAATCATACCAGATTTTCATTAAATATACACTAAAAATTCTGTCCTAAAGGTTCATTCTGTAAGCAGTTTTAAATAGCACATCTTTAACATAAACATTGGCCATGTATTTGACTTTGACAAAAATTCTCCCAAAATACACTAGTTTTCGGTGTTTCAAGTATTGATATTTGTACCAATCAGTCAGGTTTTACATCTTTCTGTATACAGTTTTCACCTATAACGTTTCCAAAAGTCTTCATGCATTAATTTCACACTAAAACTATGTTCTATTTTTGTCACTAAATGTCTGTACAACCGCTTTTCCGCTTGAATTGTACATTTTGTTCACTTTAGTTCAGCATGTCACGGGACTTTTTGAGAGATATCACGTGACCAATGAAATAATTATTTTCCTTAAATCAAGTTTTTTGGAAATCTTGATCAATTATCAATCAGATGAGTCAAGATTGTCCTTTGAGTGAGCGTTTTATCGAAATGTACAATTGATTGAAAAAAAGATATCCTTTATTCGGATAGAAAACTTTAAGGTAAAAATACTTGAACGTTAAAGGGTTCATGGATACAATCCTCGATAATACCTTTTTCTGCTAACTCTAGGCAGATTAAGCATTGCAATGTCTGCCATTTTTGATATCATTATCCTATGATTAAGATTTAATACATCTCATAAGCTTAACCACAGTTTAAGCATTTTTAATATATCATGTATGATGAATTTTATAGCTCTTCATCTTTTATATAAGCTTTGGATTTCAAATATTTTGGCCACGAGCATCACTGAAGAGACATGTATTGTCGAAATGCGCATCTGGTGCAACAAACTTGGTACCGTTGATTTTATTAATTGAATGATTAAGAAATGTTAACGACTCGTTAGCACTAACAACAAGTTAAACAACTGACCCCTGATATTTGTATCCTTAAAATATTGACATGTTTATCGAATCTAATGGAGATCGTCATTTGACGCATTTGTAGGAATTCAAGTAAACCCAAACTTAGAAAAAATAAAAATAAATTGATTGATTGAATGAATTCGTTTGCAATGATCACAAAAAGTGTGTATTTGTCGAGAAGGCCGGGTACATTGAGCCTTAACCAACTTTTAGCAAAAAAACTACCGACCCTCTTTCAATGAAATCAAAATTGAAGGATCATTGACACGAGTAGTGTTTTGCAGAACATCAGTATTGACAGGTTTATTTTCTAGACAACTTGGCCCTCAATAAAACGATCAATTTATGTTCAACTTGGTACTTGTAGGTTTGTATATTTCATATTAGTTTTGTCTTGAAATATCTTTTTTTTCATATAAAAAATAATCAGCACTTACCATTAGAGCAATCAACAAATCATTTGCTAAAAGTAGGATATAACGACTAGAAATAAATTAACGGCATTTGATTTTTTTTCATGTTGACTTTTTATTTTAGTCGTGCATGATTCGTATAACTAGATATTTGTTTAATTCTCATGACTGTAAGTTATCATTAAACATATCTATATTGTGTTAAGGGATTTCGATAGAACTTTTTTTATACAGCTACTTGTCATACAAGACTAACAAAGGCCAGAGGCTCCTGACTTGGCACAGGCGCAAAATTGTGGCGGGGTTAAACATGTTTTTTGAGATCTCAAACCTCCCCTATACCTCTAGCCAATATAGAAAAACAAACGCATAACAATACGCAGAGTAAATCTAAGTTTAATAGAAGTCCGAGTTCAATGTCAGAATAAGATAAATGTATTGATAAATCCAAACATATTATTTAATTCTCAATGTTTTGTATATGTTTATATGAATTCAGGACCATTTCCAACATTCTTTTTTTATTATTATCATTATAATTATTTCATGATGAAAACCAAGAAAAAATAATACACGATTCGTCTGTTGGACGGAAAATACAAGACACTGTTTAAAAAAATATGTTCTGATTTCATCTGTTTCTGAAACTCAAAACGATTTAGTGTAAATTTACAAATTAATTTGTTTGATATCGGCTGAATACTACAATTTTTTAAAAGTATAAAAACGGTTGGTTTGACATAGAATGAAACTGAATATTTCTATCGAAATACTTTTCGATCATCAATAAAAAAAATCCCTTAAGATGCAAATCTAGGACATGGGTTGTGTTTTCATAAATGTTTTTAGTTATGCTTGCTAAAGGAATTATTATTTACGATAGACACAATAGTTCAGAATATATATATACTAGCTATTAGCAACTAAGATGTAACTTCTACAATTTGTGGGAATATTTACTTGTATTTAGGAATACAAACAACAAGAAGTAGTGTATGGAAGCAACTATGTTTCTACACCATCTGATTGGACTTTTTTATTGATAAATTTCGAGGGGAATGCTTTAAAAGAGAAATAACATGGACTCAATTTCAACAAAGTTAAATTCATCTACAAACTAAAGCTCGTCAGAAGTGACCACTTGTTTTCAGTTACATTTTATTTCATTGAATATTCAACATAAAAAAATGACCAGTCTCACAGAAAAATAGCGCAAAGTATATTATACGGTACAGCAAAATATATGATTTGAATAAAATTGGAAACGTTTCTAGAAAGAAATAATATATAGAAAAAATAGTCCCCATAATGGTATTTTAAGTGGATTAAGCTATACCAAAAAGTTATCAATTGATAAAAAAATCCTTATAGACACCAACTTTCATTTTGTTTTTCACCAGAGGATTGTTTCGCCATCACCAGACTCATCAATGACGTAAAAAAACAAATGGAGTACGAAGTTGAAGAACATAGTGGAACCAAAATTGAATTAAACATTTATATAATATTGGTATGTCCTAATCTGTAACTAAGCGGTAAGAACGCATTTTCAAAACACGCTCACGAACTCAAGCATGTTTTTAATATTGGATTCATCTTTTCCAAAACGTTGCGAACAATATTTAAATTTCAAATTCGGAAAAAAGGCTTTGAGATTTGTATAAGATTTTTTTTATGTTTTATATTGTTCTATTATGATGCTTGTAAATGTCTTTGGTCGCAGTTGTTCATGATTTAGATGTTTTTCCAAGTCTGTCACTTCCCCTTAAATTCATTTTGATTTTTCATAAGGAGTTGTTTATAATTATTTTGTTTTATGTATAACTTATAAGAATCACAACCGTATTAGTTAAATAATATATACTAAAGCGTTGCATAAGTTGATATTTATATTGTCCATTAATATAGATGCATAAATACAAGGTTTTAGTCTCTCTCTCGACATACCATTTAAAAACACAGCAAAATATCTGTCCAATCCCATTATAAGAAAGACGTGCGTTTAAATTACTTGCAATTGAACTATTGTAATGAAAGTACTTTTCAATCGTAATAATACCGGTATGAAACAGTTTTTATTCTATTTTGAGTTTTTTTCATCTTTTTGAAACCTTCATAAAGCAGACGAGTTTATTACCACATACAAGTGACTAAATATAGACACGCACGTCGATCGAATGTTAAATAATTCCTGTACAAATAACTTCCCTGTACATTATGTACAAGTAAAATGGATAGAATTTTATTTTTCCTGATTGGTCTCTGGTTCGTTTGGATTGATGACAATATTTTTGGTAAGTATATGATATATAACATCACATTAACACCTTTATTCCATATCTTGACAAATCTGACTCTGTTCTCAGTAACCATACATGCCATATGCGTTCCTGATTTTTAAGGGTCTTGGTAGAATTTACAGAATAAAGTTTAACACAGGATTATTAAAAAGTTAAAAGACCGTACGGTTGCTATCGTTTTTGTCATTTGGTCTCTGTCGGAGAGTTGATTTTTTGGAACATCTTCTCATTGTTTATCTTTTGTATTAAAATGATGAAAGAATAGAAATATATAGGTAGAGAAAAAACAGAACAGAGGATAATAAGGTTTAAAAATGACAAAAAGAAATAATATAAGGCATAATTAATTTTTAAAAATAAAGATGGTTTTCAAGCCAGGAATAACGGTTGTTATCTATTCCTTAGAAATGTATGAGCTTTTGATTTTGCCATTTGATTTGTGTCTTTCCTTTTTTAATCTTATTTGGTGTTCGGTATTTTTGGGATTTAATTTTTAAAAAATAAACGAAGAGGACTCTCATTTAGACACTTTGGTATACCGGTATTTCATGAAATATTAGAATGCAATGTCACAGAATGTGGAGTTATATAATATATGCGTCTGACGGGAAAAGGAAGGTCGATGATGGAATCTGTTATTAGTTCATCAGTACATTGTAGAAGATCTAAGTATTTAATACCACCATCATGCAGTCATCAACCAAAACCATTTGATCTACGATCAATAACTAAAAAAATGATTTAAAAAAAAACATTATTAACCTTTTTTTAGGCGTCTACTATTTCATTATGACCTATTTGAGTTCTTTATGTAAACAAGACGATATTGTAATGTGATTAATGAATTTATTACCACTTCATTACATAAAATTTTTTAAATATATGTTCAATTATAATTTTCGTGTCATTTTTACAGAAAAAAAATCATTCTAAAATGATCGTTGTTAATAACAAGAGAAGCTTATCATACAAAACAAGGCCTGTCTACATGTTTTTCATTATTGTGCTTAAAACATTCTAAGCCTGAGCTAAAACAAATTCCAAAGATAAATAGCTATACTCATACATTGTAAAGTAAAATATTGCGTTTAATATATGAACGGTATTCACATGAAGTAGACTTAAAACAGGGGGTACATGTAGGATGGGTCACATGACGATTGAATTTTCTTTCCTTAATCGATCTATATTTGTTTTCTCACTACAAACACTTTAAATTTGCTGACTATGTTGAATCAAACCGAACCTGACAAAAGATGATACAGCAAATATACTGTGGATTCATTTATTATCGTAAATATCAACAATTCCTGAGAGAAAACCAGCTGTCTAATTTAAAAAAAAATCTTATAATTATGTCATGAAAATATATACCTGCATCGTATTCAGTTTATTAGTATATTTTTTTTTAAATCGTTTTAGCGATAGGATCAAGTGAAGTCCATATAAATGGTAACATAACAGCAGAAGCTAACAGCAATGACATCAAATTGGAATGTTCATTTTCACTAGGAGAGGGGGATGCTTTTTATTCGACTGGATTAACAGCAGAAAATGCGACAACAGATAAATTCATAGAAATAGCAGGATATCTGAAGAATACTAAACCGCTTTTTACGCCGTTTGGTATGGATTTATTTGGAAATAAAACAACCTCAATACACTTTGATGAGAACCAAAATATGTTGACGTTTGCGTTTGACGATCTAAAGTGCAGACACGAACGCCGATATAAATGTTTACTATTTGTAACATCAAGTATTAGTGTCTTACCAAGAGGGTTCGAGTCAAATGCCATTTGGATTTCTGTGACAGGTAGTTGTAGAAAGATAGATTGTTGTGTTAAACTAGGAAAAAAATTTGTGTATTTGATATATCTTTATCAGTTTTAATTGCATAATCGTTAATCCTGCATTTTTGTTGAAGCTTTCGGAAAAATGTAAAAATACAAAAATACTGAACTCAAAACGGTAAAAGCAAAAGCTCAAACACATCAAACGTATGATTGAACATCTGTCGTATTCCGGAATAGGTACATGTATTTTTTGGTAGAAAATAATGGATTAAACCTTGTTTTAAAGCCAGGTAAACTTGTCTCTTGTACGATATGGGAACAAAACAAACAGACATAATAGGTAAACTATCACAAATAGAGGCACAGTAGTAAACATTGTGTTGTAATCTTTATCACTATAAAACAAAGAAATATGGAATAAAGAAGCACAAAAACATCGAAAAAGGCATATAGACACACAACACATTAGCAAATATGAAAGACAATACAACACGTTGCATTGAACAATAACACAGGGACGGGATGCATACATTTTTAACTACAGAGCAACGTCATATGTTAAAAAAAAGCAAATAGACAAAGCACATTTGAAAAAATGATAGACAAGAAAACAAAAATTATCATAGAAAAATAACATCTATAAATACAGAGCCACACCAAATGGATATCATCCTGACACAGACTAAACAATAAAAGTAATATTCACAAAGACAAAAATAAGAATAACACGTTATTCAGATCATAAACAACGTCAGTAATCAGAATCTACATTTCAAGACTATCGTGTATTATTTGTGAAGTTGATACAGAATATTTATCTACAAGGGATAGATACCTTCCGACGATTTTGTTTTAGAAAAAAGACGAGACGTTCCTTGAATTAACCCAGATTCATCTACTCAGGCACTAATAACGTTTTACAGAGTCTGAGTTGCAGCTGCAAGCTTGTGACTATCGAAATAGAAATAGTATGGAAATGTATATCCCGTATGCAGATGAAATTGGTACATTGCTACTCAGGTGGCGGAATTTGATAATTGAAATTTTCTCGTTTGTCATAGATTCTGATACTGAGATAACCGTGTATGTCAAATTCGAGGTAAAGGGAAAGAACGTTCCGGAGGATATATTAATGGAACCCAATCAGCAAAATGTGGATTGTTGGAAGGAACATCATCAATTTATTTTTATTTATAATTAAATGACCTGACATCTTCGATTTTTTTTCGACAAGTGTCTGAAGGAACTCCGATTCATATGAAAATAAGAAGCGGTCGACAAGGGGAGGCGCATATTTCGTTTATAGGAATGCTGACAATTTGTAGAAAAAAGTCTACCTACAAATTCAACAAATATGTTGTCAATAAGAAACTCGAGCATACTGAATACTTGTTCCTCTGTGTAGCATGATTTACCGTTTAGTTCACTTTTAACAAAATGAGCCGTATGGTATCCCAAAGTTATACATTTATAGCGTATGGTACCATTTTTATTTTGAAAAGCATTGTGGTTAATTTCTTTGAGACGATTTTTTAATTTCACATGGGGAATGGGGGTACAATATATACAGGGTTGAAAAAACTAAAAGTTTTAAAAGATCTAATTTCTGAAAAAGATCGAAATTTTAATTATCCAGAAGTTCTTTCTAGTTTTTCAATATCCACACATGGTTAATAACACTTAGCGAGTACACAGTCTAACCGTATTTCTAGAAACTCTCTTTTAAACTTCTGTTGTCGGGATTTATCCGTTTACTTCATTTGCAAAACAAAATTTTGGTTAGAGAGTCTTATAAAAAGGAAGATGTGGTATGATTATCAATTGCAATAAAAACCTCTCTACAAGAGACCAAATGACACAGAAATTAACCGTTATATGTCACCGTTCGTCATTCAACAATGAGCAAAGCTAATACAGCATAGTCAGCTATAAAAGGCCCCGAAATTACAAATGTAAAACAATTCGGAGTACCTATACTTTAACAGAGCCCATAAAAAGTACGGGAAACTATAGTAAATACTAGTATATAGGAATTGGTCCCGCCAAAAAGTTAAAAACGAAATAGGTCAAAAATCAAAAAAAGAAGGTAAAAATCGAACTCCTCAGGTGAAGTTTTGTTTAAAAACTTGTTTTTTAAATGAAAATTACAAAATCTAGCAGAAATACGTCTTGTTAAGTGTACACAATGTCTACGCTTCAGTTACTCAGGTAGGTATATCACGTAATGAAAGTTTCATTATCTGTGACCTATACGTCATGAACATTCATGAAATAAGTGACGTCATAGTCAACCGTAACGTAAAATCAGCTGTGTTTACAAACACTATTACAAAGTAAATCCGGAAATGCCGATCAAGTTAAAAGATTTGTTTATTATTTGTGAAAGGGTTGAGAAAATTATTCAGTGGTGTTTTTCTCTAGGATTAATTCTTGATTTATCTGGAGAGGTATGTAAAAAGTGTAGCCATGGTTATTTCGGTTTAAGAAAAGACAGTTCTTTTTCAAACGACATTTTTTATTGGAAGTGTAGCAACAAAAAATGCAATAAAAAGGTTTCTATAAGAAACAGATCCTGGTTTCAAGGACATAATTTAAGTTTGGAAAAAATATTATTTATCACTTATTTCTGGATTTACAAAAAATACCAAGAAGGCATATGATTGTCTAGGATCTGAGGGATTTGAACACTAAAGTCAATCATTCTGTAAATTTTGTAGACCCGGAAACAGGAGCGCATACAAATACGATTGAAAGTACGTGGCGAGCACTTAAAAAATCACTTCCAAAATACGGCACAGTAAAATCCCTTTATGACACTTATTTCAGTCAATATTGTGTACGAAAAATATATATTTTTGGCTCTGACGACCCTTTCATAGCATTCATTAACATTATCAAAAAAGTGTATAATCCGGAAAATAACCACTATTGTCAAAAGAAAGGGCAATTGTTAGATCCAGTGAGAATCGGAAATCAGTTTGATCCACAGTTCGTTTAAATATTTCAATGAAACAATAATTTTTTCAACAATTTTTTTTTTTGATAATTATTTTTTCTAAATATGAACGTGCTTACAGCTCACGAAAATACTTTTAAAGCATCAACATGCATATCCAAGGAATGACATGTATAAATATGATCGTTGTAGGTACGCTCATAGTTTAAAACGTAAAAAAGCATTTGATAATTGCCATTCTTGTACAAGTTATTCCTGAATCTGCAGGTGTTAACACCAACAAAACATCAACCGAACTTCACAAAACTATCAAAGTTTACAAAATATAAAGGTATCAAACTTTTAAAATGTAGTAATATGGTAGTTTTTGGTGGGGTTCGTGTAGGTTGGTCATTAGTTTATATTAGGTGATGTTCTGTGTACAAATACTTTTCTGTTTGTGTTTTTCTTTTTTAGCCATGGCGTTGTCGGTTTATGTTCAATCTATGAGTTTGAAGGTTCCTTTGGTATCTTTCGCCCCTCATTTGAGGCACTTCATCTTTTATTTGCATATAAATTGAAGGCAGTTATCTGATAAGTATTATTCCTTGTCCTTTAGTCTCTTAATTTGAATGGAAATGTCGTAAATATAAACATAAATATTCGAACTTTAGTACTGAAGTTTTGCGCCAAGGAAGATATCACTTACAATCCGTAATACTCTCGTATCCAAGTCTCCAAATCTCATAAATATGCTGTAAACTAAATACAGATTTTAAAATTTTGTTTTACATTCATGCTTAAAGTATTATCATAATATTGTCTACAATAACTGCATAACTGATTCAAAGTGCTACACTGTACTTCCTTAGCACAAGTCCTTTATAATAAGTTAAAACTCGGTCTTATGTATTTAACGAAAACCAAGATGATATGGTTTTTTCTTAAATGTTAAAGATTATGTGTTCACATTGTGTTCGGTAGGTAAATGTCTCAAGGTGGGTTGATGTTGCTTGTTTTTACGTTTTCTTCTTTTGATCGACCTCCAAGACTGACTCCGAGCATCGTCTTCCTTTTTTCCTGATGTTTTCATTAGAATATTTGTATAGATTCAATCATATTCTGGTATAACTGCCTAATCTAGTAGAAATTTATATTTTTTGTATTTCTACAGTGCAACCCTCCGCACCTGAAGCAGTTACGTTAATGAATCTTTCAATGTCAACAACATCAATTATAACTGATGGTGATACAATAACATTGGTTTGCTCTGGAGATGTTGGCAAACCACCTGGGAAATTCCGTTTCCAACATTTTCGAAGTGGTCATATTTTATACAAGAATTATACATCCACTTCCACATCATTATCGGAGATTTTGGATAATTGTTCTTACTATCGTACAAGTTATATTACATTACAGATTACTTCTGAAGACAACAAAGCAGTTATGCGATGTGTTGTTGAATCACCTCTATCAGAAATTAGCATGTTTGTTGATTCTGAGCCATTAGAAGTGTTCTGTGAGTAAACAGTGTTTGAATTTTTATTGTACAGAACTAATTAACGTTTTGATGGATGTTGTAATGTAAACGTCAACATGGCCAATGACACAGCAATTTAACAACAAAAAATACAAAAAAGGGTCTTTTAATATGCAGAATATATTGCCTTATCTTGATATTAACAAATAATATACGCACAACGTGGGATATATAAATTCATACATACTCTAACAAAACCGAGGGTTTATATACAATATGTTAAAATATAAATCGACATATCTGATAGATACAGGGTAATTGAATTCAATTTGGGGCGAGTGCCAAAAAAAGTTCGGGTCCCGTATGGAATTTAATTATCACTTATTTATCTTTTTAGATCACTAGTACAGTGCTTAATAAATGTGTTTTACCGAAAATCTTATTTGGGAATTTTTAGTTGTACTAAAGTTATAGTCAACAATATGAGTGGAAGTCAATGTTTTTAAAACATGTATTTTGTCATAGAGCTGGAAAAATTGTTATTATGTGTCTTAATTTAATACAAACCCATGTTTAAAGGAATTTTATTCTACTTATTACTTTTACTTACTTAATAACTAAAATAAACCATGCCCACTGAACTTACATGAAAGTTACAAAGTTAATAAGTGTAAGCTATTAATCAATGATATTCTTATAAGTTAATAGGAGACAATTTTATATACGTATACCTATATATATAATATGTTACACATTCATAAACTTCCATATTTGGCGATGACATGCGCAGATCGAGCACCATTTTCAACTTTTTGATCACTGATAAATCTTTAGAAAGGTTTGGAGGAGGCTTGATACAAATATAATTATTTTATTTTATTATTTGTTTCTCTTATGTTTGTCTTTTAAATACTAAAGACAGCTCATGTATGTATATTTATTTTTACATCACACAGATGCTGTGAAAATGCCAACCATAGTTAAACTTCCAACCAAAACAGACTATTTAGTAGGTATAGATACTAGTATAAGCTTGAAGTGTAACACCGATGGTAATCCTAAACCAAGTTATGTTTGGTATACAGACAACACAGTCGAGTCATTAAGTACCAGCGAAAATTTAACTATTACAGATGTCAGTACAATAAGTCGCTGTATATATACTTGTTTCGTCAGTAATGCATTAAATGCCGTCACTCACACTAAACGTGTTCAGATGCATGTCTGTGATGGGGAAGGCAGTGAAAACACAGGTAAATTACAACAACATGTCTCAGGTGCACGTATAATAGATAACATTTCTGTGGCATGGCGAATATAATCTTCTCAATCATTCTATTATCATGAGTATGACCAAATATATCAAGGTTAATGCGGCAGTTTATTAAGTGTAGTACGATAACACATGATATATCCCGTCGACATGAGACCAAATAACATAGAAGTTAACACCTATAAGTCACCATACGGCTTTCAACAATGAGCAAAAGCCATACCATACAGTAAGCGTTATACGGACCCGAATCGACTATTATAAAAAGATCTGTTTTTTAAATCCAATATTCTTTATTGCATCCTATCTGTTGGCTAAGGAAAAGAAAAATCTTGAATTTCATTTGTGCATCTCGGTTATTCTAGTTTGATTCAGTCTTGTTTGCAAAAAACAGTAAAGCAACAAAAATACCGAACTCCGAGGAGAAATTCAAAAGGATAGTAAGAAAGTCTGTAATTGGAATAAACAAAAAGATGTATGAACAAAACAAACAGAAATAACAGATAAAAATGTAAAAATAAAGGAGCGCAGTCAACATACTGATACCATTGGCAACTGGTTTCCGTCGATGTGCAAATAAAATAACTTGTTGCAGTTGACCTTACATATATAATTTTGAATAAACAAGGAAAGCCAATATTTTGTTTATTTGCTTGATATCCATCTTTTACTAAAGATGTTTTTACCTCGAAATAGATTGTCTAAGCTGTATTTGGCAAAACTTTTAGGAATTTTGGTCCTTAATGCTCTCAAACTTCGTACTTTATTTAGTCTTTTTTATTACAAAATACCAATCTTTGTTTCAATGATGTATTTATTAGTAATCAAAACTACACTCTCAGACAGATTTTGCTCACGGAGATTTGACATGAATCTCACGTGAATTGGACTGAACATAGCGCTTATATTCACTTTTGTCGAGTCTATATACATACAACTCGCGTAAACTGAGATTCACATGAAATTCAGATTAAATTTATGTAAAATAAAAGGCATTTGTCATGATTCAAATCAAACTTGATAATGAAGATGCAATTTAAACAATTCAGTTAAATTTAAATAAATTCTTGTGAGTTTTATATGAGATTCGTGCAAAACTCACGTGGAATTAGTTCAAGTGAGTTTTACTTAAAAGCTCGTTTGATGTCAAATTCACGCAACAATAGTCGAACATGCAGAACTTGAAGTATTGTATTGTGACCATTATTCATTAATTAATTGTTTACAAATTCCTTCAATGACATTGCAAAAATAAAGTAGATGAACAGCATCAGTAGGTTATCCATCAACATGATCAATGGTGTTATTATTGTTTGTATTTAAGCCGTCATTGTGCTAGGTACAGTGTGTGGATCCATTATATTGGTTCTGTGTTTGGTATTATTTGGTATTATGCATAACAAAATCAAGTAAGTATTAACTTAGATTCTGAATACAAATTAGATAAAGCATTTAGTTTTGATCGGCGTTTAAATATACATTTCAAAAATCGCTGATCAATTCAGTGTAATAACTCGTTGTAACTTTTTTTTTTTACTTTTTTAATTGAATGATATAGGAGTATTTACCCTTGTGTTGATCCAATGCAAAACATATGGAAATTTTATAGAAAATCCAAAACCTTTCCCCTTGTACTCCCATATTTTGAACTGTGGTGCTTGGTAGATAGAAGACTATCGTATGCAGTGCTAGCAATCATTTTTTTTAAATTTAAAGGTTGTTTAGGAAATTTTGTAACCAATCAATAATACCAGATTATAGCATAACAAGTGAGTAATCTATGTTTAAAATTTTATGCAAAACCCTTTTTTTTAAAGCCTGTGGATTTTTTGGAGTTCGTGTTGTTTCTTATTTTTTATTTATAACTGTTGATGTAAATGTCCTTTGTTTTTTTAAGTCTTGGTTTACTCCATGGTTTTGATTGTTATTGTCTTCTTCTATAAACTTTTTTTATTTTGCCATTAATTCCTCCTTTTTAATTACAGGCAATGAAACAATAAAAAAAAAATAATGCTTTGCACGAAGTTTTCCCTTGGTATATGTACAAAATGGCACATCTCTATTATTCATTATTTTCGCTGTTTTGATACTATTCCGTAGCACACATAGCTACAGATGAGGTCATCAAGCTTTCGAAAGTTCTATATTATGATGTTTTTCTTACTTGCTTTGATTGGCAACGCAAATTGAACTCGTTATAACATCTTTGGGTGAAATACGGACAAAATATACTCCCTAATGTTTATATTTTTGTATGCTAGACGCTCGCTTCGGCCTCGCAAGACTCATCAATGGCCCTTATATCAAAACGATTACAACCCTTAACTTTTATTTCGTAATATGAATATGAGTTCTGATTTCTACTCGTTTGAGAAGGTTTGATTTTACATATGTTCCAAGGACATTGATGGGCTGTGTTAGACATCAATGTTTATCTTTTTGAATTTTCCTCTAACATATTTGCATTTAGAGCAACCATCATAAGGAGTACCATAATACCTTCATTTTGAAAACTTGACCTTTATTTATACGCGCATCTGGCGTACGAAATTGTTATCCTGGTAGCTTAGCTATGCTGATTTTATTTATAAATACGAACTGAGGTTTTCCCCTCAAAGTTTTTGTTTGGCTACAGGATGCATTCTACAATGTTATTAATATGTGTATAATGTTTTAAAATTCTAGACAGAATATAGTATAAGCGTTATCCCTTCGTTCCGTATACTAAAGAAATTATCTTTCTCGAATTAATTGATAGTACACAAACAGAAAACATGAGTTTTTGCTATATCACAATTTTGAAACTGCCAAAGCAGCGTATCTCAAGTCTTAAGGTTTACCCGTTGAATCAAAAACGCTGTACATGTTAAAAATGAAATTCAATAATTTGAGTTATGTTGCATTTCACACGGTTTTTGTTATTCAAAAATATAAACAAGAATATGTAATACAATAATGTCCGAAATGTTTATAAAAGTGAAAAAGGTACGAATGTCAAAGTCCAATGTTCTTTCTGCGAGTGAAGTTGGTTAATTTATATCATTTTAGTAACCTATACATTTTTTATAACGTCTAGATCTCTTCATATGAGAAACCTCAATGACAGATCACTAGATTATGTAAACGCGTTACAGCAACACGATCTGTCGTTGTATGAATCAGTTGGCAATGTTTTAGATGTACATCACTATGAACAGCCTTCAACCGGGGAACATCAATTCACAAATACCAACTTAAGCGGTTCAGTTGGCCATGCTTTAGATGTACATCACTATGAACAACCTTCAACCGGGGAACATCAATACACAAATACCAGTTTAAGCGGTAATTGAACAAAAAGTAAAATCACAAAAATACTGAACTTAGAGGAAGATCAATTGGGAAAGTCCATAATCACATGGCAAAATAAAAGACACCTTGTGATATCAGCTTGCATTTGTGTGAATTCTGTAAATATGTATATGAGTAACGGTTATAAATGTTTGACAAAGATATTCTCAAATCGTGCATATTTCAGATTTTTGTTTTACTTAACTGAAACTAAAATGTTGATACCTATATTCTTATTAGTGCTCTTGGAGGGTTCTGTAATGTAGCCTGTTATATTGAAATTAGGTGTGTAGAATGTTGTATGCCGATGTATTTACACATAAAAGCACAATTTCTATTCTGTATCCTTTTTATATTATGCCTATTATATACACAGATACTAATAAAACAAATATAATACCTTCAATTTTCTTCATTTATCAGGGTTTGTTTTATTTCTTTTTTAAATGCACATTTTTATCTAAATTATAAAAAAAAATGAGTGTGTTAATATTTCTGATTTTAAATCTTACAGGTAAATGCATCATCATATCTAACAAGATAATCCTGTCTTTACTGAACAAAGTAGGTTGAATGGAAGAAGGTGTGAACTTATTCATTTATGCCTATTATCTTATAATCCAAGGATATGCAACGTGTACTTCATAAAGTCAACAACACCTTTGATCCATCTCCCCTCCCATCCCCCAACCCCATATTTATGTGAGACGTCAGCTCTTTTGAAAACCTGTACGTTTGAGTGTTCTAGTTTTAACAGTTTACTACATAAGTACATACTTGAAACAATTGACAATTTCATCTGCCCACTACTCGCGTGTCACACACGTGTTATCAATAATCATTTATTTAATGCATTTAAAATTGTTGTCGAGGATATAGTGTAGTGTATTAAACTGGTTGATCTTCTCTGTGTCATCACTAATAGTCTTAAAATTCAAATATAACAGATGTTTGTAATACCAAAGGTGAAATAAAAACTTGACGTTTTACCTTTGTATTAGATTTTTGTCACATTATTTACATTTATTTTAAAACCATATTTAGGGGTATGTTTGAAAACCAGACTTATATTTTGAGTGACACATTATTTGACTGTTTACCAATGCACTGATAATTAAATTTGTATCAACATGATCAATATACACAGAATTAGTGAATAGAGACTTTATAATGTTGTCATGTTATTGGTTGTGGCTATATATGATATTCACAGAGAATAATGTTTCATCAGACAAGATACTAGCGATGTAGTTGATGCTATTAATGTATGTGTTTCGAATATATGTTCCTTCTATCATAATACCTACTCAATAAAGATAATCACCAGGGTGACATGATTTGGGAAGCAAACATATAGTTTGAACAGCTCTTAATACTGTCTTTATTGAACAGCTTAGGCTGTGTTTGTTTAAATTTCCTGAAACCCCTTTCTGCCAGATTAATGCATATATAGATATGCTTTCATATTTTTATTTTTTGTCCAATTCTATTGTTGCTGAATTAAAAACTGATCGTTTATTTCCTGTATCGTGACTTCCTTCTATCTCAATTGAATTGTGATCATTCTGAAATTCCGGTGTGAGTTTTTGTAAATTTTAATTTTGATTTAAATAAATTTCCGTACTAAATAAAGGCTAAAAACCTATGTTATTGTTCATCAGCCGGAAGGGGATTGATGTCTATCATTTTTTAAATTCATTTTTAATCATAACCTCGAAGTGAAATCACAAAAATACTGAAATCCGAGGAAAATTCATAACGGAAAGTTCCTAATAAAACGGCAAATGATAAAACACATCAAACGAATGGACAACAACTGTAATATTCCTGACTTGGTACATGCATTTTCAAATGTAGAAAATGGTAGATTGAACCTGATTTTATAGCAATATATCTCTCACTTGTACAACAGTCGCCTCAATGTCCGCTTTTTTTACAACGTGCGGACACCAAAATGATAAACTTTAATCATTGGAAATCTTAGCAAATTCCTTTACCTTTAAATCAATTATTTTATCTGATACTTGTAAGGGATATCGATAGTGGCGTATTTTATGGAGTTCATCAACAGTATCATAAGTAAGTGGCCGGTGAGTTTGACTCAAATCTTAATTCAATTTGTCAGATTTCTTGCAGAAGGTTGGCTGTTCTCTCCATGTTAATAAGTTTTACACTTTGTTCAGTCTAGTAAAATAAAATATAATGTTTATTTTTGAACGTCCAGTTTAAACTTTAATGCATATATTCAGGCCGATAACCTGTTAACACTATTTGAAAATGAAAACCGCTTTGTACTAGATTGACACGCTGGCTCAAATTTGTGACTTGATAATTCACCAGGAGGTCATGCCATCTTACCTGGGCACTTTATTTGAACTATGAACAGAGCAGAAGCAGCAACTTCAAATTGGATAGGTAGTTAGTTTAAAAATGTCGGAGATTTGACCGACAACTTTCGTTACTTGCAACGAGCACGTGCACGCTTCCATGGTATAATCGAGATGGTCAGATGTCTATGGCAAAATAAATGTCCAATTCGAAGAGGTAAATAGTTATTAAAGGTACCAGGATTATAAAACTTAAAGTACAATGTGTTACTGAAAAAGGTACTGAAAGAAAATATTAAGGAAGCTGGCATGTCATGTTTTGGATTTTTGTCACATTTTCGGATTCCTCTGGTTTTATCCATTTGAATGCCTTGAAAAAATTTGCCCGGTGACCCTCATTTTTCTTTTTATAAATTGTGTACATGTATACTGATAAGCCATATGTAAAATTCTTAAAAGTATATTTCTTTTATTATTTTTTAATAGTTTTTGCGAACTTAAACTTGTCAATGATAAAGCTATGAAAAGTCAAGAGAAAATATTTTCCTGCCACAATTTCAATGGCTAATATCTCGAAAACATGCAAGGTGACCTTTATATTTTTTATTTTCACCACAGTAGTATACGATTATTGTGTCTTCATGTAAACATGTATTTTTTTTTTAAAGTAAACATATGTAAAGCCTATAAGGTTTTATGTTTCATAATTACCAATGAAGACTTGGTGCTTAAGCTAAAGCATTTCAAGCATATATCTCAATATGACATTACTTTAATTTGAAAGGTTAGTTCCATTTTTGTTCAGTTTAACTTTATTTGGCCTTTTTAACTTTTTGGGATTCGAGCGTCACTGATGAGTCTTTTGTAGACTAAATTTAGTCCTGGTATCTATGATGAGTTTATTTAATGAATATCGGTAAGGTATTTTCTTGTTAAATCGCATTTATCTAAGTTAATTCAACACCTCGTCGATGAAATGACATTGACCTGATTTAAAAATTGATGTTGCTTACTTATTTGTTTTTAAATAATAATCGTTATTTTGAAATATAATTTGTTACTTTTGGACGAGACAAATGAACCTTGTATTTCATCGTTAAATCGTTAAATTAGAGTTATCTATCTTTATCTATTCATTCATGTAATAACTTTGGTTTTTTTCTTCTAAAAATGTGCATTGCTTATGATATGAGTATGAACCTTAAGACAAAGGTACTTTTGGACGAGATTAATGAACCTTGTATTTCATCGTTAAATCGGAAAATTAGAGTTATCTATCTTTATCTATTTATTCATGTAATGACTCTGGGTTTTTTTCTTCTAAAAATGTGCATTGTTTATGATATGAATATGAACCTTAATCATGTAGGTATTCAGTTGAATTTAAATAAAATAAATGGAGGGCCTTTATATAAAGTATGTGTTTTGTTAAAAGCCAACGATGATTTATAATTCCTTACATCTACGTCATTTTGTGGATTGTGGATCTTAATGCAAATCATACTGCATCTTATTACTTTTATATGTGAACTGATTTTTGATGACAGAAATGTCGGTTATTGATTTGGGATGATCGGCGGGCTGTCCCCAAATGTTGTCGGTGCATTACTCATGAACTGTTCAACTAATGCTTTTACAATTTTAATATGTTGTTACTGATGACAAAATGGAGATCAAGTTCAATAGTGACTTTGACTTTTACTGTTCAGGAGTTATGCTTCTTTGAAAGATTGAAAAATGGTGTTACCAGTGGTTTCCGTGTATTTACTTAATGTCGCTACGGATGACAAAATTGAGGTAAAATTCAATAATGGCTACTCTAACTTTTTCTGTTCAGGAGTAATGGTTCCTGACAGAATGAAAAATCCAGTCGAGTTGTTGCATTTATTCATGAACCAGTCAACCAAAACATTTCAAATTTAAGACAAAATGGAGGTTAAATTTGATTTTGACGATTTTCACTTTCACCGTTCAGAATTTATGGTTCTTATGATATTGAAAAATGCCAGGAAACAAATAGATGTTAATAAATCCGGTTTGCTGTCACTCTGACATCCTCTTGTTATAATATTAATAAACCTTACGTTTGCAAAAAAAAAAAAAAGCTAAAAAGGATATAAGTAAGTTTTTTTAATGTTTGATATATGGGTAATTATAAAATAGAGAACTGTCTAACTATTAGTTCAAAATACAATCAGACGCTAATTGACTGCGCAATAGGAACACATAATACACATATTTACATATCACATATTAAATACAAATTACCGGAAATGTAATTAAGATATCATCATGCAGTCTTTTTGTACAAATATACCTAACAGCAAAATTATTTTCATTTACCTGTGTTAAATATTATTGTTGATGTATAGTTACAATGTCATTGAAATCAGGTTTAAAGATATAAGCTAATTAGAACGAAATCATACGAAAGAGATTAACTACAAAGATTTTATCTTGCATGCCACACTATTTATTATTCTTGAAGGATATTTTACATATTAAGATTAGCTTGTCTTTTGTAATAAGCAACCTTAAATCCAATTGACTTTACAATGCTGTTCGATGCGAATTGTCATCTTCCAGTGTATCGGATTGATCTTTATCTATGATATTTTCGTACCCTTCTTTCGATTGGCTATGACAATTTTGATTTGTTTGTTCGTTGTCTTGATAGCCGTCTGACGAATGAATTGTCGGAGACATTGTTGCTTCTTTACGATTTTCATCCTCTTCTAATGCTTGTGTGTTGTAACATCCTATCTGGCTTGTCTGGTTTGACAATTCAGTATAACTATTTCTATTTTGTTGACTGTAAAAGAGAAAATTAATTTTGCAAAAACTCACATGAAACATATCTTCAATGCAGAGAGGAAAAGAGTAAAACAACAAAAATGCCGACCTCCAAGGAAAATTCAAAACGAAAAGTCCGTAATCAAAAGGCAAAATATAAAGCTCAAACACATCAAACGAATGGATAACAACTGTCATAATCCTGACTTGAATAGAAATTTGAACCCATGCATTTTAGATGTCGGTTTGGTCTTTACCTAAAATCTGATCTGATTAAAAACAGTCGAAATAAAATGTATGTGTCAACTACTTGAAAAACTAAGTATGACTGCTTTTTATTGCACAACAGGATGTTCTATTTTTCTACAATCTTATATTAATTGATGAAATTTTTTACTGTTTTTACAATTTTAAGTGTTTTTTCTCTTCTTCATTATCTACAGCATTTTAAATGAAGATCACTTTTCTGAAGATGGCTGTGTGATGTTGCCTTAAGTAGATTAAAATCATTTTGAAAATCAGTTTCATAAAAGTATCTACATATGAGCATCTGTAATTTAACATTTTTACATCTGTGTCCATCACTTGGCGGACAGTTCTTGTATTGCTGAATCGTATCATAACTTTTTTCTATTGCACTTTCTATCATTTATTTGAATAAGTCAACAATGAAGCATAAAACTTAGATATGCCTTTAAATAATTACATTTCGACTTTGTTGCTTCATTCACTTCAGCATATACAGCAGGTTGATGTGACGAATTTCTAAATATCATAAAAAGTATATTAACCATGATCTAGTACATGATTTGTATTTGCAAATCATATATTACTTGTTAAACTAGTGTCACTGGAAGAACGGCGAACACAACTTTTACTCGACAATGCAAATTTTCAGGGATAAGTAGTTATGAATTGACAAGTTGTCAATATTTAAAATGGATATCAATAGGATATTGCAAATTAGAATCACTTTGATGACATACGCTACATTAATCAGAAAATTAAAAAACAAAAGACCACTGCGAAGTAAACTAATGTGCCCAAAAAGGAAAGTAGTTTCTACTGCAATATCATCAGCCAAAATTGCTTACTATTGTAATTGTGCTATTGTATACGTACGATTCATTTTTTTCTTCTTCCTTTTGTACCCTTAAGTATTCTTCATTATGCTCTCTTATCTTGTCAACTTCGTTTCCATTATTCACTGCTTGTGTTTTATTCGTATCATTCTCCATGGCAATAACATCATAATTGCCAGTCATAGATTCGACATTTGGTTTAGATTCAGATACATCGAAAGTTTTTGACTCACTTTGTAATAAAGTTTCGCTCGTCTTCCTTTAAAACAAAAATAGTCTACATAAACTATGTGCACTATTTTGGACATGGTATAGTAATTCAAAATTGTTACCTTTCACCTTTTGTATGACATAAACAATATTTTTTTTGTAAACACTGTCAGACTGATCTTTTATTATAACATTGAAGTGAAATTAGTGTCTTATAAAAAAAAAGAAAAATCACAAATATATTGAAATCCAAGGAAAATTCAAAACAGAGACTCCTTAATCAAATGGCAAAACCAAAAGTTCAAACACATCAAACGAATGGATTACAATTGTAATATTACTGACTAGATACATGCATTGTCTTGTGTAGAAAATGGTGAATCTAACCTGGTTTTGAAGCTAGACTTTCATTTGTATGATAGTCGCATCAAATTCCTTTACATTGACAACGATGAGCGAACAAAACTAATTTAAATGGCACAATTAGGGATACAGCCGTCAACAATGTGTTATAATCTTAATCACTTTAAAACAAATAAATATGATTGTAAGTATGTTTTATTTTATCACCTTGGACTTTTACGATATGGCTGTGATTATCAACAGCATTTTTCTTTTAATTTCTGACCAGTTGAACAGTTTGGTTTTATTAAACGAATAACAATTTGGTCAGAATTTTTAAAAGGTTGCAATAGGTGGAGTGCAACACTAACAGTCAAGTCACAGTAATAAACATTTACAAAATAGTTTTCAAAATTAATTGTATTCCTTACTTTCTACTTTTAAAGACACAATATGTTATAACGATAATCACGGTAACGGAAACTGCAGCCCCCAGAACACCTCCAATAACTGGACCTACAAAATGAAGTACTTTTCTAAAGATTATATATGCAAGTATTTTCAAAAATGTCATAAGGCAGAAGAGGTACATTTTTATCCAGAAAATGGGGAAAAGGAATGCTGTGTATTGACTATAACGTTTTCAATGTAATTTCTATATATATTGTACTGCTGTTCCTTGTTATAACACATATTAATCCTCAAATCGGTTAAGCTCATAATGTTGTGTATACCTTACTTAGCCTGCTACACTTGCCTTCTTTTTTTTTTTTAAATAAATATGAAGCTAAATACAGATTAGCTTTTTTACAATGTTTATACCTAATTGCCAAGAAAGTATGTTAATCATATGGACTAGTATTTTGCGATTAAGAGAGTTACGTTGATATAATCGGGCAAACATGTTAAAGTGATTCTTTGTATAGTTGTTTTTGCTTGTGATGATGGAAGCAATAATAAAACCAGCTCGTAACTTAAAACATATTATAAGTGAGTTAGTCCAGATACAAATATAAATGAAGCATTAAACAAACGAATACAATGATACGTCCAAACTAAGTAAAATTAGATTTCCGACGATCCAAACAAATTACAATGATGTCTTTCAAACATGTTTTTTTTTAAATTAATGATCCTACAACAATAAACTGAAACTGTAGATAGTATGTTTTGTAAAAATGGATCGCCGAATACATGGATTAAAGGTAAATATGCAAATATTTGCCAAATAGTAAAGTCCATCATCACATTTTCAGCCTTCAGTAAAGTATATACTGTTGTCAAAAGACTAGAAATGTAAAGAGAAATGGTAATACTATACTTTTTATCAGTAAATTCAGCAGTGTTTTGAATATATCATAATATAAGACGTAACCGAAATGTTTTAACTTTAATTTTAAAAAAACAAAACAATTGTAATAGTTATCAAAGGTACCAGGATTATAATTTAGTACGCCAGACTCGCGTTTCGTCTACATAAGACTCATCAGTGACGCTCATATCAAAATATTTATAAAGCCAAACAAGTAAAAAGTTGAATCGAAACAGAATGGTTCTCAGAATTTATTACATATAAAAAAATGATTCAGTAACTTTAACTCTGGAATACCATTCGATACTATTTTTTACTCTCAATTGATACACTTTACACAAACTTATTTCCAATTTCACATTCATAAAAGAGCTATGTGAGAGAAAAAAAAAGTTTTGGTTATTAATTTTAAAAACAACACCAATTTTCAGAAAAAAGCAATACATACCTACGTTCCCACTTGAATTTTCGTTTATATCATTAGCGCCAGAAGAACTGCCCGTTGAAGTAGATTCTGTTGTTGTTTTATCAGCTTTGATAATAAATAAATGAAAAAAATAATACAAAAGTAAAATTAAAAACCAATTGTTCAAAGAACAATTGAAGGTCTTTCCACAAGTAAAGGTCTATTTTATTATCAAAATATTAAAAATCAATCTAAAATGTCAGTTCCTATGGCTTTATAATGTATAAATATGAATTTAAAGCAAAGGTCAAAATCTAGAACGTGCAAATTACCTATGACCTTGACCTCAATTTCAAGGTCATAAACCAACGATCTCAAATCAAAAGACCCTAGGTCTTTATTATATATGGTTAATGAGTTATATCACTTTACGCATAATTCTTAATATAAGATGGGCGAAAACTCCTATTTATTGTTTACGCACCCTGTCAACCAAAATTTATAAGTAACGGCATGTCGTAACTAACAATTTAGTGAAAATAAGATGTTGATATGTTATAAGGTTTTGAAAATAAGTAAAAATAAGCCAAAATAAAAATTTAAAATATGACCTTGACCTTTGACCTTGACCTTATTTTTTTTTTTTGGACCAAGGATCTCAAATCAAAAGACCCTAGGTCTTTATTATATATGCTTAATGAGTTATATCACTTTACGCATAATTCTAAATATAAGATGGGCGAAAACTCCTATTTATTGTTTACGCACCCTGTCAACCAAAATTTATAAGTAACGGCATGTTGTAACTAACAATTTAGTGAAAATAAGATGTTGATATGTTATAAGGTTTTGAAAATAAGTAAAAATAAGCCAAAATAAAAATTTAAAATATGACCTTGACCTTTGACCTTGACCTTATTTTATTTTTTTTGGACCAAGGATCTCAAATCAAAAGACCCTAGGTCTTTATTACTTATGGTTTACCAGTTAGAAATGCATTTTACTTATATCAAATACATAAGGGGGAATAACTGTCATATGGAGTCTCCGGATAGCTTCGGTCGAAACTAAACTACTAATCCTGAAGATGTAACGAGCAATTTGGTAAAATAAATTTGTCGTAATCTTTTACGGTTGCGAAGGAGTAGTGGCCACAAGAAAAACAGTGTTTGGGGAGATAACTCTTACAACGTAAAGTATTTTGTTACGCGGTTGAAAATTTTTAAAGGGTATAAACTATACGATATCATATTCCAAATATCTAAGCGACATCTTTTGAAACATCAACAATACGCAAGAAAAAATTAGGCGGAAGAATAAAAAAAAAATAATAATAATAATAATTAAAAACCAATTGTTCAAAGAACAATTGAAGGTCTTTCCACAAGTTTAGATCTATTTTATTATCAAAATATAAAAAATCAATCCAAAATGTCAGTTCCTTTGACTTTATTATGTATAAGTATGAATTTAAAGCAAAGGTCAAAATCTAGAACGTCCTATTAACCTTTGACCTTGACCTCAATTTCAAGGTCACCAACCAAGGACCTCAAATAAAAAGACCCTAGGTCTGTAATATGTATGGTTAATGAGTTATATCACTTTAGGCATGATTTAAATATAAGATTGGCGAAAACTCTCATTTACTGTTTACGCACCCTTCCAACCAAAATCTATAAGTTACAACTTGTCGCAACTCACAATTTAGTAAAAATAATTTGTCAATATCTTTCACGGTTGTTGAAAATAAGAGAAAATAAGCCAAAATCAAAATTTAGAATTTGACCTTGACCTTTGACCTTGACCTCATTTTCATTTTTTTGGACCAAGGAACTTAAATCCAAAGACCCTAGGCCTATATCACTGATGGTTTACCAGTAAGAAACGCATATCAATTATATCAAATGCATAAGGGGAAATAACTCTCATATGGAGTCTCCGGATAACTTCGGTCCAAATCAATATCCTAATCCCGAAGAAGTAACGAGCAATTTGGTAAAATAAATTTGTCGTAATCTTTTACGGTTGCGAAGGAGTAGTGGCCACAAGAAAAACAGTGTTTGGGGAGATAACTCTTACAACGTAAAGTATTTTGTTACGCAGTTGTAAATTTTTAAAGCGTATAAACTATACGACATCATATTCCAAATATCTAAGCGACATCTTTTGAAACATCAATACTACGCAAGAAAAAAAATTAGGCGGAAGAAAAAAAAAAAAAATAATAATTAAAAACCAATTGTTCAGAGAACAATTGAAGGTCTTTCCACAAGTAAAGATCTTTTTTATTATCAAAATATTAAAAATCAATCTAAAATGTTAGTTCCAATGACTTTATAATGTATAAATATGAATTTAAAGCAAAGGTCAAAATCTAGAACGTCCTATTAACCTTTGACCTTGACCTCAATTTCAAGGTCACCAACAAAGGACCTCAAATAAAAAGACCCTAGGTCTGTAATATGTATGGTTAATGAGTTATATTACTTAAGGCATGATTTTAAATATAAGATGGGCGAAAACTCTCATTTATTGTTTACGCACCCTTCCAACCAAAATTTATAAGATACAACATGTCGCAACTCACAATTTAGTAAAAATAATTTGTCAATATCTTTCACGGTTGTTGAAAATAAGAGAAAACAAGCCAAAATCAAAATTTAGAATATGACCTTGACCTTTGACCTTGACCTTATTTTCATTTTTTGGACCAAGGAACTTCAATCCAAAGACCCTAGGCCTATATCACTGATGGTTTACCAGTTAGAAACGCATATCACTTATATCAAATGCATAAGGGGAAATAACTCTCATATGGAGTCTCCGGATAGCTTCGGTCCAAATGAATATCCTAATCCTGAAGAAGTAACGAGCAATTTGGTAAAATAAATTTGTCGTAATCTTTTACGGTTGCGAAGGAGTAGTGGCCACAAGAAAAACAGTGTTTGGGGAGATAACTCTTACAACGTAAAGTATTTTGTTACGCAGTTGTAAATTTTTAAAGCGTATAAACCATACGACATCATATTCCAAATATCTAAGCGACATCTTTTGAAACATCAATACTATGCAAGAAAAAAATTTAGGCGGAAGAAAAAAAAAAAAAAAATAATAATAATCAGAACAAATTCAATAGGTCTTTCCACGGAAAAGTGGAAAGACCTAATAATCAGAACAAATTCAATAGGTCTTTCCACGGAAAGGTGGAAAGACCTAATAATCAGAACAAAAGCAAAAGGTCTTTCCACGGAAAGGTGGAAAGACCTCATTAATATGTATGTTTGAAGATATCAAAATTTGATTTAGTCTACTATTGTTACCATTCTTATTTTGGCTCTATCAACTTCTACAAATACAAAAATGAAAGCTATATTTATAAAAACATCAATATAAAGTGTTGTAGGTCAAATTATAAGTATATCTTAAATGAAAAGGATTGTGCATACATGTAGAAGTTGTTATATGAAAGTACTTCATTGTTTTAGAGTTGTTTAGCACATACTTACAACTTCTCGTCCAATCAAATTGCTTGAATTTGCCTTCTAATTTTCATAGTACATACTTTTTCCGTGTACTAAGTAACTACGCATGAATGACCACAAGGGTAAGATTTCATTGTATTGTAATCAAGATATTAGAACAAAAATTGCTACTGGCTATTTTGAAATAAATGATGTGTTCCAAATTTAACTAGTTAGTTTGTAATTAGTTTTCAAAAAGATTTTTAACATCCTACTAATCAATCTTTTGATCTAAATTTTGTTTTGACAATTAAAAAAGTTTCTTTCATTTAAATAAAGAGTAATAATAATGGTGCTTTATACCTTGATTAAAGTATAACTCAATCTAAAATTTGTAATCCTTTATCTTCCATGCAATTACTTTGTACACAAAAAGAGTCAACCATTAACCTTTTGAAGGGAAATTATTAATAAAGCAATTTGATATATTTAGTCATAAATTGGTCGATAATTGGTTGCCTAATGTCCAGTGACAAATATTTCATGCATATAAACTATCCACTAGACTACCTATGGGTACATACCGAGGGCAGATCCAGCCATTTTTAAAAGGTGTTTCAACCAAAGATGTGGGAGGGGGATCCAACTGTTTGTATTAAGATAGTTTTAGGTTTTATGTGAAATTGAAAAAAACTGTTTTCAAGAATGTACAGCTTTCACTGCAATTTAAGAATTGTCTGCTCTTGGTCAATTCATTTTGTCATTTTACCATGTAAATAAGTACATGTATAGTAAAACAACGCTTCGTTCATATCAATAAACATACTTACACCAGCAGCTACCTTCTTTACATTCTAAAGTCAAGGGCCTTTGAAATCCCATTTTTACAATGATATTATAGTGAGTAGATTTACAAAACTACGTAAATGAGCTACATCCAGTCAGCCAAAACATATCAATAGACTAATTACAGGATTACTCAAGTTGTAAATATGTGCTAAATTGGATATTGTATAGAAAGGTATATACTATGAAAATAAGAGCTTGGGACAAAGCCCCTCGCTCTAATTTTCATAGTATATACCTTTCTATACAATAACCGAGACGTATTTTGTATCACCTATGAAATAAACACTTTGATAAAGTTAACAGTCGTATACCGCTGTTCGAATTCATAAATCGATTGAACCACTACACAACAGAAACACAATAATAAATGCACCTCACACAGAGATGAACTATAATATAACAATGACCATATTCCTGACTTGGTACAGGACATTTAAAGAAAATATGGTGGGTTGAACCTGGTGTGGTGGCTAACCATACCTCCCCCCCCCCCCCCCCCGCTGTTATGGCAATGTTAAATATGACAACATTACATGACAGAACTACAATACAAATAAATGGGAGAACATACAGGACAGAGAAACACACACATAATAGCTATCAAAAGGTACCAGAATTACAAATAATGTGTTGTTCTAAACTAATTAAACTGATTAAAAAGACAATAAATAAATTTAAAATGATGTAGAATTTGAGATAATCATGAACGAACATTGAAAGATGAAAGAACTATATTCAACGTAAATCCTTCAACTTTAGTACCACATTAGCGCTGTAACATGTGTAAAATGCAGGATTGTGTGTTGCAATGTTTATTTTTAGTAAACAGTTTTTGTTTCACCCCAAATTGATTTCCCTTTCAATTTTTTTTTATAAATAGTTTTATTGTCCCCTTTGTGTTGATACCGTAAATTGTCTTACAATGTTATAAATTTGAAAAGAACATATTACACGTCTTCAGATTGACTAAAAGTGTTTGGTTTATCAGTTCATATATATGATTTTGTCATGTGATCGTGAAGTAAAGTTACGTTTTTCGTGATTAACTCATTAAAAAGGAATTTAAAATAAATCATACAGAATGACGGCAAAATAATTCCATACACTCGCAATACCAAAATAAAATGTAGTGCACACTTATGAATAGCTTGATACGCAGGTTATTCAGTGAGATCCATATTTTTGATGCTATGTGTTCATAGACAGAACAAAAATAAAACAGGCATTTCTTAAGTGTTCCACATGGTTAAGTAAGCTGAGTTCCGGAATATGTATATGTAGCTTTTTAATGGGTGCAAACACTCAACCTTTGCAATTACTTTATGAATTAAGGTTACCTTCGTTTAAAATATTGACCTCCATTGAAGCAACGTCTGTGTAGGTAAGGCCATTGATGGTATTGCTGACATTACAAGAATATATCCCGCTGTCTGTTGTATTTATGTTCCTAAGAGTAAAATTTTCAGCAGTGCTAATGTTATCATCATGGTTATCTTTATACCAATGATAGATGGGTTTAGGATTTCCGTCACTTTTGCACGTCAATGTTATAGAAGTATCTACACTTACTATATATATTTGTTTATTAGGATGCTTTGTTACAGTTGGCATTCTCACGTTATCTGAAAATGTGGAGTCAAAACAATAAGACAATATGACATACTTAAAGAATTAAAGAGGGTTTCTTGAATAGCAGAATAGACGAATCTTTCCAAAGTTAAGGAGTCTGGGGAGAATTATTGCATATAAAGTTGTGATTTTATTCAATACTGAATATGATATTCATAACAATTGCTATTTAATTGGTCCAAGATGTTCCTTCTTTAAATATATATTGTAAAGAAATATACAAATCAAATCATTTAAAAAGTCTCTTCATATCGTAAATTTAGACATTTTTGCGTCGGGATATTTTCGTGGTTTTCACTCAAAAGACATGTGTTTTATTTTGGTGTGTATAATTATGGTGCTTCGCCAAATTGATATTTTTAATTTTAGACCAATATAAGTGTGCGTGCTCATTCATAATTGCCCTTATTTACCCGTTTATGTTTATTGACAAAATATAAATTACCTACACAAAATGGAAATACAACAAAGTAACTAAATTAAGGAATCGGATACTAATGCAATTGCAAACAATTCTGCATATCGGGGTTGTACGCAAAAAGAAAGTGATTTTAAATAGATATTTTGTTTTTTAAAGAAATCATAAGAAATAAGATTTAATTATTATCTCATCCAATATTGCAACTACATATTAAATTAATCATGTTAATGATTAACGATCAAGGATTTAAATTTGAATCATTATGCCTCTGGCAGTACATTTTAATTGATATAAGTTAAAGGATTACAAGGAGTTTTTATATTCTAGTAACAATAACGGTGTCTAATCAGCAAAAGCCTGGTATATTTATGACATCTGTGAATACAAATTCATGTTGTGTTATTTTTTTTAACAATTTCAAAAAAATTGACAATTATATAAAAATTATATAAAGTGTTGTTGGCATACTCGGTATTTATTTGCAGATTTGGCTATATGTAGAATTATATGAATTAAAAGGAAGTTAATTATTTCCCCAAAACAACTTACTTCACGAAATAGTCGTATCGGTCCTCGATTATTGTGTTTCAATCTTTAGTGTTTGCTTTATTTTTGTGTGTTTAATTTTGGCGCTTTCATTGGAGGCACCAAATAAAGCAAAATATTTGTATATTCCTTCATGCAGTTACAATAATATTTTAGATTAATTAGACTAAGTGAGTATTATTTCATATTCTAAATGAGCCGTAGGGCGTATTAAAACTGAACGCAATATCCCACTTTAGTGTGGTAGGAAAAATAGAGTGCAAAATTTTACAAATCTTTATAAAAAATAAAAATACTCCGATATTTCAGTAGACATAACAAGTAAACGGACGTTTACCTCCGCATTAATGCAAAAACGGCGTGTTTTCGTATTTCGTGAAGAGTAAACTGGCGTTTACTTTCGCTTTGTTCTCTCCCTAAATTATTCAAAATTTGGTGACTATGGTGACTATGTTAAAAGCATCTATCCCATCGAACACGAGATAAAGGATACAACAGACAACAGACACAGTTAAGTTTGCATCATAGAAATTGACAATGAAGGTCTGTTAAATACAAAATGTTACGCTCTTTTTTATTCCTCGATAACTGGAACAAAGGCGATATTCTATTTTTGTAAAATGTAAACGCACGTTTACTGTTTGTAGTAAACGCGCATTAATCCAAGTTGTTTTGGCAATTAATAAAAGTTAATACTTTGAGTTAAAATTGTTTTTGAATTTTAAACACATACTAGTGTACGTAATTTTTTTTTTTTTTTTTAAAGATTACCAAATTTTACTAAATTAAAAAAAAAAGACAACGAATAAAGACGAAGTTTTTTTTAGTTGGAGAGTTGTCTCATTGGCACTCATACCACATGTTCTTATATCTCTTTAATTTTATGTGATCTTTAAAGCGTACTATGACTTACTATGTCCTTTTGACATTTGCAAGATGCAGAGGGTTGAATGGTGGTAATCCTCTATCTCTACAAGGTTAAATAACAATATTGATTTCCCCTGATAATTTTTATTAAATTTTCAACATTTTGCAGAAATTAACTTTGTTTTAAATCAAGCAATAACTGGCATAGGTAAAGTGTTATATTGTCCGGTACTGTGAAAAAATTTCACATAACATTTCATTGCATATAAGACAATAATCATCAATGGAAGTTGACCAATCAAATGTTCACTCGAAACCTTATTCAATCGGATATGACGTCCTATGATTTGGAGGATATATACATACGACTGCCGATTCTCAAGTTTGGCATTGCATCATATATTTGATTATTCAATGTGACCTTATTGACATTGGTCTTTGGAATTGTATTATATTTTTGTCACAGTGCTAAACGTTATCTGCAGAATACTTTTCGTTGTGCAGATTGGATATATCCGGTGTCATTTTATGTGTTTGTGTGGAAAAGGAGGGGGGGTATAGTTTCAGAATTCACAACTGCTTCAAATTATAAAAATAACATGGTTATATGCTTGACTAGATATCTAATACATATGATTAGTTACAAAGAAAAATAAGTAGTTTTAAGTTTTCCATTCTTTTTTATTTTGCCTTTAAAAATTTCGTCTACTATATAAGCATGAGTACTATTTATAACATTAATATTGGATCAGTTTTAAACTTGAATAGGGTCATGTGAAATATGAAAATGAACATATAAATGAGATCTATTAAAAAAAAGATCAACCCTCTGCTCATTCTAAAAAAAGAAGATGGGATCATTGCAAAAATGGAAAATTATTAGATGGTAAGGTTGTCGCATATAAAAAAAAATCCATTAAGCGTACATTTCAAATATCAAATTAAAGCCTCCAATTATAGATTGGGTAGTTCATTGGGTGCATAAAATAGTCTTTTAAATTTAGGTTATTGTATATCATATGAAAGGCCACCAAGTCTCATTACAGATATATTATTTACGATCTCGAATATGTAGGTGGATTTGGTCATTAAGTACGAAACATGAAAAGTTTACGAAGGTATGCTTGTCGCAAGTCAATAAAAGTTCATAAATAAAGGCAACAGTAGTATACCGCACTATCATTTTCTATGTTCAGTGGACCGTGATATTGGGGTCAAAACTCTAATTTGGCATTTAAATTAGAAAGATCATATCATAGGGCACATGTGTACTAAGTTTCAAGTTGATTGGACTTCAACTTCATCAAAAACTACCGCGACCAAAAACTTTAACCGGAAGTGGGACGAACGGACGATCGGACGAACAGACGAACAGACGAACAGACGAACGGACGTACAGACCAGAAAACATAATGCCCCTCTACTATCGAAGGTGGGGCATAACAAAAAATCGGGGTAACAAACTAAAACTGAGGGAATCGAATTAAATATAAGAGGAGAACAACGACACAACATTAAAATGTAACACACACAGAAACGGACTAAGCATTTGACTAAATCCAATGAGATTAACAAATAAAACATCAAAACCAAATACATTAATTTGGGATAGAAAAGGACCGTGACACGTCTTATAGTAATGTGAATTCACACTCAAATATAAGATAAAACAAACGACACAACTAAAAAACAACGTTAAACTGTAGTACACACAGAAACGAACTATAATTTAAAAATGGCCATATTCCTGACTTGGCACTGGGCATTTTTTCAAGCATGCCTAAACCTCCCGCTTTAATGGCAATGTTAAATATAACATTAAAATGACAATATAAATTTACAGGACTACAATACAAATAAATAGGAGAACATTTTAGACAAAGAAACACACAAATAATACTAACAAAAGGCACCAGGTTTGAAATTCATTACGCCAGAAGTGCGCCTCGTCCACACAAGACTTACCAGTGACGCCCAGATACAAAAGTTCGAAAGTTAAAACAAGTATAAAGATGTACAGCACTGAGGATTAAAAGTTCAAAAAGGTTTTGTCAAGACGGCTAGGGTATAAAACATGTATTACACATATCTGAATATCTAAAGAAAAAACCGTTCATTTATTTTACAAACAAATGAGATACTAATTGCTATGTGATTTCACTCTAGCACGTACTTGATGTACTGCATTACAATATATAACATCATAATTGTGTCCTTTTGAAATATTTTAGAAATACTGTATTTGTTTACGTCAACTATTGTATCTGTAATTAGGTCTTTCCACTTTTCTGTGGAAAGAACTATTGTTTTTCTTCTGATTATTTTTTTTTGTTCCGCCAAATTTTGTTCTTGCGATAAACATTTGTTTCTCAATATGTCGCTTAGATATTTGGTATATGATATCGAACAGATAATGCGCTTTTGAAATTTACCCTGCGTAACCGAATACTTTTCTTTGTAGGAGCTATCTCCCAAAACACTGTTTTCCTTGTGATCACAACTCCTTCGCAACCGTAAAAGATTACGACAAATTTATTTTATAAAATTGCTCGTTATATCCTTCGCATGATTTGTCCAATTTCGACCGAAGCAATATGAACGCTCCATTTGAGAGTTATTTCCCTTTTTGTATTTGAAATTTGAAATGTATTTTAAACTGGAACACCATAAGTGATAGAAACCTAGGATCTTTTGATTTGAGGTCCTTAGTCCAAAAAAAATGAAAATTAGGTCAAGGTCAAAGGTCAAGGTCGTATTTTAGATTTTTGTTTTGTTTTTGATTTCCCTAAAACTTTGTATTGGTTATAGATACAGCAAATTTAAGTAGTGAAAAATGCTTAATCCGATAAAAAATCTTTAGACAGTTATTTGAATAAAATTATGAATACTGTTGATATTCGAATATCTCATTTAGAAAACAATTCTGAAATTAATAATAGGAACCATGATATACCCATTTCTAGAATAAAAAACAAACTCAAGGTACTCGCAGAGCGGTTTGTGTTCGTACCGGCAGACAAGGCAGCAAATAATGTAGTGGTGGTGTGACGCATATACTACACGAAAGTTCTTCAAAACGAAATAATAAATTCCTCTACATTCAGGTCAGTGCGCACCACAGAGAGTCAAATCGTTAACAAGCATACCACTGCCACTGCCCAGCTTAAAGCATCTTCCGAACATTTGAAAGTCCCTACCATGTACTGGTTACCAAAATTACACAAAAAACCATTTAAATTCCGTTTCATCTCCGCTTCGAGTAAGTGTTCTACTACTAATCTTTCAGTGCTTCTAACCACCTCCCTTACTACTATCAAAGAACTGGTTATTAACTTTTGTAATAAAGCTTATGAAAATAATGGTATTAATTATTTTTGGAGTGTTAAAAATTCTTTAGAGGTTTTAGATAAAATACATGCTTTCAATGGTCCTTACAATTCTGTTGACAGTTATGATTTTTCTACTCTGTACACTACACTTCCACACAATCTTATAAAGAAAAAGTTTTTGTATTTGATAAAATGGTCTTTCGAAAAATCTCATTGTAATTTTATTTGCTGTAACTCGTTTAAGGCCTTTTTCTGTAACGAAAAAGGAAAGTATGCTAGATACACTTACTGGAAATGTGAGGATATGATTGAAGCTTTAAACTTTCTGCTTGATAACATTTATGTACGTTTCGGCGATAAAGTGTATCGTCAGGTAGTAGGTATTCCTATGGGCACCAACTGTGCCCCTTTAATAGCAGATTTATTTCTATATTGCTATGAATCTCAGTTTATGACCAAACTCAGTAAAGACCCATCATTGTTACATTTGGTTGATACATTCAAAAATACCTACCGTTATCTGGATGATATTTTTTCGTTGAATAATCCAGAGTTCTCTAAATATACTTCAGAAATTTACCCAAACGAACTTACTTTAACTAAATCTAACATAAACAGCAGCAGTTGTCCTTTTCTAGATTTAGACATTTCAATTTCAAACGGGAAACTTCACACTAAAATTTACGACAAAAGAGACGATTTTTCATTTCCTATTGTTAATTTTCCTTTTTTAGACGGCGATGTGCCTTTGGCTCCATCATACGGTGTTTATATATCGCAACTCGTTCGGTTTGCCCGTGTGTGTTCTGATGTCATAGATTTTAACGAACGTAATCAATGCATCACTGGTAAATTGTTGTGTCAGGGATTTCGATACCATAAATTACTTAAAACTTTTACTAAATTCTTTCATAGATACAAAGATTTGATTAGTAAATTTGGCTATACCTGTAGAAAGCTTATTAAAAATGGTATTTCTCATCCTAAATTTTATGGTAATATTGTACTTAAAGCGAGGAAATCACTATGTGATCCTTGTAAACTCATCGAACCTTTAAACAAACTTATAAGTAAGGGTTATCGTACCAATATTGTAATTAGATCTCTGAATATAGTTCACATTGGCACTAATATTGATTTTGTCATTAGCAAATTAAAACATAACTAAATTTCATTATCTTTTGAGGCGAGATGTATAGGGGACACAGCCACGTTAACTTTTATTTCTATAGAAGTCGCTCTTCACTATACTACTACCTGTCGATACATTTATTTTTGGCATTGCACAAGTCATGTCTTCTTTGACTATTAATGACGTTAAAATACTAAATCCCTGTGATGTGTTTTAGTCGATTTTAGTCTCTGATGCATGATTTTTTACTATTAATTGGTTTTGGCTTTTAACTAGCTGTCAGTAACTGCGAGTACTCTCAAATCGTATTTTCTTGTTAATTCGACCTGTTGATACTGTTTATAATGCTTTTTTGTCATTTTTTATTTATATGGATCTTGGCTGTATACCAGCTTTGATTATTTGTAATAGCTTCAATTGTTCACTTATTCTTACAACATTTGTATAAACTTCAAGATTATAAAAAACCGGTTTTTTTCTAAAGTGAACATTGATTGGTTAAATATTTCTCAGTGTGTTTGAATTTGTTTGATAGCCTTTTGGTCATGACTGTTTGTCTCTAATATTTAATTAACTGTGCATTTGTATTCCGATATCGCAGATCAAATTTATTCGTTCTTTGTGTGATCATACGTTTTTTGATTGAGTTAAGTCTGCTAATTGATATTTTATCGTATGTTTTTATATGTTGTGATGTTATGCTATTGTTTCAGAAAAAGGGAGAAGGTTTGGGCCCATTAAAACGTTTAATCCCGCTGCAAATGTTTGCACCTGTCCTAAGTCAGGAATCTGATGTACAGTAGTTGTCGTTTGTTTATGTAATATATACGTGTTTCTCGTTTCTCGTTTTGTTTATATAGATTAGACCGTTGGTTTTCCCGTTTGAATGGTTTTACACTAGTAATTTTGGGGCCCTTTATAGCTTGTTGTTCGGTGTGAGCCAAGGCTCCGTGTTGAAGGCCGTACTTTAACCTATAATGGTTTAATTTTTAAATTGTTATTTGGATGGAGAGTTGTCTCATTGGCACTCACACCACATCTTCCTATATCTATTGGTACTTCAATAGGCAACTTTGTTACGTTATGACTGTATTGGTTTTACTATTATGTAAGGGACATAACCCCCATTTATGGTTTATAAAAAGCCATTATTAGGCAAAACTCTTAAACAAAAGGTCCTTGACCCATAGGGTCTTTTGCAATGACATTGTGGAGCAATGACCTTGACGAAGGTCGAAAGGTCAAAGGTCAAGGTCATGTACTAAGAGGCAAATTATGTGATTTTGGCACTATTTAAAGAGTTTTATGTGTGTTTTAATTCCAACCAACCAACCAACCAACCAATCAATCACTCAATCAATCAATCAGTGCATGCATGCATGCATGCATGTTTCCGTCTCATGTGTTTAATATGGGGTCCAAGATCTCATTTATTTCTTTTCCGCTTGTTTCAAGAAACACTATCCAACGTGTTTAACCAACCAACTTGTTTAATCAACCAATCAACGTGTTTAACCAACCATTCAATCAATCAATCAATCAGTGCATGTTTCCGTCTCATGTGTTTAATATGGAGTCCAAGATCTCATTTGCTTCTTTTTCGCTAGTTTCAAGAAACACTATCCAACCAACCAAAGTGTTTAACCAACCAACCAACCAACCACCCAACCAACCAACCAACCAATCAATCAATCAATCAGTGCATGTTTTCGTCTCATGTGTTTGATATGGAGTCCAAGATCTCATTTGTTTCTTTTTCGCTTGTTTCAAAAACCCTATACAACGTGTTTAACCAACCAACCAACGTTTTTAATCAACCAACCGTTGTGTTTAATCAACCAATAAACATGTTTAACCAACCAACCAATCAATCAATCAGTGTATGTTTCCGTCTCATGTGTTTAATATGGAGTCCAAGATCTCATTTGTTTCTTTCTCGCTTGTTTCAACCTATCCGTCGTGTTTAACCAATCAACCAACATGTTTGATCAACCAATCAACGTGTTCAATCAATCAATCAGTGCATTTTTACGTCTCATATGTTTAATATGGGGTTCAGGATCTCATTTGTTTCTTTCTCGCTTGTTTTAGGAAACCTATCCAACGTGTTTAACCAACCAACCAACATGTTTAATCAACCAATCAACATGTTTAACCAACCAACCAACCAACCATTCAATCAATCAATCAATCAATCAGTGCATGTTTCCGTCTCATGTGTTTAATATGGAGTCCAAGATCTCATTTGTTTCTTTTTCGCTTGTTTCAAGAAACCCTATCCAACGTGTTTAACCAACCAACCAACGTGTTTAATAAAACAATCAACATGTTTAACTAATCAACCAACCAATCAATCAATTTATGCATGTTTCTGTTTCATGTATTTAATACGGGGTCCAATGTCTCATTTGTTGTTTTTTTTTCGCCTGTTTCAAGGGACCCTATCCCACGTGTTTAATTGATCAACCAACCAATCAATCAATCAATATATCAATCAATCAACCAATCAATCATTGTATGCATGCTTCCGTTGTGTGTGTTTAATACGGGGTCCAAGTTCTCATTTGGTTTTTTTTTCGCTTGTTTCAAGAGACCTTATCTCAAGCGTTTAAGTTTATAAACCAACCAACCAACCAACCAACCAATCAATCAATCAATCAATCAACCAATATGTATGACAGTTTATTTGTTTATTTATTACAGTATATTTAAAACAATATGGAAAGAAAAAACTCTCAATTATTCAAGATTTTGAATTTTAATATTTTTCTTACATCTCTTTTCAAAAAAAAAATCCTCATGTACTCTGAAACTACAAGTCCAATCGACCCCAAAATTTGCAGTCAGCAGAGCATACATGTACTAAAGGTTCTTTAAACAACGTGGTGCAGATATCTCTCAAGACTTTTCCTAGAGAAAAAAAAATGGCAATGCCGTAAAAATTGCTTGCTAGGTCCGTAAATCTCAGTGACATTCTACAATAAAATGTCCGCTCCTAGATTGAAATACTAATCTGTGTTACAAACAGGTGCTGAAAAATGTACATTATCAGAAAATAATCCTTAAATGTGTATTAAAGTTACACCGGATCAATTAAATCCAAAACATGCACTGCTGGTGAACTGTGATCAAAATGTCAATTTCCTACAATGACAAAAGAAATTACATTGTGTACATTCTGTCTCTATACATGTTGTCTGTTCAACGTCCCCACCTGAAAAGAAATAAATACTAAGTTTTCGTTATTATAAACCCGCGTCACGTGATGTCTCCTCAATCTGGCGCGCGCGTTGTACCTAAAATAAAATAAAAACTTTCCAAACTAAACATGAAACTTCTCCGGTAACAATAATATAGACCCCATACAGAAACAAACAAACAAACAAACAAACAAACAAACAACCAAACAACCCCCCCCCCCCTATTCAATCAATTTCAAAGAGGGAAAGCACGCCTCCAATTGCTTTTTAAAAGCAATTGATTTATATTTATATTGTATGTTTTTCTGTAAACTTGTATTTAGTTTTTAGAGAATATAGTATCTATTTATCTATCTAAAAAACCTAAGGAAAACTGTGATGCGAATTTAAGCAGATCATATATGTTCCATACATAACATACTTAGAAATGAATCCTTTATGTTCTACATAAAAAACCACTTTAAAATAGTATTACGATAATTGAATTTATTTGTTTATAGACATTTGAACAAACAATTGAAAAGTTAATGTTTGTTGTATAGGTGACTTGAAATAAGCATCCGTGTTTCACAAAGTGATGGAATAGTTATGATGATACAGAAATTCGATATAACTAACACAATTTTATAACTTCCTTCTTATTAGTTAAAAGTTACACTTTCTTTTCTCTTACAAGATTTAGACAGATGGTAATGTATTGACTTAGCGATTTTTTTTATTACGATGAAAATTTAATTCACGTGTTCTCCGCATTATTTCATTTCATTTATATTGCAATTAGATATTTTCATAAACAAATCATCGTATACTTACATTTAACTTCTAATGGTTCTGAATCTAAATACATGTCCTTTTCTGCTAAAGGTGAAACAACAACACATCGTATCACTGCCAGGTTGTCTTCAGCAGATACATGAAATGTCAAGTAACTTGTACGATAGTATGAACAGTATGTAAATTAAGTTGGTAGTAGAAGTTATATTGTTATCAACAATTGTTGAACGATTGTTGAACCAAAATTTTGAGGTGAAGTTGTCGGTTCTTGTCGCTTCCAAGTGGTGTTATATCTGTTGCATTTTTCATTCCAGACTGCGTAGACGTGTGTAAACGTTCTGTTTCTGATGATGTAGAAGGTGAAAACGTTTCTGATTCCACGGGTTTAGAAGTGTACACACTTTCTGATTCGGAAGGCGCAAAAGAGTAAACACTGTTTGATTCACTGGGTATAAAAGTAGTTACACCTTCTGTTTCAAACGATGTTGAAGTGTAAACACGTGGTGTGTCAGCTGTAGTTGAAACATCAATGAGTGTACTAATTATTTCAACTTTGTCGGGTGTCGAAGGTGGAACTGCAAGATATATGCAATTTAGTGATAGTAATGCCGTCTTTATAAATGCAACGTTTATTCATACAGAAAAAGATAAAAATCTTGAAGACGTATTATTCATACAAAATTTAAAGGAACAAAAACACATACACTGAAATCTATTGAGTTTAGTTTATTAATATTAAAACATACCGTAAGTATTCAAGTTTTCGAACATTTCGTTACAGGGACCCATTCTAGCTCATTGCTTTGTCCTAACAGATATAACTACAATCTTCTTTGGTCGTTCATTAAATCATCAAAAACAGAGACTAGAAATTATATTAATAAGACTTTTCAAAAACTTACTTTAGAAAATGGTGTTATAGTGGAAGAACAAAAAGAAATCTTAAATCAGACAAAGGTGTTTTATGAAAATCTTTATAGAAAATAAGATTGTTTTAAAAAGGTTGATTTAACACGGGACTATTGTTATGACGAGATACCGAAGCTAAGCGAGGAGGAAAAGCAGTTATTGGAGGGAAATATTTTTTTTTTCTGAATTACCTGCAGCATTAAAGAGGATGAGAAATAACAAGAGTCCGGGATCTGATGGTTTCACTGCAGAATTTTTCAAATATTTTTGGATTGATATTGGTAAATTTGTCCTTAGTTCTATAAAGTTTGGATATGGGAAGGGCCAAGTGTCTGTCACCCAGAGGCAGGGAGTGACTACATGTATTCCAAAAGATGGTTAACCAAAACAATTTCTTGAAAATTGGAGACCTATTACTCTACTAAAATCTACATATAAATTGGCATCAAACTGTATAGCAGAGAGAATAAAATCTGTTTTGTCAAAATTAATAAGTTCGGATCAAACTGGTTTTGTTCCTGGTAGATATATAGGCGAAAATTGTCGATTAATATATGATATTCTACATTTTACTGAAGAAAATAATATTCCAGGCATTCTCTTGCTGATTGATTTTGAGAAGGCATTCGATTCCATATCGTGGTCATTTCTTTATGATACATTAAGATATTTTAATTTGGGTGAATCCGTTATATCCTGGGTTAAAACTTCTATAACAATATAACAGCTGCGGTGACACGAAATTGTTGTCTGTCAGAATTTTTCACTATAGAGAGAGGCTGTAGACAGGAAGATCCTTTATCCCCTTAAATTTTCTAGCTATGTGCAGAAATATTAGGCATTTTGGTAAGAAATAGTACGGAGATAATGGGTATTACTATAGATGATAAAGAATTTGTACTTTCTCAATATGCGGATGATATATCATTGATATTAGATGGCCCGCCAGAATCGCTCGATGCATCTCTTCGTATTCTCCAATTGTATGCTGAAATCTCGGGACTTAAGATTAATATAGAAAAAACAAGTGTTATTTGGATAGGTAGCAAAAAACATAGCCAGGATCAAATTTGTGTAAAGTGGGGATTGAAATGGGGTTCCAGTACATTTAAGCTACTTGGAATTACGTTTTCAGTCGACCTAGATAGAATGATTATTAAAATTATAGGCCAGTTTGAGATAATATAGACAACACTTTGAAAAAATGGTCAAAACAGTATCCCACCCCCTTTGGAAAGATTACCATTTTAAAAACTTTGGTCATAGCTAAATTAAATCATCTGTTACTATCTATCCCTAGTCCAGATGAGAATATGTTATGTAATTTAACAAATAAAATGTATGTTTTTATCTAGGATAATAAACCAGATAAGGTCAAGCGAGATCTATTATGTCAAGATTATTATAAGGGTGGTTTAAAAATGCTAAACTTAAAAGCATTTATACAGGGACTAAAACTTACATGGGTAAGACGTCTGTATAATTCGAATTCAAAGTGGGTGAGATTAGTCTCTATTGTGGAGCAAATAAATTTTATTGAAATAAGTTATATTGGACCAATTAAAAGGTCATCAAATAAGTTTTGGCAAGAGGTTTTTGATGCTTGGAAAACCCTTAATCAAATTAGAAAACCAAGATGTATTGATGAAATTCTATCGTATTCTTTATGGGGGTAGAAAACTTTAAAATTGGTGGTTCAAGAGTCTACTATAAAAAAAAATGGGCAAATGAGGGAATTTGGACAGTGCAAGATTTGTTAGATGACCAGGGCAAAGTTATGTCATTTCAAAATTTCCAACAATTATATCAATTTAGGCCAAATATTTTACATTATTATGGAATAGCGCACTCGCTTAATGAGTGGTTCAACACGATTAATATTGAAGTAAAGGAGAAAACTAATCATGCAATACTACTTTTTAACATAAGTATTTTTTAAGAAGAAAAAGGTTCAAAGGTAATGTACAAAGTATTGAATGATAAATATGTTACATTTGCTGCAAAGGAAAAATGAGATAACCATCTTAATATGACTGGTATAAACTGGAAAAAAATACACTCTTCGTGTATAAAATATAGTAAAAGCACTATGCTCTTGTGGTTCCAATATAGAATTATCCATAGGCATGCACTAAACATCTGCATTTTTGAAATGACAAATATTGAACTGCCTTTGAATATTATGATTTTTTTATTTGGTATCTTTGAAAATGTGAAATTGAATTTTGTTAAAAATAAGATTATTCTACTTTCAAAATACTACATTTACCGAACAAAACTACAAGAAGTTTTGCTAAATTTAAATGCTTTAAAAAACTATTAAAGGAACACTTGAACTTAGAAAAATACATTTCATTTAAAGACCTCTCTGTAGAGGAATATAACAAATACTAGAGTCCCTGGGCCCCTATCATAGAATAAATAATAAATGTTAAAATTTGATTGAAACACCACTTATGTATATTGCAAGAACACATAAGATTTCAATGTTGTAAGATATTTATTTATTTTCAACCTATTATTGCACCATCATATATATTCAATTGTTATTTTATAATTTAATACCTCCTTTGTGTGAAAATGCCATTCTGTACACCTTTGTTCATACATGTTGTGCTAGTCTATTTGTTACAATAAAGAAAATTCATTATAAAAATAAAATATTTAAACATACCGTAAGTATTCAAGTATTCGAACACTTCGTTACAGGGGACCCATTCTAGCTCATTGCTTTGTCCTAACAGATATAACTACAATCTTCTTTCGTCGTTCATAAAATCATCGAAAACAGATTTTTTTTATCAGAAAAAAGGAAAATCACAAAAATACTGAACTCCGGGAAAATTCTGATCGGAAAGTCCCTAATCAAATGGCAAATTTAAAAGCTCAAACACATCAAACTTATAGATAACAATGTCATATTCCTGACTTAGTACAGGCATGTACCTGACATTAAAAATTTAGAGCTTTTACGCATTAGCTTTTGTGGTTTGTTTTGTCTCAAAAGCGGAGTGTTATGCTCATGCTAACTATTACATTATGTTCTTACCTCTTACAAATATTTCAATGGGCGCTGAATCAGTTGGTAACGTTATGTACACTTAATTTGCTTGTATAGTTTATTTCGTGCTTACAGTTAAGGTCATTAAATGTGAGAACAACTTCTGATTGTGAATCCGACAATTTGGTAATATTAGCACTGCCAAATAGAAACACTCCATAGATATTAACGTTGGTTGGGGCGAAAACACTGATGATTCTGCTATATCGACAAACGTGTCTGCTGTATCATTTATGGCGAGAAAGTTTATGCCGGAAACTTGGTCACCAGGACCTTTGGTATATGAACATCTCAATTTTATACCATCAGTACCAGCATTTTCGATTATATTTGTCATATGAACCTCTCTTGTGTAAGCCTCTGCAATACATGAAAAATAATATAATATCTTGATATTTCAATAAATGTTCAATTACATAACGACGGCCTTTTTTTTTGGATAATCAATGCAAACCGTAAATGAATTTGCACTGTTATATTATCTGAAATGTTTATTTCATAGAAATTCATTGTAAACATTAGTTTGTCAATTTTTTTTTAGCTAACAATTATATCTTATTCATGTTATTGTTACATTTTTTATTGAAATAATATAACTAAATATAGCAATTTTACATTCGGTTATTTTCTTTAAACGTGATTTATACAGCTATTTTCTTTTTTCCCCTGATTGATTGCTGTAAGTTGTTATATTTTTCAAATGTGATATTGGTTTACATAAAACGTAGAATGTCCAGTTCTTGGCTCTTAGACAATTACTGGTAATAAAAATTCCAATCATTGAATATGGTTGTTAACTGATATAGAAGGGTACAAAGATACTATATACAATGATTTGTACTTCTCTAATTGTTTGTTAAATGCACTGCCTCATGACTTGTTTTTACAAAACAAATTTTGACCAATGATTGACTAACTGACTAAGTTTCCAGCATAAACTTTCTCGCCATAAATGATACAGCAGACACGTTTGTCGATATAGCAGAATCATCAGTGTTTTCGCCTCAATCAACGTTACTATCTTATGGAGTGTTTCTATTTGGCAGTGCTAACATTACCAAATTTTCAGATGTAATATCAGAAGTTGTTCTCACATTTAATGATCTTATCTGTAAGCACGAAAGAAACTATAAATGCAAATTAAATGTACATAAAGCTTCACCAACTGATTCAGCGCCCATTGAAATATTTGTTAGAGGTAAGAACATAATGTAATAGTAAGTATGAGCATAACACTCCCTTCGTGAGACAACATAAACCACAAGATCACATTTAATGACCTAAAAATGTAAATACGAACGAAAATTCAAATGCACGTTGAGTGTACATCAAGCTTCACCAACTGATTCAGCGCCCTTGGAAATATTTGTAAGAGATTATTTCATTGTTTAATAGCAGCAAGCGTAATATCTACCACATCATCCCATCAAATTCTATCCAAAAAAAATGCTGATACACAAAAATTATTATTTCCAGCATAAAATCATTCTAAGAGATACAAATTAAAAAATTAAAAAATACATAATATACACGTTAACCAAGCTATTTGCCTTTGAAATGCTGTATTTTTCAGTTCCCTCAACGTTCTCACAGTACCAAAGTGCACAAACTGAATTATACAAGTGCATTTAAATAAACTACTAGCCTGCGATATTTTTGTATTGGAATAATTTTGATGTTTTATTTAATCTTTTTTTATTCTCTAAAACATATTTTCATTGAACTTTTTTTTTTTTTCGTATTTTCATATTTCATGTTTATAAGTATTTAGTTAGTTTTAAAGCTCATAGTTAATACAAGCATTTGTTTATTTCAAAATATATCATTACGGAATGTGTACAGTTTTGTCCGGTTTTTTTCTAAAGATTAGAGCTTTGTGATCATTGACCTTAACTTTTTGTAAAAAAAACAACAATTTAAGCCAGTTGATCAGATGTCCTGCTAAATTATTGCGTTTTATTGAATGTTCTCACAAACATCTTAAACTTAGGTTCAATTCTGTAAATGGCAAGTCTCAAAATTCTAATTGAACATTTATTTGATTTATTATGCATATATATGAGTTTCATTAAATCTACAAAAAAAAATAACATATATCTTACAGCTCCACCGACGAAACCAGAACATGTTGTAGTAATTAATTCACCTATGGATGTTTCAACTACAACTGCAAAACCAAGTGTAAGCACTCCTATATCGTCTAAAAATGAGCCAACTATAACATCATCAGGGGGAAAGACTATTAAGACAACTCCTTTGTATAATTTTGGTTCATCACCTGTTGATAATGGCATTCCGAATACCACCCTCTCCTATAACAAAACTGTTCAGAAAGCGAAGAAAGAGAAAAGTATAATAGAAGACGACAACATTACGTTTAAATGATCCGGAAATGTTGGTAAGCATGCAGGTATTTTCATCTTTCAAAAGTTTTTGGAGGGCCACATTCAATCAACCACCTATGATGTAACGACTACCACAATAAAGAAGATTCCAGGAAACTGTTCCTACTATCGTACAAGCTACCTGACATTTCATGTAACTGCTGAGGACAACAATGCAGTGATACGATGTGTAATTGTATCACCTTTAGCCGAAGAGAACATGTTTGTAGATTCGGAACAAATAGAAGTTAAATGTAAGTATGCAATTATATAACAAAAGTATTTGAGAGAAGGGGTCAAATTTTAAATTCAATTTTAACATGTCGCCTTGGAAGCATTTTCAAATTTAGGGGGAAATGCTCGCTGAAATAAGGAACACTGTTTGTCTCTGAAAAATGTTGAATGCATTTGGCTTCAGACATTTCAGATGAAATAATCAACGAATTGGATAAGTATGAGTACACAAGTAGTAACCATCAGAGTTCTGGCTGTTCATTGAAAGTTCATTAAATCAAACTGGCAAAATTTGGTGTTTATGACGGATTATCGTTACCAATTCATAACCTCTTGTATTGGCAAAATGCGATTTAGAGTGGGTGATTCCCTTTGGATATTTATGTTGTGTTTTTCGGTAGATTTTTCTATGATTCATGTACGATGCTTTTCGAAGGAACCTCCCTTAAACGTCGAATTTGCTTATTTCTCATATCATGACGATTGTCTTGTTATTTTCATCAGTAGCACATGCATTATTTCCATCTGTAGATCACGTACGAATACCAACTGTTACAAAATATCATGATAAACAAGAATATATAGCAGGTGTAGATTCTTCTACAACATTAACGTGCACAAGTGACGGAAATCCCAAACCAATCTATCACTGGTATAAAGATAATCATGATGATAGCATTAACATTGCTGAAAACTTTACTCTTATGCACATTAATACAACAGACAGAGGGCTATATACTTGTAACGTCAGCAATACCATCAATGGCCTTACCTTCACAGAAGTTGCGTCAATAGAGGTCAATATTATGAGCGAAGGTAACATTAATTCATAAAGTTATCGCAAAGATTAAGTGTTTGCGCCCTTAAAAAGCTACATACACATATTCTTATATAAGCAGTGGTGAATACTTTACTATCAGCGATTTAAATACAACAAATAGAGGAATATAGATTTGTAATGCCAGCAATACCATCAATGAAATAAAGTACTCTAAAGCTGCTAAAATGGAAGTAAATATTATAAATGAAGGTAACATTAATCAATAAAGTATAAGTTTGTCATTGAACACTTTTTTAAACTTCATTTTACACTTGTATATAACTTGCTGAAATTGTCTGAACTTTTAAAAAAATACGGTACTGTATTGACCTTCTTGAAACGTTTGTCTATAGTTTATAATGGATGAATTCATGTTCATCAGACTCTATTTTTTATCAAGTTGAAAAAATAATTATGTATATACCATGTATTCATGAGCAAACTAATTATTTACTTTAACAATGTTGGCATATATATAACAGTCTGTACGAATTTTGAACTGACAAAAACAGCTTTATGATATATGTCAATGATAGAGTTACCCAACAGACAATAATTATTATTTTGTTTAGATAGTTTTGTTCGTTTTTTTATTCTTTTTAATTTGTTTTAGTTTTGATCAGAATATGGCTCTGCTTTCTTGCGTATCTTGGTAATTGTCTGTTGAAAAATCGCGAGCTATTAATGATCAGTATTATATATTGAATTTAATCAGACTCAGTCAAACAACACATATTTTTCAGTTATTTGCTTTTTAAATGATTAGTGGAATGAAGCAAATTGTTTATTGGTTAACGTATAAATTGTTATTCAAGAAAAAATAAAATGAAATAGAAACAAGCAAACAGTAGATTTTTTATTCCAGAAAATGAAGTTAAATCTACTACCTCCAAAAACAACTGTTCAGTTCAAACTTCAGAAATAAAAAAAGACAACACCTGTAAGTTTTTGTAATCACAAGTTCACAAATTAAAATTTGCAAAACATGGGTTTGAATTGAGTTTACACTGCAGAATTAAAAACAGCACTCATCCAGGTCATGTGATGCATATTTGTAATATTTTGTTTCTGTTTTGTTAATGCGTGCATCATGTTTCCAAAAGATATTAATTTGAATCAGCACAATCTTGTAGTTTCTAGTTTACACCACTTTTTTATACATTCAGAACGATTTCTGCCGTTGAGAAAGTAACTAGTAAATGATAATATTATAACAGATATGGCACGTACTAACATATAGATCTTAATGGGATTGAAAGATTGTTCACGTGTGGAAGAGATAATTGCTGGTCCATTATCATGATTATAACATGTATAAGCAGCTGATTTTCATCTCGGTTTCGATATGAGGTTCGGCTTGCTATATCAATGATTCTCTGTACAAAGATAAATGATTGCCAATTATTGTAACATGTATTGTTAGTTGTGTTTCCTTTTGCTATGGTGTCGCTTGATGTTTTATTTTATTTTTTTACTTTTTGTGTAAATTACCTTGGGATTCTTCTCTTGAAAAAAGATCAAAAGTTAAAAACCCATATTGGGTCTGTATAAAGTTAGGACTATTATAATTCTTGGCTATCATTTAAGTAAAACAAGATATTTGTGACATGAACATGATAAACAAATGATAAAAAAAAATCAATCTCTATAAAGTTTAAATTATTACTTTGTCTGTGCTTTGTGTATTATACTTAATTGAGGAAGTGTGTGGATAACTGATCAAAGTGCAGAAAACATTACAAGGTCAACAATGGTTCCTCAACACAGCGAGAAAATCCAGCATCCGGGGGCGGTTTTCAGCTGGCCCCTAATCAGAAATATGCACTGGTTCAAGACAAATGGACGTCAAACTCCAAAGCATATAAATGAACCAAATTTTGAAATCATACAAGACTTACAAAGCTCCGGAGCTCGGGGCAAAACAGGTTTAGCGATATTTAAACCCTTCCCTTTGTTCCTCTTGCCAACGTAGGGTAAACAAACAATAGTACGCGCAGTAAAACTCAGATAAAAAGAAGTTCGATTCTAATTTCAGAAAAATAACAAAAAAACAAAATAACAATGATACAAAGTCTTGGTTGTTGCCAGTTAAATCTAAAGTGTAACAGTATTGTTCATTTATATATTAGATTCGCATAAAACATATTACAAGTCACGGGTATTTAAAATTTCCAGCAAGAAAAAATATTATAGAATCTTTTATTGAAATTTTGAACTGCTTGCATTTAAGCTGTCATTGTGGTTGGCGCAGTATCTGGATCTATAATATTGGTTCTTTGTGTGATATTATTTGGAGTTTTACAGAACAAAAACAAGTAAGTATTGACTAAGATTGTGCATGGATTTAAATGAAAAACTACTTCTATTGGAATTATTTATCTATTGAACAACAATCATTCGTCGTTTTTGCACATGTACAGCTGGTCGATGAATATATCATCTATATTGTAATATGGTAATATGACGTCATGGATAAACACGTTTACCGTTTCAAAAATCATAACAATCACTGAAGAAACACCGAGTGTTGGCATATGCAGTAAATTTGTACCTTTATTGCCATTTGTATTTAGCGACCTTTGGTTCGATACGTCGGGTTACAGGACTCAGTGTAACAGTGCTCGACCGTAGCACGTATTTCCGTCATGTCAAGACATCCCCTCTTGAAATTTGGTCTTCCTTGCTATTGCTTTGTCCTTTGGTCATCCTTTCGTTCATTCATCAAATAATTTCGTCATAGCTGGTAAATACGTCAAATATTGGAGTCAACATTGTATTATTACCTTAATTTGTAACTACTAAATAAACCACAAAAAAATATTACAACAAAGAAAATCGTATTGAATATAGACACTCTATACATAAATGCATCGGCAAAAATCAAAGACAGGAATAAAAAAAGACATTAATTTAATGACAAGATGAACCAATACCGCGTCACGCCAAATGTATATTACACAAAAATGTACTAAATAATAATTAAAAACATGCAAGGACATATAAAAAGAATACTATAACACGTAAGTAAGATGTTTAACACCGTCGAGACCGTTATGTATTATTTGTGAAGTTGATACGGAATATTTATCAACCAATCTTGGAATATTCATCAGACTTTGAAAATAAAGAACGCTGGACATAACCATGGTTCGTCAACTTTCTGCTCAGACACTGATGATGTTTTATACAGTGTAAGAAGCAATTGCATACCTAATAAATTGGGAAATCCCATGTGAAGTTAGTATTTTGCTACTAAGGTTATACCAAATATACTAAAGTCGTCTCGTTCGTCATAGATTATGGTACTGAGATTACCGCTTATATTCGAGGTATAATTCAAAAACAAAAGTGGAGGAAACCGTTTTTCTAGTTTCTTTAATTTCTAGTATTGGATAATTCATAAATGAAATCCAAAGAGATTGTTCATAAAAAGAACATCACCTATTTATCTAAATATGGAATTAAATGATTAAAAGGCTTGTTTGATCTTGTTCTTGTTTTTGACATCTGAAGGAATTCTTTTTATTAGGAAAGGCGGCAATTTGTTGAAAAAATCTACCTCCATATTCAACAAATATATATTGTAACTTGTTAGTACTTTCCAGATCTGTCCTTGAACTTTCCATCACACTTATCAACATAATTATTTCACATTAGCCTAGGTATGCGGGTTATTTAGTGTGCACACATTTTTTATGTTATTTCATCAAAGACAGAAAAAAAAAATTACAGTATTTCCTTAATTATTTTAACCAGTTTGAAATACTAATTACTTCCGGAATTGTAATGCATATCATTTTGAAGTACTTATTACTTCTGGAATTGTAATGCATATCATTGCATATATACATGTACAATCAAAACATGTGCCATGTCAAGAGATAAAGGTGCTTAAACCATTTAATTTTTGTCATTATTAGAAAATCATATCAACGTTGTGCTAGAAGAACATCAATTTATAGTACTGTATTGTTTATTCTTTTTTTATATAGAACTTTCAGGTGTCCTCTAACAGTAAACTGTCGAAACATAACAGAAGTCAATGTAAACACAACACAGCAACACAAATCACTTTATGAAGGAGTGGGGCATGTTTTAGATGTACATAACTATGGTGAACTTTCGACCAGGAAACAACAGTTTACAAACTCCAATTTAAGTAGTAGTTGATCAAATGAAAGAGCTACACTTTGATAGAAAATATTGAGTTTTTTATCAAAAATGTATCAACATGTAATTGTATTTAGGAGATAGCTGTGTGTGTGTTTGTAAATAATAATTACACTAATAAACTAAATTGTACTGTTATGTGTTTAGTCATTATCAGAAAATATAGATGTGTATAAAACATTATTTAATTTAACAATAAAAAATTCTTAGCATTACAACCAACATTCTTATCTTATAACGTTTCGTAAAACAATTATCATGGTATATAGTATAAGTGCTTGGTTGAACAAGACGTGCGTAAATGCGTCCTTGTTTGAACTTGCAATAACAAAATAAAATCATCCTTGTTTCATCTGGAAGACAGATAAAAACGTGATATTCAATATAGGTATTGTTCAAAAAAGACATCCGGCTAGGGAATTTAATATCAAGGTCATTTATTGTCTTCTTGTTTGTCAGTTTTCTTTCACAAAATATTACGTGTACATCACATAGAGATTAAGAGTACAAAAAATTACAGAAAATAAATTTTGTTTAGATACAATATATAATTTGAATCGGCTTCATTCATTGTCACTATTATATACAAAAAATAGGATGCACGTTTATTGTCTTTAATTTTACGGTTTCATACGGCCGAGTTCTGTAAAATATTAAGTTAATTCGTAACACTAAGAATTAAAGATTGTACACTAGATTGTCATTACCGGAATGAACTTAGTTTTTTACAAATTTCTAAATTCCCATGTGCCAGCTGCACATTAAATTTATTCATTATTAGTCTTATCAACTGTTTTAGCTTAAGAAACATATATTTTCATCACATCTATAGGAAATATATTATTTTGCCATAGAAAATTTTATTTTAAATATTTTTGTAATATTTCCTGTAGTACGTATGCATGATTAATATTTGGGTTTTCACTTAATCCGCACATTATTCATGTTTACTATGACTGATTGGACGACTTTTTACGTTATGCATATTTAATAAATTAAAAAAAGCTACAACAACACGTACAAGGAAGCGATAATACTTAGGCAGACAAAGGAAAAGGAAATAACTATTTTTTTTTGATTTTTTTTTTTTATTTTAATGCTCAAGCAATGTAGTGTTTTAGCTTTTTCAACTATTGAGCCGCCTGCATATACAGCTTGAATAATATTGCAATTTACTCGAAATATTTTAATATTAAAAAAAAATAATGTCAATTGCTCTTTCTAAGATATGTATTGTCTTATGTTTCATTGACCAATAACCTATGATAATGAATTCTAGGTCAGACAAACTAAAACAAAGAGACATGTACACCTGACAATAATTCCCTAAACCACATATCAACGATAAGATGCTTATTGGATTTGATCAATTAACCTCACCAACCTCTATCGTATCATAGTAGTTATATAAAGACTCCGTGGTGATAAAATGAGAACCAAAAAACCAACTATACAACAAAACAATAATAGGTTTGCGATTTGTTTATTTAATATGTTAAGTCTTCCAATTATTAGTCAAAATTGTAATTCCATATGCTTTGGAGGTTAAGCAAGGCCTCGTTCATGTCAATATTCAAAGTTACAGTTTATTTACCTTTTATATGTATATGCAATATTTCATTTTTAAAAGATACATATATACATGAAGCAATCTGAATTCTTAAAATTTTGAAGTGTGTAAATATTTCAAATTTGACAACGATAGAGTAGTTACAACAGAGGCTCGGTATTTAAACATCGCAAACAAAAGGCCGTTAAAACATAAAAATTAATTTTTACTAAGGTTAACTAGTTGAACGTGGCTTGGTACTTGTACATCCCTCAAAAATTCAGAGAACCAAGCAATTTTAATTGGTATATTCAACAAATTTATTTTAGAGATGATTGAGGTGAAGAAAAAGAAACAGAGACTGTATTAATAAGTTATATAATCCAAATGCAAAGCACTACATGATCGAACTACATCTTTTCATTTATCCCATTAGGTGCCAAAGATTTTTTTTTTTATCCAAAATCTTTCCCCAGTGAGTCTATCCTCCCTAGACCAAGCAAATTTGTGGTAATGATTGTAATGGTCAGTCGATTAAAATCTGCCTTAATGTGTCCAGGGGTCCTCAAATGTCGACTGGGAAGGAGGCCTGGCTTGCAATGGTAGTCGCTATGACCATTTATTCGTTTTTGAAACGGCTGTTCTGACTCGCCAACATACTAAAATTGAGAATGGAAATGGGGAATGTGTCAAAGAGACAACAACCCGACCATAGAGAAGACAACAGCAGAAGGTCACCAACAGGTCTTCAATGCAGCGAAAAATTCCCGCACCCGGAGGCGTCCTTCAGCTTGGCCCTAAACAAATATATATACTAGTTCAGTGATAATGAACGCCATACTAAACTCAAAATTGTACACAAGAAACTATAATTAAAAATAATGCAAGACTAACAAAGGCCAGACGCTCCTGACATGGGACAGGCGCTTAATGCGGCGGGGTTAAACATATTTATGAGATTTCAACCCTCCCCCTATACCTCTAGCCAATGTAGAAAAGTAAACGCATAACAATACGCACATTAAAATTTAGTTCAAGAGAAGTCCGAGTCCGATGTCAGAAGATTTAACCAAAGAAAATAAACAAAATGACAATAATACATAAATAACATCAGACAACTAGCAGTTAACTGACATGCCAGCTCCAAACTTCAATTAAACTGATTGAAAGATTATGCCTTCATCATATGAATATCAGGCACAATCCTTCCCGTGAGGTGTTTAGTATCATACCATCATAACATATATGAGAAAAACATAACCAGTGTCATGCCAACAACTGTTTTTTGAATAAATGTGATTAGTTCCGATGCAAAGACCCTATAAGTGAATCAACATTAACGCCAAAATATGCAATCTTTAATGACCTGACAACAGTATCGTAACTATATCCCTTCTTAATAAGTCTATTTAAAGGTTTTGTTAGCTTCTGAGGTGAATACTGACATATTTGTGCTTTATAAAGAATATTTCCATAAAATTTCTTACGTGAAATACCTGAACGTATAAGAAGTCTGCATGTTGAGCTATATTCGTCATACCGATCATAAAGTTTAGTTAATGTTTTGACTAGTTTGTGATATCGAAATGTCATCAAAATATCTAAAAGTATTATTAAATTTGTGTATCAGATATTGTTTCGATGGGTCTTTGCTGATTTTTGTCATAAATTGATAGTCATAGCAATACCAAAACAGGTCCGCAATAAGTGGTGCACAGTTAGTTCCCATTGGAATTCCGATAACCTGGCAATATACGGAATCTCCAAAGCGAACAAAAATGTTATCTAGTAAAAATTCAAGGGCAGATATAGTATCAAAGCATGTCCAATTGATATAGTTTTTTTGTTTATTGCTACTAAAAAATGACCTAAAAGAGATTGAACATATATATTCACATTCTGACTTTTTAAATGCCCAATTAATTAGAATGTGAGGCAATGTGGTATATAGGGTAGAAAAATCTAAACTTTGAACAGATTCAAAATCACCATTTACACTTTATGAGATACATTTGTAGTCTTGCATAATGAACATTGCAAAATATGGTGTATTCTGTACTAGTTGAGTGACTGTTAAAAGACTGGGTATCCAGTATTTGTTTGCAAGTCAGACATCGTTGGTCTCCACAACCCTTGCAAGAGCCCACAGACAAAGAGTCTGCTGTAGAAGATAAATCAGCTCTCACCAGCAAGTCTTTAAGAGGGTGCTTTTTTTGTTAACTGATCATCCAAAATTTGACCACTTATCACACCTAATCCGCGAAAATTGGAAAGAAATCAAAAAACATCCTTAACTATCCAAGATCTTTAACAAGCTACCTGTACTGGCTTTCCGTAGGCTCAAAAGCCTTACAGACTTGCTGGTGAGAGCTGATTTATCTTCTAAAGCAGGCTCTTCGTCTGTGAGCTCTTTTTGTTTAGTCATTCGTTAATATTTTTTTCTATAAATATTATTCTATATTAATTCATTCTTTGCATTATTTATCAACATAAATATGATTTTTCATAACATGTATATGTCTTCTAATCAGAAATCGCCATTATAGATCAGCAGAATATTTCAACACGACACAGCAACAACATATGTCGTTGAATGAAGGGATCGGCCATACTTTGGATGCACAGAATAATGAAGAAATCGCTATGACGGATCATTTGTAATACTAACTTAAGGAATAATTGAACTAGAGCATTTTGATTGTCGTTTGTTACATTTTTTTGAATAAGTAATAATGAATGTGCGCTCTTGATGAAAAGATGATACCTATCATCTGACTGAATATTGATAATGTCATGTTTGTGTTATATATGTGTTAAAATTTACTTGTAATTTTAGCATTTGTGTGTATGAGGTTTTTATGTGTTTATAGTCTTCATTAACTATTTGTTCAAATAAATAATGTATCAAAATAACATTCTTTTTAAATGGAACGATATATCAAAAACTGTTGTCTTTGTTTTATAACATAGAACATGTAGAACAGAGATGATTGAGATGCTGAAAAAAGACAGATAGTTGTAATCAACAGTTCTGTAAACACTTGTATCTTATAAATTCGTAGGATGTGGGGTAATGACGTTTGGAAAAATCAATACTATTCAAAGCTCAATTTTCATCCAGAAATAAAAATTAAGATGTATCAGCAAAAAAAACCAACAGAAAACAATGAGCGACCAATACACCTGTTATCACTAGTCTTTATTTACTATTCATCTAATGAAAAGTATAATTAATGGTCAACACAATCAAGGATGCATTGATCGAGGGGGCGACATTCGATAAAGGGTAATTGTATTGACTTTTATTAAATAAATGGCGATTATAAACACTAGAAGTGTACCCCAACCAAAACCCACTTTAATGGATACACGACAATTTGCACCCGACGTCTTAGTGTGGTTTGTGACATTTAATGTTTATTGTGTGTGAAGTGTTTGTGTATAGTTTGTTTATCATTCAATAGATTTCTTTTTTACCAAGACGATACAGTGTATCAGTCAATCTTTGAATGACGATTTTGTTCCGTTTAGCGTTTTTTTGCATTAAACCAAACATTTCCTCGATCTTTTTGTCAACAGTTGTCTGAGGCATATGGTCATTTCGGGACCCTCTCCCATCCAGCAGTAACACTATTGATAAATGTAGGCGTTCTTTTCGCATTTATACGCAGCCACTTCTGGTCGATTGTCATACTATTTGTTGTTGTACATAATGCATCTAAACTTTGATGTTTGGTTTTAACCAAAGCTATATCTGAAATTCATACTTTGATTTATAATTGCTATTTTTTTACATTGTGACTTTGATGGAGAGTTGGCACTCATAATACATCTTCCAATTTATATAAAGTATGATGGTTATGTATATCATCTGGAAGTCATGCATCGTTTTCAACATGAGAACCTTTTTCCAGTACTTGTCGAATATTTCGTAGGAACTAGTGGCAAATCCAATACGCTACAATGGGTTTTTTTTCAAATTAAAAAACCAACAGTTACATTTAGATACGAGAAACAGAACCATTACAACCATTACAAATAAAAAAAAATCGGACATCTTTCTAGTAAGTCGGAAACACGTATGGTTGGCACGGATCTTTGTCATGCTTGAATCGCCCCTTTTTAACATTTTATCAAAATTACATATGTGCTAACACAAATGTAAAAATTGAAATAGATCATATAGTTTGTTTCCCTCTCGATCAGATGTACTGATATCATCCGAGATTCATTTTATTTTTGTACATTAACAGGATGTTCCTTTAATTAATTTAAAGTTTTCATTCAATTCAATGTCCGTGATATAGATCCGTTCTATTTTATAAAACAGGACGAGTGTTGGTTTTTTATTTTAAAACTGGAAGAATTAATGTTATTACAACAATGTGTTTAATTGCACTAGCCTGGAAGTTTACGTCAATATTCAGAAAACTTTTTTCGGTTTGTTGAACTTAGTACATAGTTTCACATGAATGGTTTATAGGTCAAATTGAAACCTTTGTTTTTAAACATTAGCCACATACTACAGATGGGTGCAATCCTAACCTGTACAGCAAGTTAACTTGATAACCAGTCATTTGGACTGGTCAAAGTTAACCTGTGACCAAATTTAGGAATGCTCTGACCAGTCCTAGGACCAAAATCTAGTTAACTTGAAAAGCGGACTTGGTCCTAGGACTGTTTTTATGTCTGCCAAAAAGTTAACTTCGAAACAGGTCCGCTATTGATATAAGTTAACTTCGAACCAGTCCTGCCGTAAAGTTAACATAAGTTAACTTCGAAACCAGTCCTGCCATAAAGTTAACATAAGTTAACTTCGAGACCAGTCCTGCCACAAAGTTAACTTTTTGCTTTGACAAATCCGATCGAAACCAGACCTGTTCCCAAGTTAACTTTTGACTGGTCTGCTCAACACTAAGTTAACTTGTAACCAGGACCGCTCTACATCGATTTTTTAAAAATATTTTTTAATATCGTTGTTTCGTAGTATAAACATCGAAAATAAAGTAAAACTAATACTTCCGTTATATAAACAGGATTTAATACAAATATTTGAAAATAAAGTTCGCATAAAACGTTGCTTGAAACACAAATTTATCTGTGATCTGCCAATCTATAAACTAAAAAACGATCTTGTTTTCAATGATAACGGGCACTGAATATATATTCCAATACTTATCAAATTCAACCATATTTGCACTTTATTTATATGTATATCTATGAAAGGACGTATTTTAGAGGAAAGCATCATTTTAACACATGACTACAAATTTTTGTTCGCATAAATTTAGGGTGCCAGCATGTCCTCCTTTTATTCAAAATATTGATGCATAAAAAAATTTAGTTACGTTTTGATACCTCATGCTGACTTGTACAACAAAATTATTTGACCGCATTGACCAAAACTGACCATGTGTGCACTTTTATTTATAAATCTATATACCTGCATAGTAAATCAGCCATATTTTTTTTAATTTTTGTTCGCATAAATTTAGGGTACCAGCATGTCCTCCTTTTATTCAAAATTTTGATACGTAACAAAATTTCAGTAGTTTTGATACCTCATACTGACTTGTACAACAAAATTACTTGACTGCATCAACTAAAACTGACCATATGTGCACTTTAATTTGTAAATCTATATACCAGCATAGTAAATCAGCCATATTTTTATGTCAGGATTCATGTATATTACAATGGACAGCATATGCTATACAATAACAACAATTTTTTGTTTGCATAAATTTAGGGTGCCAGAATATGTCCTCCTTTTATTCAAAATACTGATACGTAACAAAATTTCAGTAGTTTTGATACCTCCTGCTGACTTGTGCAACAAAATTATTTGACCGTGTTGACCAAAACTGACCAGTTGACTTTTTTTAATCATATACCGCATAGAAATCAGCCATATTTATAATTTTATGTTTGCATAAATTTAGGGTACCAGCATGTCCTCCTTTTATTCAAAATTTTGATAGTAACAAAATTTCAGTATTTTGATACCTCATATTGACTTGTACATAAAATATATTGACTGCATCAAACTAAAACTGACCATAATGTGCCTTTAATTTAAAATCTATATACCAGCATAGTAAATCAGCCATATTTGTTATGTCAGGATTCAATGTACATTGTATATTACAATGGACAACAATATTGCTATACAATAACAACAATTTTTTGTTTGCATAAATTTAGGGTGCCAGAATATGTCCTCCTTTTATTCAAAATACTGATACGTAACAAAATTTCAGTAGTTTTGATACCTCCTGCTGACTTGTGCAACAAAATTATTTGACCGTGTTGACCAAAACTGACCATGTGTGCAACTTTTTTTTATAAATCTATATACCCGCATAGTAAATCAGCCATATTTTTAAATTTTTGTTGCATAAATTTAGGGTACCAGCATGTCCTCCTTTTATTCAAAATTTTGATACGTAACAAAATTTCAGTAGTTTTGATACCTCATATGACTTGTAACACAAAATTATTTGACTGCATCAACTAAAACTGACCATATGTGCACTTTAATTTGAAATCTATATACCAGCATAGTAAATCAGCCATATTTGTTATGTCAGGATTCAATGTATTATATTACAATGGACAACAATATTGCTATACAATAACAACAATTTTTTGTTTGCATAAATTTAGGGTGCCAGCATATGTCCTCCTTTTATTCAAAATATGATACGTAACAAAATTTCAGTAGTTTGATACTCTTGCTGACTTGTGCAACAAAATTATTTGACCGTGTTGACCAAAACTGACCATGTGTGCACTTTTTTAAAAATCTATATACCTGCATAGTAAATCAGCCATTTTTTCAAAATTTTTGTTGCATAAATTTAGGGTGACCAGCATGTCCTCCTTTTATTCAAAATTTTGATACGTAACAAAATTTCAGTAGTTTTGATACCTCATACTGACTTGTACAACAAAATTATTGACTGCATCAACTAAAACTGACCATATGTGCACTTTAATTTGTAAATCTATATACCAGCATAGTAAATCAGCCATATTTTGTTATGTCAGGATTCAATGTATAATACAATGGACAGCAATATTGCTATACAATAACAACAATTTTTGTTTGCATAAATTTAGGGTGCCAGACATTGTCCTCCTTTTATTCAAAATACTGATACGTAACAAAATTTCAGTAGTTTTGATAACTCATGCTGACTTGTGCAACAAAATTATATTTGACCGTGTTGACCTAAAACTGACCATGTGTGCACTTTTTTTTTATAAATCTATATACCCGCATAGTAAATCAGCCATATTTTTAAAATTTTTGTTTGCATAAATTTAGGGTACCAGCATGTCCTCCTTTTATTCAAAATTTTGATACGTAACAAAATTTCAGTGTTTTGATACTCATTGACTATAAGTACACAAAATTATTTGACTGCATCAACTAAAACTGACAATTTGTGCACTTTAATTCTAATCTATATACCAGCATAGTTATTCACATATTTTTATGTCAGGATCAATGTATAATACAATGGACAGCAATATTGCAATACAATAACAACAAATTTTGTTCGCATAAATTAGGGTGCCAGCATGTCCTCCTTTATTCAAATATGTAGTAACAAAATTCAGTAGTTTGATACTCATATGACTTGTACAACAAAATTATTTGACCCCATCAACTTTAACTGACCATATGTGCACTTTAATTTGTAAATCATATACCTGCATAGTAAATCAGCCATAGTTGTTATATCACAATATTTGCTTTACAACAAAATTATTGGGTGCCAGCATGTCCTCCTTTTATTCAATATTGTATATTTATACCAGTAAATCAGCATATTTTTCAAATTTTGTTGCATAAATTGGTCCAGCATGTCCTCCTTTTATTCAAAATTTGATACGTAACAAAATTTCAGTAGTTTGATACCTCATGCTGAACGTACAACAAAATTATTTGACTGCATCAACTAAAACTGACAATTTGTGCACTTTAATTTCTAAATCTATATACCAGCATAGTTATTCAGCCATATTTGTTTTTGTCAGGATTCAATGTATAATACAATGGACAGCAATATTGTAATACAATAACAACAAATTTTTGTTCGCATAAATTAAGGGTGACAGCATGTCCTCCTTTTATTCAAAATATTAATATGTAACAAAATTACAGTAGTTTTGATACCTCATGCTGACTTGTCCAGCAAAAATATTTGACCGCATCAACTTTAAACTGACCATATGTGCACTTTAATTTGTAAATCTATATACCCGCATAGTAAATCAGCCATATTTTTTATGTCAGGATTCAATGTATAATACAATGGACAGCAATATTGCAATACAATAACAACAAATTTTTGTTCGCATAAATTTAGGGTGCCAGCATGTCCTCCTTTATATTCAAAATATTGATAGGTAACAAAATTATAACCACATAGTAAATCAGCTATATTTTTTCAAATTTTTGTTCGCATAAATTCAGGGTACCAGCATGTCCTCCTTTTATTCAAAATTTTGATACGTAACAAAATTTCAGTAGTTTTGATACCTCATGCTGACCTGTCCAGCAAAATTATTTGACCGCATCAACTTAAACTGACCATATGTGCACTTTAATTTGTAAATCTATATACCAGCATAGTAAATCAGCCATATTTTTTATGCCAGGATTCAATGTATAATACAATGGACAGCAATATTGCAATACAATAACAACAAATTTGTGTTCGCATAAATTAAGGGTGACAGCATGTCCTCCTTTTATTCAAAATATTAATACGTAACAAAATTACAGTAGTTTTGATACCTCATGCTGACTTACAATGTATACAACAAAATTATTTGACTGCATCGACCAAAAACTGACCTGCATATGTGCACTTTAATTTAAAAATCTATATATATCCACATAGTAAATCAATCATATTTTTGATGTCTGGATTCAATGTATAAAATAAATGACCGCTGTTGGGATGGCGCCTAATTATGTCTGCTCCTGGCACTCCTGTGAACATGTTAGTAGGACGGCAAATGTAAGCAATAAGGAAAACAATTAATGCAATTTTTTTTCCGCATACATTGAGAATGTCAGCGTTTCATCTCTGTATTCATAATATTGAACAGTCACTAGGGTGTGTAAAACGAAACTATTAGGCCGCATCATCCAAGTACATGTCTACCAACACTGACATGTCTGAATTAATTTGTGATTTTTAAGAAAAAATGTATTTGAGGTTCTCTTCTGGTAATAGTATACTGTTAATCTATTATGTCGGTTGATTGATTTTGTTTGTAGTTAAACGTCAAGCTGAGACTACTATAACACTGTGTTATAGTAGTCTCAGCGTCAAGTGACAAATATTTCATTCATGTGCACAAATCTCTCGACAAATCTGACGAATTTGACGAGATTGTTGGTAGTTTTACCACATCGTACATATCCGGACACTGTACAACTGTACAATTTTCGTTAGAATATTCTGCGGAAAAAAAATAGTAAATCCAATCCAAATAAGTAGAATAACAATGAAATATCCATGCATGTATAAATGCGTAAAGTTAAAATTTTGAAGGGACAGGTAAATAACGGGGAACGAAGTAACGTCGACAAAGATGTTGATATCCCATGAAATACGAATGTTGTTCCGATGCGTTGGATAACCCTAATTTCTATCCGCTTTCTAATTAAAAAAATATGATAGCTCTATGTAATTGACTAATGTTTATAAGAATATATAAAAATAAAATAAAAAAAGAATTGTGTTGTTATTAATAATGTCTAGTAGAGTATATATAGCGAGTAAAGAAATTTGCTATCAGAGGCCTTCTTGGGAAGAACAATGCGAATGTTGTTTATACATATTTTAATAAAGCTCAAGTCTGATATGAAAAGTAGCAAAAACGATAACATTTCATAAGCAGGCATGTCCCCAGGTCTGGTCAATAGCAGACTTGTCCACAGGTCTGGTCAGAAGCAGACCTGTCCACAGGTCTGGTCAGAAGCAGACCTGTCCACAGGTCTGGTCAGAAGCAGACCTGTCCACAGGTCTGGTCAGGAGCAGACCTGTCCACAGGTCTGGTCTGGGGCAGACCTGTCATCAGGACTGGTCAAAAGCAGACTTGTCCACAGGTCTGGTCTGGAACAGACCCGTCGATAGGTCTGCAGCAGTCATAAAAAAGCGGACCGTAGGTCTGGTCCACCGTAGACGAAGTTAACTTGCTGGTCTGCTTAAAAATTCTCAAGTTAACTTAAAAAGCAGTCAGCAAGTTAACTCTAAGTTAACTTTTGTCAAGGTTAGGACCGCACCCATCTGTATATTATTTCGGTTAAACAGTTCCAATCATCATTTATAGGTAGACTCATCTTTGAATTGTGAAGAGTTGAATTTTCATTTATATTCTACGTCTTTTTTATTTGACACAGACTTACTGTTCACAATTCGTAGGGCAACACAATTTCAATTGTATAAAGTTCAAGTATAGATCGTTAAATTTAGCATAACTAACAAAGTCACCATTACAAACCAGTAAAAGTCTGAAATGGCCTATATCTATACTCGATTGCACTTATTTTAACTCGACCAGTCTGCATTACTCAACCCCAGTATAAACCATACTCGGCTGTACTGGTTTGTACTTGACCGTTATCTGTGCCATTGAAAATTGCTGAAATATTACTCCACCAGTTTAAAACAGTCTTAATCCATTCTCGACCTTTACTCAACCTATTTATGGGCAAAGTAAAAAAAATGGTCCAAATTTATTTTTTTTGGTCAAATTTCAACATTGTTTTAGTCCATTTTCTTTTATAGTATCATGATACATATACATTTAAGTTAATAAATCCAAAAGGATATAAAAAAAGTATAAAGACACAAAAAAGTTCTGAAACTTTATTGAAATAAACCAATTGAAAAAAAAAATCAAGTATACCTTTTGGGAGTATGATTCCAAACAAATACTATCAAATATTAATATTTTTTTCATTCCATTTGATTGCAGAAATCCAAACATGACTTTTAATGCAAAAATTAATAATCTCATCTTTGATTATAATTTTTGTTAATGTTTTTTGCTATTTTTTGTATCAAATCATTCAAAGTTGATTAAAAAAGTTTTAATTAAAAAATAATTCATCAATAAGTTGATAAAAAACCTTCTCCTTATCAAAATTAACCGTTTTTTAAATTCACTGACGAAAAAAAAATGATAGATAAATCTTTTAATACAAAAGATGTATCAAACAGAAAATACATCAAATTTCCCCTGTTTTTGTTGCACTCCTGACATATTATACACCAAACTAAAATACAGAAACTAGAACAAAATGCTCATGATTTAAATTTTTTTTAATCATTGCTGGTTTATAAAGACCTAAATCTGTCATTTGAATGTAATTTCTGTTTTACCGTATGCATCTTATGCACTTCAGACCATATTTAAATTCAGTTTTCTGACACATTATTATACAATTGAGGGTAAGTTACCAAACTATGAACTAAATTCCATTAAATATCCATCAAAATTTTAGATAACAGCTTAAAAGAGATCTACAATCTTCAAAATTTTTCTGAACTCTTATTTTTTTTTTAATTATTACATATATAAGGTACTTTATTTCCCCTATCTTGTTGCACTCCTGACATTCAATATATATCATAACAAAACAGTTTATACATCGTTAAAACATACATGTACCATGATGTCTAGATTAAGTGTTTATATACATTTATGCCTTTCAGATTTGACATTTTATTTTCATTTAAACAATATTTTTTGAGCTATATCATACATATCATTTTTTGTATACATAAATTCACATCTCATCACATTTTGCTACTGGTTTTTTTAAATGGCAGTGATTGCAATGTTAAAATGGACTGAATGTTGTGGCTTAATGTGTAGAATAATCCTGCTAAATAGTTTTGGAAAATTTCAAGCATTAGAAAAATTACATTAAAAAAGATGCCAAAATTGTCCGGAGTGCAACACTTTTTCTTGACATTTAAAAAAAAGTTTTATTTGAAAGACACAGCAACTTGTAATATGATGACATGTGCCATAGATTCTTATGTATATTACAAAAAGTATGTCTTATAGTCCGGCGGCTACAAGCATATTTCAGACGAATTGTGCACTTCCTGCTACAAGCATGAAATTTGGCATATGCCTTCCTCAATTATTACTCTTTTAATTCAGATAGGGAGGCATTTGAAAAAATGTCTCACTTCCGGTAAAATTCAAAATGGCGGACATCATACTTAAATCAGCCCTATATCGAAGGCTAGTTTGTGAAAAGGTGTTATGATCATGCTACTAACATAATATTTGGTACCAACCTTTGTTATACACTACTTTTGGATATATGATATAGATAAGATGTCTTCAAAAACCCTACTGCCGGTAAAATCCAACATGGCGGATATAAAACTAGAACAAGCTTATTTTTAGGGAGGGTAATTGAAATGTGTGTTAATGTATTGCTACTATCATTACATTGGGCAAGAATCTTTCTTGTGTGCTTCTCATGGATACAATGCATAAGACATATCTCTTTAAAAACCTTACTTCCGGTAATATCCAGAATGGCGGACATAGAAATATCAATTTTCTATTTTAATATTCAACTTTTTTCAAAATGTGAAGAAAATGTTTTTTGTTATTGTTTTTTTTTTTTTTTTTTTTTTGCTTGTCATTAGAATATTAGCTTCTAGTTATCCCCAAAACCACCAATTTTATTCTGTTGTAAATTTTTAAATCACCCTTCTGATAAAAAAAACCCAACCCCCATATGGTGTAAATTTCAAAAACGAGTCCTCAATCCATATCTTTTTAGAGTTTTAGATAGATTGGTAAAACAAAATAAAATTACTGAAGTACTAAAACAATTTTTAAATTACTAATATTTGGCTAAAAATACATGTTTATTCACAGTCACCACCACATGCAGACAAAGCAGTGCACGGAATACCTGATTTTCCACATTAACAACGACCGCGACATCCTCTGTATCTGTATCTGTAGGAATACGTTGTCGATACAAATTCTGGCTTTAACATAACGGTTTGAGAGAGCGCCGCTGATTTATTGACGAGGCGTAAGAGCTGATTTGACGCTCTCTACGCTTGATGTGCGCACTACAGTGTCGTCTAGCTGATTCGACGAGATCACTGTCTTTACAAAGAATGAGTTAGAGTATTGTGGTGTTTTGCTTAGTGGAATGTCAAAACACTTAGAGTGATTCTTTACTTGCTTTTCCACAATATTTGTTGCGTGGTATTCTTCGAACTTCTTGTCAGTTATGTTTCTCTTAGGACGTGTTTTTTTTTTAGAAATTCGTCTGGTTAAATAGCGGGAATCAGACCCTAAACCACTTTGTACATAAATATCAACTTCTTGCTTGTTCGTTTTGCAATTGTCTGGAGGTCTTGTAGTTCCAGTTGGGCAAGCATATTGGAGACACATCCGTCCTCTCTTGACTTGTAATCTATTGCGATTAATCTTGCCGCTTGATGTTGTATCCTTTCTAGCTTATTTATGTTTGTTACCGTGTAGGGGTCCGATACTATGGCTACATATTCCATCGTTAATCAAAGAGCGAGATGTAAGCTGTTTTTTTGCAATCTTGTGGGCAATATTTCAAGTTTCTTCTTTAAAAGCCTAGTGTTGAATTTGCTTTCTTTGCCACGTTTGATATGTGGGTGGTCAATTTGAGGCCTTCCGAAATTTGTAGGCCTAGGTACGTGTTATGCTTGACTTGTTGTAGTATGTGTCCATTTAAACTGTAGAATTTATGGCTTTTGTTTCTGATGCTTAGGATGTAACATTTTTTGGCATTGAACCGCATTCCACAGTACATCCACAATGTACAAGCTTCTGACAAAATAATGAGACCTTAAAAAGAGTTATGTAAAAGTTATCCTCTTTGTCCCTTCGCCATCCATTAGCGCCTGAACTGGGTATCATAAGAGCTCGTCCCCCTAAACACCAGCCTTACTATATTGCACGTTTTACATGCTGGAAAAAACTAGACCAAGTTGAGAGAATACCCTTAATTAGTCTTCCCTTTTGCGCAAATAGTTATTTTCTTGATTTGTTAACCATGTTAATCCCATCTGTTAAGTTTGTGTGATCTAACGGTTAAACCTCGGTGATTTAGGCTGATCAATCATCATTCTTTATGACAGAGTCACATCTTCAAATGCCATCATCGTCTCCCAGGCAGTCTATTTTTTTCCTTTTCAAGCAATCAAAGAACCATATCACAACTGGTAAAGACATGGATCACAATAAGTGTGTGCAATCACCCATTGCAACGTGCATTTGAAAGGTCATTGATATATATTTATCCAAAGCTTTTTGCCATCCCAAACACAATCCATAGTTCGTCTACCCCTGTCACGGAATAGCGAAACAGTAACGACTATTCGAATCATGACTCGTGCAAGTTCGTGTTTCATTGCATCAGACACATGCACCATGATTCTATTGCCAGCCTCTTAATGTGAACATGGTGATAAACTTGAAATACATCTCGAGGTAGATAAGATAGAATGTCTTGAGCATTTGTTATAAGAAGCAAGAGCTACATTTAGGGGAAAGGGAATACTAAGACGAATCCAGAGTCAAAACAAGATTACGACAATAAGAAAGAAATTTTAAGTTTTCATTCGCAACAGCTTGCTCAATAGATTTTGAGGAAAAGGTAGTTGTAGCAACAATTGCTCAGGATGTTCTGTGTTATCCACCACATGTTGATGTTTCAAGCTTAGCATCATGTTCACTAGAGGAGGCTGACACTTGAATCAAGATGCATGTGACTGATGCAGTGAAAAACAGACTTAACTGAGTCATGACTCGAACAGTCGATACTTATGTTGCTGTCATTGCTGTTTCGCTTTTCAGTGACATAGGGGCAGACAAACTTTGGCTTGCATTTTGAAGTGGGAAAAGCTTAGATATCTATCTATCCATGACCTGTCAAATACACTAGGCATTGAGAGATTACCCGTTTGTTGGAAAAGGAACTGCGTTGGTGGCACGAAAGGTGTTTAAAGATGTGACTTTATCATTTAGAATGATGATTGATCAGCCAACATCCCCAGATATGGATTTGGCAATTTCATTAATAGAACGGTATATGGTTTTGTTGTAAAATCGAACAAACTTATCAGATGGGGTTAACGAAGCAAGAAAGAATATGTTTTTGGAAGGGGAAATACTTATTGATGCTAATCCCATGACTCGGTCTAGTCTTTTTCAGCAAGTAAAACGTGCAATATACCATGGCGGGTGCAAATGAGTAACATGCTTGGAATTGGTTCCTATGCTACTTAGTCCATCGCTTATGATTGGCGAAGGGGAAAATATGATCCATGGGAACCCTTTTGGACAACTCTTTGTGATACCTCTTCATCTCAGTATCAGGAGCTTGTATAGATGCAAGACACAATACAACGATATTTATAAATTTGGAAAATAAGCTCTCCGATTGTAAATAAACATGTATTTGAGGCCATAAATAAGTCATTTTAAAGATTTTTAAGAACTTTAGTGGTTTTATTTTGTTTTAATCAATTTATCCTAAACTCTTCATAGAAGATATGGATTGAGGACTCATCAGTTTGTAATTAACGCCATATTGTTTTTTTTTTACCGGAAGTGTTAATTTTGTATTTAAACATATGAAGCTGAATAGAATTCGTGGTTTTGAGGATGACTTAAAGCCAAAAGTTAAACGACAACTAAAAAAACATATTTTATTTACATTTTAAAAAACAGTTGAATATTAAAATGAAAAATTATCAATATTTCTATGTCCGCCATATTGGATATCACCGGAAGTAAGGGTTTAAAAGACATATGTCTTATACATTGTATCCATGAGAAGCACCAAAGAAAGGTTTCTGCACAATATAATGATAGTAGCAATACTTTAAAACACATTTCAATTACCCTCACTCAAAATAAGATTATTCTAGTACTATATCCGCCATGTTGGATTTTACCGGAAGTAGGGTTTTTGAAGACATCTTATCTATATCATATATCCAAAAGTAGTACAAAACAAAGGTTTGTACTAAATATTATGATAGTAGCATGGTAATTACACCTTTTCACATACTAGCCTTCGATATTGGGCTAATTTAAGTATGATGTCTGCCATTTTGGATTTTACCGAAAGTGAGACATTTTTTTCAAATGCCTCCCTATCTGAAATGAAAGAGAAATAGTTGAGGAAGGTCTATGCCAAATTTCATGTTTGTAGCAGGAGGTGCACAATGTTTCACAAAGCCGCCGTACTATTAGGGATGATTTCAGCTCAAAATGAAGCTTATCCATTTAACCGTTTTGATACAGATGTGTTTTGAAAAAAAGTTGTGCCATGTCAGGAGTGCAACACAAAAATAATATTACTGAGGAATAGAATGATTTTTGCTTTAATGGGTCACACATTAATATAAACAAAAGTCAATTCTGTATAACAAACATATTCTTTAAGAATTTCAAAGCAGGACTTATAAATTTATTTATTTAAATATATTTGTCCCAAACAAAAATTCTTGAATGACAAATTTTTATATAATTTTAGAATTTAGGAAGCTGATTCTCATAAACTGTGCATTTTGATGAGAAATAACCATATTTCAGTTTCAAAAGTTTGATAATGGTTTTATGAAATACTAATTAAATTGTTATAACTGTAATAACAAACAGTTAATTTTGTTGAGCTCCTGACATGAATTTACCACAACAATACGTTTTTGCACATATTCAATATTTTTTTATCTTAGAAAGTTTTGCTAATTTTGAGTTCATCTTGCTTATCCAACCTTAAATTAAATAAAAGGTGGGAAAGATATTTGATGAAACTAAACTTACTAAACTTACTTGAGAATAAAATCAGACAGACTAATAAGGGACCAAAACACACCATCAAAGTCAACATCGACTATAACTTTGATGAGCAGAAAATTGAGAAAAAATCTGAAAGAAGATCCACCTCAAGGACACACTAGACATTATATAACCAAAGACAGAACAAGAAATGTAAAACTTAATTACAAAAACTTAAACATGAAAACAAAAATATAGATATGAAAAATGAAAAAAAAACAACAGAGAGATTGGCAACGGAAGAGAAAAATAAATTTACACAAGCCAAACACAAAAATCCAAACCCACAGAAGAATATCCAGTCGATAAGTAAAAGTACAGGTACAGATACACCATATAGAGAAATCAGATAATGTCTTTTTCTTTGACTTCTCTTTCTGATTTCTCTAGATATTGTTAGTGCATCTGTACTTTTGCTACATGACTGGACAATTTTCTGCTGGTTTGCAACTTTTTCAGCTTGTGTCAATTTTCTTCTTCTCTTTTGTTGCCACTTTCTCTGTTTTGTTTTCCTTTTCTCATATGTGTTTTAATTCTGGTCAAAGTCTTTTGAATTAAGTGTTACATTTTTTTTTTTTTTTTTTATTCTTTCTTTGTTTATATTTGTCTAGATTGTCCTTCAGAATAGGATCTTATTTCATTGTTTTTCTCAATTTTCTACTCCTCAAAGTTGAAGTTGTTGTTGACTTTGTATGCACTTAGCCTGTCTGATATTATTCTAAAGCTTAGTTTCACAACCATCTTTCCCATCTTCCATTCATGAAAGGTTGGGTCTTAAAATTGAACTCAAAATGTGATAAATGGTTTGTTATGGTAAATCCATGTCAGGAGTGCAACACAATTAATAGTTTGTTATAACAATTATAATAATTTAATAAGTGTTACATGAAACCATTCTAAAACTTGTAAAATGAAATATGGTTATTTCCTAATCAAATGACAATTACCTTCCATAATTTGAAAATTATATGAATATTTAGCATCAAAATATGTTTGCCTGTGACAAAAAAACAATTCTTGGATCTAAGTCTTGCTTTGAAACCTACATTTAAGAATTTATTATACCTCATACATGTAACCTAAATAGTTAGAAAACATTTTTAGATGCAAATAAGTCACTAGGAGGTGAGATTATCTTAAAATGTAAGTCCAAGAAAATGTCATTTTAAAAGTGTTGCACTCCTGACATCAAAGAAACGGTTCTAAAAGAAAAGTTCCTTGTCTATCAGACTACTCTTTGGGTGCAATCTTGTATCTAGTATAGTATCTTTTGAAAAATAAAACAGAACCATACATTTGCTGTTGTATTTTTTAAGTGTGAGTCTTTAAACTTCAAAGTTGCACTCCTGACACTCATAGGAAGGCCTTATTTACTTGACTCTCACATATTATTTATATCAATAATCAGGTAAATAACTATTTATTCTAGAAAGGACATATTTGTTTAACAGTATTGACTTTTGTTTACATGTATGTTTAGGTGTGAGTCATTTGAGCAAAATTCATTCTATTCCGCAGTAATACTAATTTTTGTGTTGCACTCCTGACATGGCACAATTTTTTTTCAAAACACATCTGTATCAAAATGGTTTAATGGAAAAGCTTCATTTTGAGCTAAAATCATTACTAAGATATATTAGTTTTCAAAGAAATAAGAGTTTATGGCATATCACTCCATAAAACAATTTGCTGTGTCTTGAAAAAAAAGTAATTTTTCAAAATGTCACAAAAAAGTGTTGCACTCCTGACAATTTTGGCATCTTTTTTTAACATAATTTTTTTAATACTGGAGATTTCCCGAACAAATTTTGCAGGAATATTCTGCACATTAAGCCACCTCATTTGAAATCAAATTATCCAATCAAATTATCAGCATGGTTGATAATTATTGCTATATATGCAAGGAACCATTTATTTTGACTTTGCCCTTATTTAGTCGTAACCAAACTATACAATAGATCTGAACACTACTTGATCAATCTGAACAATACTTGGCCAGTAGTGTGAACAATATTTGACAAGTCTGAACAATACTTAACCAAATAACTCAACTTTTTTTTAATTTTAACTTTTAAGATGCATTTGTTTTTAAATGACTTTATAACAGTCACAATAAAATAATGGTATGTATAAAAACAGATATTAACATCATTAAATGTTTCTCGGATTTATCAAATAAAGAGAGTTAAATTGAATTCTTATACATAATAATTCAATTATATTAAATTTAAAGTTTTAGAGTTTAGTTAAAAGAAAGATTGATTTTACCTAAAAATCACAAACATACTTAGAGTAATAAAACCTTCTTAAATTAAAGTGATTCTAGTTTGGCATTTGTTTTACTTTTTTAATGTTAATTTTCATAAATTATTAACAAAAAACTACATAGTTTTCATGGTTACATACAATACTTATACACGTATCATTTCATTGGGTTAACACCAGCCAACAATTTGAAATTTGAAATAGGTTAACCTTATCTAAGAAATAATTATCTATTTTTATATATAATATTTATCAAAAAGGGAAAATAATTTAAATAAATTAACAAAATTCTTCTTCAGATTAGTGGTTTGAGAATAACGTAATAACTCATTAAAAAGATCACACTTGGTCAGAGAGTATTACATTATAAATATTAGATATTCAAAATTACATCATGCCATGTAATTGAAATCGCAAGGTCTTTATAATTTACTAGATAAGTTATACACGAGTTAAAAATAGGGCTTTCTTTTTATTGGTAAAACGCACATGTACTGAGGTAGTTTAAAACCTTATTTGAGGGCTTCTTGATTGTGACAAACAGTATTTAAATCTAATGATATAAATTGTTACTGCAACTTTGGAACACATTTCTGTTTTTAAAAGGTTATTAAAATCGAGGATTGCTATGGACGTTATCTTATCATGGTTATACTAAACTCTTGTTTTTACAAATCAAAGGTGTCATTTTTTATATACAATTTTATATATGTTTTAACCAAAACAACTGACACCATAAAACGTATTTGGATTAGGTTATTGGTGAAAATTGTCCACTAACCAAAAAATATATCTGAAACATTGAAAAAAAATGTTGAATTACATTGAAAATATTAGTCAAAGTTCAGATTATTGATCAGCTTATTTTATTCTTATCTAAATCGTGATATAAATACATGTAAGCATATGGTGTTATAGATATATTATGTTTATTGTGAAATTTTGGTTTCAAAGCTATATTGAAGACATTTTTAATTTCAAATAATTGTTCAAATTTCTAGCCAAAGAAAATAGCTGTTGGTAATAAGAGTAAATAAATTGATGAATTACTATAGATAAATACAAAAAATAGGTGTAGGTTAGTAACGACTAGGTTGTGTATGGTTCAGATTTGGTCTAGTATGGTTCAGACTAGATCGAGCGTTGTTCAAGATTGGTCAAGCATGGCTCAGACGTGAATAAAAAGGTTAAGTACTGATCGAGTATAGGTCGAGTACAAGTTAAGACTGTTAAGTATGGTTCAACCTATAATCGAGTATAATCAAATAAATTGCAGGCCAATTCAGACTGGTCGAGTAAAAATCAGTACAGTAGAGTACAGATATAGGCAATTGCAGACTTTAAATGGTTTGCACTGTTTAGGTTACGGTGGCAAGAGTGCATTAATAGTTATTCTATTGAATCTAGGAAGATAAATGTTTTAAGAATGTCAAGTGTGACCCTAATGAAATCTAAATATTAAATGTTGCCTTTGTCAAACAAACATAGCAGAGACGATCTTAAATTTTCACAAAATCAATGAAAATGATATCCAATACATGATCCTAACTAAACAATTCACACCTTCAAGCCAGCAACCAAATCTGAGATGGAACATGCGAAACATCACATGAACTACATCAAACAGAAGTGAAATTAGAAACGAAAAGTCGTGTATAAAATGCAACATCAAAGGTGCAAACACAAACTAGTCAAAACATTTACTAAATTTTATCATCAGTATAAGGAAATAACTCGTAAATATAACTCAAAATGCAGACATCTTATACGTTCGGGTATTTCACATCCAATATTTTATGGTAATTTTATTTACAAAGCACAAAAATGTCAGTATTAACCTCAAAAGCTTACAAAACCGTTAAACAGACTTGTTAAAAAGGGATATAGTTACGATACTGTTTTCAGGTCATTAAAGATTGTATATTTTGGCTTTAATATTGATTCACTTATAGGGTCTTTGCATCGGAACTAAACACATTTTTTTTCTAAAAACAGTTTTTTGGCATGACACGGGTTATGTTCTTCTCATATATTTTATGATAGTATGATACTAAACCCTAAAGGGATGGATTGTGCCTGGTATTCATATGATGAAGACATAATCTTTCAATCAGTTTAATTGAGGTCTGGATCTGGCATGTCAGTTAACTGCTAGTAGTCTGTTGTTATTTATGTATTATTGTCATTTTATTTATTTTCTTTTGTTACTGATTTCCTCACCATGAACTTCCAAGTCCTGTTGATTTCGGAATGATTCTTGTCCTTGACGGCTATTTCCGGTCTTGAGGCAAGACGTTGTTCTGATTCCGTGATTGCAACGTTAGTTATTTTTGTGTTGATTTCCAATTATGACCCAAACAAGTCTCAACTTTTCGGCAAATGGAGTTCGGGATGGTCCTAGGCGTTGTTCAAGGACGTGATGTGCCTCCATAAGGTCTCTTCCAATAAGGAGTAGCATTTGACAACGTTCCTCTTTTGGTGGAATGCTTCCTCTGAGTTCTTTCAAATGAGGATGATGCATTGCGACTTCAGGAGTAGGAATTTCGTCTCGATGAGCTAAACTGAGAACTTTCAGATTGTTGTTGTCGAGGGATGTGAATTGCGGTGGTATGTCGTTCACTTCCACACTCACTACAACTGATATTTGCATTGCAGTCCCGACTACGGTGTGTGGTTGACTCACAACAATTGTAGCGCACATTGTTTTGTCTTAACAGTTCCTTGCGTTCCTCGATTGATTTGGCTCGGAATGCTCGGCATTCATTCAAGGTATGCTTTGTCTTGTATAGGATACACAGATCTTGTTGTTGACTGCTGTCTTTAGTTTGCTGTTCAACAGCCGTCTTATGAACGTTGACTTTAGAGTACGTCTGAAGTGTGAACCTTGGCGTAGCGGCTTTTGTACTAGGCGTGACTTTTGACCAAAAGATGAACTCAGGATCGTTCTTTATTTTGCTGATTTTCATGATGAATGCAAAGAATTCTTTGAATGGTGTAAATGCAAATTCATAATTAGACTTGTATCTTGAAGCCCTTGTTATCCACTTTCCTTGGAGTCCGTATGGCAGTTTTTCCACATTAGGATTTACCCCTTTCAAAGAGTCGAAGTAAGCTAGCAAACATCCCAGCTTGGGATTTTCTTTGTGATATTCTATTTCTGAGATGATATCTGACAAATCGTACAGAAGTGAGTTGTCTTTATTTGTAAGTGTTGAAAAGTTGTCAGGTTTGTTGACTAGAGACGTCTGCAACATTATTGGAGCATCATATCGATCGTCCAGTCTTTCCTATAGTCTGTGTAGGCTTCTTGTTGGATTGTTGGCATTTGATGCCCTTATACTCACGGCATGTTTACCAGACTCTAATCCAAGCCATTTAATAAGTAGGTCTATCTGTTCCGAGTCTGAAACTTGTAGTTCGTCTATGACGTTTTTAAAGCTGGCTTTCCACGTATGAAAGGATTCTGCCTGGTCGTTAAAGCTTGTAAGCCGGGAGAACAGCAAGTCCTTGCGAATGAGAAATCTGGTTATCTCTAACGTAGAATTGTTTTGCTGCAGGTGTGCAGAAGGGGTCTCTTCTATAACGCCTTGTTTCATGTGTGAGACAGGGATCTCTTCTATAATGTCTTGTTTTTGCTGTGATACAGGGATCTTTGCTGAAACTCCCTGTTTTCCTATGCCAATTACTGTTCCTAGATCCTGGATCCTGGTGACTTAACATGTGCAAGTAAGACAGCAGGTATATCTGACGGCAAAGTCAATGCAACCGATGATACGAACTCATGTGCTTTATGACTAAGTTTAACAGGAGTTTGGTTTTTTTTCTTTACCGGGTGTGTCGATTCATGTTCCGCGGTTGCTACAGGATGTGTGTTTATAAAATCTTGCACTCGTTGGAGAGGGTCTTCTGTCTCATTAGGAAGATCGTTCAACGCTTGACTGTCTTCGTACTCCAGGATACTTACCTCGGCTTCTGCTGCTGCAGCTTCTCTCTGTGCTTCGAGGAGGTTCAAATTGGCCTTTAGTTCAGCCTTTTCACGACTAACACGTGCAGCCTCTTGTTCTAGTTCAGCCTTTCTGCTTATGACCTCCTGTTCAAGTTTAGCTTTTCTTTGTGCTGCCTCTTGTTCCATTTGAACTTTCCTTTGTGCAGTACTTGTTCCAATTGAACTTTTCTTTGTAAGGCTTCTTGTTCTGCTTGCATGGCTTGTTGCTCTATTTTGGCTTTGATTTCAGTTTGTCTGAACAGAGCCTGTTCCTCTAAGAATGCCTCCTGTTTAATGATAAAGGCATGTTTTTCAGCAAAGGCTATTTTAGACTTAGCAGCCTCTGCTTTGGCACGCTTCCTCCGTGCCAGGATCTACATATCGGAGTTGTTTGAGCTTCCGCTATGAGAGGTGTTCTTACCCTTAGATGTTTTTGTTTTGGTGGATTTAACCTTTGTGAGGGCAAGGCGATGCTCGTGTAGTTTTTCCATAACCAGTTCCACTTTGGACAGACGAAAATCCGAAGAGAGTTTATATACCTTTATTTCTTTTAGACGCTCCAATGTTCTGGTCCTTTTCAGAAAGTCTAGGTATTTATCTGTGAGCCTGCGATAATTATTACAAGTTTGTCCTGGGCTGTAAGGAGTTGCTGAAGCTCGTTAGGAAACGTTGTGACTTCCAATAACTGGGATTCAATGTCTGTCCAGAGAGCCTCTTGTTCCTGACAGAACTTGTCACTTTTTTTAGTGAAAGCTCCTTTTCCTTTTCCCGTGAGGTCACGTACTCGTCTAGTCTCGGGATTGCATCTAAATGAGTTGTATTAGACGGATTTTCTAATAGTTCAGAGACATCTTCCTCTGGAGCTGTATCTCTTTTTGTTGTTCCACGTGACTGGGATCCCTGTTGACTCAACGTTGTTGGGTTCCTGCCTAGTACACACAAGATATGTAGTCCACTGACAGTTTAAAGGTATGTACGTTGCTACGTTGTCGTTCCTTGTCTGGATTTGTAAAGACAGGTTGTCGTCAATTTACTGTACGTCAAGGAATGACGCGTGCATACAGGGCTCAACTGGCAGGTTGTAGTTGTAGAACTAATGTGGAGTCTCGTTATCTGTGAGACACAACAGGGAAGTTGTAGACTTTTTACTGTAATGGCCTGACCACTTAGTATAAACGACGATTGGGCTCAAGCAGAAAAGACTATCAGGTTTTGATACTTTAATCAAGAGTCAATCTAACAAATGGTAAAAAGCGGAAAATACAAATAAAATACAATTTTACAATGTGTTCAATTAAGGTTATTAAAACGAAATGTCAAAAAAAAAATAGATAGCACAGTCCGTTGAATGCGAGAAAATGTTGTACTTTCAAGAACGGTTAAATTGCAGGTTTTTCACGGAGAAAAGGTTCGAATACGTAGAGAGCAATTCTTTGAAGGGTCTAAATACAATGTTGTAGAATAAACTCACTCTGTGGTTAGCCACGAATTGTGTCCAATATGACCTTTATCCTTAGAATGTTCTCCAGTACTGGTATGACCTTGCAATCTTCAGTTTTAGATATGTGTGAGAGAGGGAAAAGTAGCGACGATACGATGTTTTAACGTTCTTATAAGGTTAAAGGTGAATAATCCTCCTAGACTGGAACACATAAATAGATTAAGAATATAATCAAACGAACTTTATAAATAACGGAAAGGCGTAACAAAATAGTTGCTTCCCTCTTATGTTTGATGTGTTTCCATCGGTTTCAGTTCGTAACCTGGATTTGTTTCCTCTCAATCGATTTATGACTTCCGAACAGCGGTATACTACTATTGCCTTTATTTATAGTATAAAGAGGAAATAAAGATCAGAGATACATAGGTGGAACCAAAAATAGAATAGAGAATAATAAGATTTTGAATGACGTAAAGAGAAACAATAAGTTAAATAGATTAGTCAAACTGAAGTCGGCAGAAGTCTCTGAAGGTTTTTGAGCAATATTGTTTTGAGTGGAAACTCACTGTGAATGTAACAAAAACTAAGATTGTAATTTTTTCAAAGAGAAAGTTTAAAAAGAATGTTACTTTTTAACTATGTATTGAAATCATTAAAATTAAGGATTCATATGTTTATCTTGGTCTGCTGTTTAAATATAACGGAAACTTCTTTCAAGCTCGACAAACATTGGTAGACCAAGCTCAAAAAGCACTTCATGCTCTTTACAAGAAGATACAAAATATCTCACTCCCGATTGATTTACAGTGACAATTATTTGATGCATTGGTGGTTCCTATTTTTGACCTGTTCCTCGGAAATATGGGGGTTTGAAAATAAAAATAAATACTGAAAAATTACATCTTCAGTTATGTGAGCACATTTAAGGGGTGCGATCCTCTACGCCAAATTTTATGATGTATGGAGAACTTGGAAGATTTCCTCTTGAACTGCATGCAGATCAAGTTAAAACTGATATGTTTTTGGCACAAGCTTGTAATAAATGATAAATTTATCGGGTAAATTGTAAAAGTTACTTTGGTACATGCATGAACATGAAGGTTATAATTTCAAATAGTTGTAACTATGTAAAATCTGTGTTTTATGACTGTGGCTTTTTTGAAATATATAATATTCTGGAGCAAGTTGATTATAATTATATTTAAACTAATGTAAGGTAGCGTCTGCAGGACCAGTTTATTCAAAAATGGTTCTCTGATATAAACAACTCATCAAGGGCGGAATTCTATTTACACTTTAAAGAAGAGTTTTGCTTAGAACCATATCTGTTAAAATTAAGGCGGGGTCATAGAGTAAATACATGTAAATTAAGGATATGTAATACAAAGTTTCCCATCGAAACAGGAAGATGAAGAAATGTACCACGAAATGAGAGAATTTGCCCACTTTGTAAAGCTGGTCTTGGGGATGTGTACCACTATATGTGTATATGTACCAATTGTGAAGTTAAAGATTTAAGGGGACGTTCATTCCTCAATATTATTTAAAATATCCAAATGTTAAAAAAAGTATTGGGCATGCTCAAATATTGTAATAATAATGTGCTGTCTAAGCTGTCAATTTTTATTCCAAAGGTAGAAAAGATGCTTGTTTGATATAAAATTGCAATAAACAAAGATTTATTTCTGAAGATGTATAATTTGAAAATGTATACTGTATGTATTATGAACTATGTATACTGTATGTATTATGAACTATGTATACTGTATGTATTATGAACTATGTATACTGTATGTATTATGAACTATGTATACTGTATGTATTATGAACTATGTATACTGTATGTATTATGAACTATGTATACTGTATGTATTATGAACTATATACTGTATGTATTATGAACTATGTATACTGTATGTAATATGAACTATGTATACTGTATGTATTATGAACTATGTATACTGTATGTATTATGAACTATGTATACTGTATGTATTATGAACTATGTATACTGTATGTATTATGAACTATGTATACTGTATGTATTATGAACTATGTTGTAATATATATTAATGTATAACATAGTCCTGTTACGCAGTCTTCTATGGCTGAATGTTCTTTAATAAACTATAAACTAAACTATAAACTATATATATATATATATATAAATGGTCTCCTAATTATGCAGTAAAAAATGAAAACTCTCATTCAGACCCTGTTGGTATATTTAATGAGCTATTAAAATGCAATATAATACAATTATAGCCTTTGGATGAGGTCGATACAAGGATATATTGACCTGAAAGAGGTATATTGACTGAGGACGATATATCCTGTGTTGACCTCATACAAAGGAGGCTATAATTGTTATATAATTAATTTCCGACCATATTTGTTTCAAAATCGTAAGTGAAAAAAAATCGATCATTTGATTTTGTTGGGAATTAATGAATATCATATTGTCTCTTAGACCATATACCTTTGAAAATAGAGTTTAACATGTGACCATCTTTGAACAAATCAAATTAGTTAAAATAATATTAAGAAATATAAATCATAATAGTAAGCGCGTCTGGCGGGGAAAACAGTCGATACTGGTATTTATGATTTGTGTATCTGTTCTTTGAAGAAGATCTACAATGTAGGTATTGGACATTTTATACGCATACCCCACAATTTGAACTACAGTCAGTAATTCAAAAAAATATTTACAAAGATAATGTATACAGTGATTTTAAACCTTTTTGTTAGTGTTTATTATTTCATTATGAGCAATGTGAGTTCTCAATGCGAACAGAAAGATTTGTAAATGTAACAATAGGTTTTATTACCACTAGATTGTATGTAAATGTTTAAATATCTGATTAAAACGATATATTTCTATGTCCTTGTTATAGAATAGATGTCATAAAAAATGCTGTTAATAACAAGAGACAGTTTATTATACACATATAAGCCTGTCTACATTTTGCATTTTTGTAAATATCGACAATGCAACTTCCCAAAGGAACTCCTGTTACGGCTAAAAATGTATCACTTTTACTATGAAATTAAAATATATATATATATATATATACAACTCGTCTAAACATCAACCCAACAATGTTAGATCTGTAAATTTGCTTTCGCAAATTTTTGGTTCTTCCCTCGCCGGGATTCGAACCCATGCTACTGTGATATCGTGACACCAAATCGCCTGCACTGCAGCCGTCCCGCTAGACCACACGACCACCTGGGCTCTCATAAAAGAGCTTTCGCTGGCCATGTGTTACCTTTCCACGTCAGTTTTAATCTAGCGGCGTACTACAGTACATGATATATAAGGCATGAAGTTGTTATTGTTACAGATCAGCTAAATTATCTATAGTAAAGGATCCTACAAATTAATGTAAGATACAGTCACAGAAAATAATTATATTCATAAGTACGTCTGAGTCAGTGACAACCCTACAACAGATGTATCCATCGGATCGCCATCAAAAATATATACAACTCGTCTAAACATCAACCCAACAATGTTAGATCTGTAAATTTGCTTTCGCAAATTTTTGGTTCTTCCCTCGCCGGGATTCGAACCAATGCTACTGTGATATCGTGACACCAAATCGCCTGCATTGCAGCCGTCCCGCTAGACCACACGACCACCTGGGTATATATATATATATCCTAGAATGGAAAGTTCATATGCATAACTATTTTTTTCAAATGTCAAAACATAGGGCTGTGCGGCATATTTTCAACGTCTATATGCTTCAAACTCCTTAGAGTTGAAACATTAAATAACTTCATACTAACTCTATCTTAACTTAAGGTCGATATGCATATGTATATGTACTGGTAACATTCTCAAAATATGTCTCTACGAGAGAAAACATAGAGATCCCATTTGGGAACCAGTACTTAAACCAAATTAATTATCAATCAATATATATAATATATATCTCCAAAATAGGCGTGGTTTGAGAAAAAGCTGTATTTACAAATTACATCCTATAAATGCTATATGTATTTCATTAGTGTGCCTAAAAACATTAATCTGACCTGAGCAAAGCAAAACATCAATACCAAAGATGCATAACTATAATCCTACAATGTAAAAAATGTGTATGTTTGTTATTATTATAAATTTTAAATATATGAATGGTATGCAGACATTAAACAGGGGATTCATTCAGGATGAGCGACATGAGGATTGCATTTTCTTTCCGTAATCAAATTATATTTTGTTCTCTCACTAAATAATTAAAAATTTGATGACTGGATTTAATCAAACTTGACGCAAAAAAGATACCGCACATACACTTTGCATTCATTTATTATCGTGGATAAATATTCGTTGATTGGGGAAAACTTCAAGGTAGTAGGCAATTTTTAATTCGTTGATCAATTTAATTTATTGTTCAACTGTTGAAAATGGGTATCTTACTAATATTAATAAATCCACATTCATTAAGAATGCTCCATATTTTTAATTGTATTTTGAAGTTGACAGTGATGGACGATTGAGAGCAAAACTGATGACAAAACAGATAATTAAGCATCATAATTGTGACTTATCTATTTCTATGTAACGACAATATATACTAGCAGCAGTTGCAAACTGATTACTAATTTAGGGAAATGTTGTATGATTGCTATTGAGACAACTTTCTAGTTACCCCAAACGAAGTGGATGTGATAAATTTTTTTATTGTAATTGTACAGCCTTCGACAGTGAGAACAACCAATATTGTATAGTCGGCTATGATATACCCTGACATGAAAAATACTAAACAATTGATTTTAAAAAAAGCTGTCCATTTTATAACAAAGCAGTTAGAATAGTTTTGTCATGGAAATGTACTCTTGATTCATATTCAGTTGAATGATTAAATATTTTACACTCGTTTTAGCGATAGGTTCAAGTGAAGTCCATATAAATGGTAACATAACAGCAGAAGTTAACAGCAGTGACATCAGACTGGAATGTTCATTTACATTAGGAGAGGGGGATAATTTTTTCTCGACTGCATAAACAGCAGCAAATGCAACAACTGATAAATTCATATAAATAGCAGGATATCAGAAGAATACTAAACCACTTTTTACATCGTTTGGCATGGATTTATTTGGAAATAAAACAACCTGAATACATTTTGATGAGAACCACAATATGTTTAAGTTTGCCTTTGACAATGTTACATGCAGACACGAACGCCGATATAAATGTTCACTATATGTTACATCAAGTGTTAGTGTCTTTCCAAGATTGTTCGAATCAGAAGCCATATGGATTTCTGTGACAGGTAATTGTAGCAAAATAGTTTATTGTGTTTAACTAGAAAAAACATTGCATAATTAGCTTTTTCATTAGTATTTTAATTCTATTAAACGTCAAAGTAACAGGTACGTAAATGGCTTGTCCTGCGATTTTTAAAAGAAATTGTATGCACGTAGAACTTATTAAAAGATAATGAAAAATCGAAAAATTTGATCACCGATCTAATTTCCGAGTTCCAGACATTTGAAAATGGTAAGAAAACAACACAAAGTACATAGACATAACGTCAAATTTAAACCAAAAATATGTAATTTCAAGCTTTAGTTAAACTGCAGTTTAAACCAATCCTACGAGTTTTCTATAAAAATCAAATGTTTTTAAGGTATTAATTTCCTTTCTTTTGATATATAATTTTCATGAGGTTACCGAACTCCTTTTTAATATATCATCCGTTGAAAGGTTGTTGCTGACAGGAAAAGAGAGAAAAATCATGACGTCGCCAAAAGGATTACGCAACGTCAAGGCTATATTAGCAGAATTGTAAAGACAACGACTGCTTCATTATAATGTGTTGGGCTATTCAAATGCGCTATAAAGCATATTATCCTGTCTGAAAAAAGGATTGATTAACTTTTATTGCTTTTTTTTTCTAGTGATTATAATAGACAAACTAAACTGAGAGAACGGAAACGAAAAATGTAGCAATTTTTCAATATATTATAGAGCATAAATGACCAGAACGGTAAAAGTGACGCCACTAAAAATTTAAATTATAACTAGATCTGTGTGGGTTTTTTTGTGTATTTTTTGTAATCAGCATTGTGTCTTCTAACATTAGGTTGAGGCAAACTATAGTTAGAGAACGGAAAACAATTTGGACGGTACGACGGACGGACAGAAGGACAAGTGTTAAACTTAATGCCCCCTCCGCTACAGCGGGTGTATAAAAAAAACCACAACAGTAAACTTTTATTTCCCCGATAGTTGCAGGAGGTCATGCATATAAAATATATAAAAGTATGTTCTAATGGCACGAGAACATAACACAAACATGAACACATACTTCGATCCATATAGTACTCGTCATTTGCAAACTTATAGTGTGTTTAAAATAACACGAAAGGAGATGTGGGATATAAATGTAAATTATAGGCAAAAAACAAACAAAAAGAATATTTCAAAGTTTCGAGGGAGTTTGAACGTATTAATTAGATGTTGCAGCGATTGGAAATCACCAACAGCATTATGTACCTCGTAATTTATGCCAATAATATTCCTTTTCGTACTTTAGAATTTTTTTGCAAAGTTTTTAGAAAATTGAGAAGAATTACGTATAGCAAAAATAAAACTCTAATTCTAAATTTTTATAGCAGCATTTGCACGTGTACATACAAACAGTATCAACTGAAATCGAAATATCTGTTGTTCCAAAATTTTGCGTATTTTAAAATGAATTGATTGATGCAAGCAGAAATTTCTAAATCTTCAGTATAATATTCTTGCTAATTATTTTAATGTTGACAGTGACGTAGCTAGGTAATTTTTACGTGTACGCCCGAACCTCGGCGAGAGATATGAGGGTCCAGGTCATGGCATTTGCTGGTAGATAGTTCGACGGAGCGAAGCCCCGGCCCGTAAGCTAGAAGGTTTTCGAGAGTGAGATACAATTTTCGTTATTAAAAGTTTTCATCAATAGCAACAAACTTAAAGAATCTAAATGATTTATTTTCAGTTATGTTTAGCTTATTCATTGTGTTAAGTTGGAATCTAATGGTCATTGGTTTCACAAAAAAATGTCCAAACCAGATACTTGAAAAGAGGGGTGAAAGATATCAGAGGAACAGTCAAACTCATAAATCGAAAATAAACTGAAACCATGGCTAAAAATGAAAAAGACAAACAGACAAAATAATAGTACACAAGAAACAACATAGGTGCTGAATCTTTATGTTAATTTATTCGTTAAAAAATTGTTGTTCCGATTTGATTCCAATTCTACGACAAAACGGTTACATGTTTGCCGATTATTGCGATCAATTGTATTGGTACAACAACCAGTTACCGTAACTTTTGTTTCTTGCCGTTTAATTCATGCAAAAATCGGCATGCTAGTCACCATTTTGTCGTTGCTTACAAGAGGAGTTTATGGTGATAAACACGTTCTATGTTTGAATATCGTTTCATTTAAAATTTCTAGTAGAAATCCTTTACAAAACCTATTAATTTCTGACAGTTGCTGGTACTGATTCAGTGGTATAATTATTTTGTTCAGTGTGACTAGAGATGTAAAGAGCATGATATGTTTGAACGACTTTTACAATAGTTTATAATTTCATAAATTATGAACACGGGCATGTGGACGCGACCGATAAATGTGCACTCTATTAGGAGGGGCTAACATACCATCAGAGATAAGAAAAGTCGACAATAGAAAAAATAGTTAGGTACCGTTTACAGAATTTTGACATATAACAAAAGCCATGGTTAGTGTCTAACGTCGTGAAACGGAGTTAATCTGTATATTTCAAATAAATATTTAGACGTGAATATGAGTAACTGTAGCTTGAAACAAGAAACAAATATTGAAGTTAGATCTTAGAACGACAAATATGAATACCTGCTTTTCGATAATTAGTTCAGAAATCCGTCTGTGTTTAATCGTGTTCCTATGGTTATGATTATGATTTTCATTACTAGTACGGTTGAAATTTAAATATATTTTCTTATAGTGCCACCTTTAAAACCAGAAAGCATTTCATTAGTACATATGCCAGCAGCGTCATCAGTGACAACAACAGATAATATGGATTATAGCTCCCCATCACCTGCAATAATACAGAAAAAACACGAGACAGTAGCTGCCTTGCAGAGCGTAACATTGAACAATACAATTACACTTAATCATTCTACCTTACCAACAACTGATTACGATACTTCATCTTCTATCCCCTTACAAACGAATTGTCATCCAACATTAGATATAGAACCAGTACATATTCAACACAACAACAAAAAAACAGAAAAAGGAATAGTTAAAGGTGATATCATAACTGTAATCTGTAGAGGAGATGTTGGAAAGCCTCCAGGGGAATATGTCTTTGAAAAGTATCTTAATGGACACATAATTCCTATACAAGATACAGTCATTGCAACATCAATATCGGAACTTTCTGATAATTGTTCCTTTTATCGCACAAGTAATCTCACGCTTCAAGTAACGGCTGAGGACAACAACGCAGTGATACGATGTGTTGTTAATTCGTCAATGGCAGACCCGGATATGTATGTAGAAACGGAGCCAATAGCGGTCTTCTGTAAGTATATACGTATTTAGATTATATTGATGGTAAATCTTTAATACCGTAGTCCCACTAGGCCACGATCGCACTACGATCTGTGAAAAAATTGCAAATATTGATGATCGTGGTACGATCGTGTAGGTCGCAGTAAGGTCGTACCACGGTCGTGGTGAGGTCTTCAAGATCGTGAAGAGCGTGGACAACTTTGAACATGTTCAAAACAATCGTGGTGCGGTCGTGGCGAAATCAGGTCGTAGTAGAAGCGTAGTGAGAGCGCACTAAGATGCGGTTGCGTGATTCTTCACCCAATCTAAAGCGGTGGAGGTGATTTCAACGCATGGACCTTCACCATTATGGTAAGATTGAACAATTTTCTCAATCCCAATGCCCTGCCAAGACAATTTGAGGCCACCAGTGCACATACCCATGACACGTGAATCTATCGAAGAAAAGGGATTCGTATCAGCTGTGTAATACTTTCATATGCAACTCATAAATTAGGGCGTTCACACAAACGCTTAGGGGCGTGCAACAGCATTCTATCTAATAGATAAATGACGTAAGTTGCAAGACACCAAACGGAAGATTCAAACCAGTTATATGCAGCATCGTCTCGACAAGACTGAACTTAGCTGGGACCTTTAAAAGGTGTTCCAGCCTGTGGTTGTGGCTCAGCGAGAGGCAGCTTCACAGATCACCGAAAATATGGCAGACCTTCCTGCAACAGTGCCAGCCAGCCATCCCTTTACCACCGCCAGAGTTTGCCGACCCACTACTCATTGCACCACCTACAGACACCGTCCTCGGAGCTCGAACACAGCAGCATTTGCAGCTCAGTATGACTTTTTCCGCCGACCACGCCTTTGGGATGCGATCTGAAAACGTTGGTAACTTTTGACGGCGATAATGATTTTATGGATAGAGTGAAGTACAAAGGAACCCTTGGCTTCTGGGAAGTCATGGTGAAAAAGAAACCATAATCGTTCGAGCTCGACGATCCTGACGACTATGCAGAGATCCTTAAAAGTTTCGGTACTATGTATAAAGGCAATTTCATCCTTTCAAGAACCCCGAAGGCGAATAAGAATTACATGTGGAAGGGAATCGTGTCCCACATCTACCAGAAGTATAAGTTTGGCATTGAGCTGCAAACCGTGCTTTTTTCAACTTCAAGCAGCTTCTCGATCGCTTGGAACTGTGTGCTGCAGCTTACCGAGCAGGAAGTAATAGTGTGCGCAACGAAATTGTATCGATTTTCCATGTTATGAAAAAGGGTAGGCATATCAGCATCGAAGAATTTATGGCGCTTCATCATAGCATCCTATAAGTAAATGTTGTAAATCAAGAAAGGATACGCCTGAAAGTACGCATACGGTGGTAGAGGACTGTTTGAAACAATCGCCAGTTTGACTCGACACATGTTTACTTCATCTGCCACCAAAACCACAGGAAGTAAGGCCGTGAGTGCAAACACCAATGCAGCCTTGAAAGGTGTTGCAAAAGGAGCCCCAAAGCCGTCGACTGCGTGGTTGATAAAGTTACTCGCCCTCGAAAACGCAGAATGTCCACTCAACAGTCCAGTGTTCAACTAAGCAAAGCGCAGCAAACCAAGTTGAACAACCTGATCTCCGGTTCTGGCATTGGTACCATCCACGAATTCGTGCAGCGCTTTAAATAAATACATATGTCCAACATCCTTATAACCACCAAAGGGTTGGCCTTCGACGAAAGTCTCCAAGAATATCAGGTTCACGAATACGAACCTCAAGCTGGTGCCAACCTGATTAATCCACTGAGATCCGAATCAACATTGAAACCCAAGACTTGTTCCTCCATCCCGCTGAAAATTATTTCTTGGTAGAGGGGTGACTGTACAATAACGACGGTAGTGCATCTGCTTATGCAGATCTAGTGTCTCTCATTCTTAATGGGATCATGTATCTCTTCAAGACCACCAGTTACAATTAATGCAAGCTCTCAAGCTAGCTGATCGAACATCCCAGTCGTTGCCATCATCATGCTGGGAATGTTGATTTATCCCAACAATTTCTCCAAATTCCAAGGATTCAACTAGCTGTGGTACAAAGAACCATCTACTGTTCCGAGGCCGAAAACACAGGGTTTGCAGCAGGTCATGGGTATATTATCACCAAGCCCGCCAACAAAGGATCGTTTTCATTCACCATACCTCGGAGACACATTTTCGGCTTTGCATACGATTACAACAAGATTGTGTATGGATCAGGCACGAATTGTCACTCGTACGCGTCTCGAACGACAATGCCATCCTGCTACTGCCGTCAACGACGTGGCGAAAATCAACCTATGGACGTGGCGAAAATCAACCTGTGGACGTGGCGAAAATCAACCTGTGGTCGTGGCGAAAATCAACCTGAGTAAGATCTCTTGGTTTGTTCCTCGCGTCCTTCCTTCCTTCCGATGAAAACAAAACTGCGGTTGTACAAGACCATCCAGAGCAAGAGTAAGATCGATTCTGATTTCCGAATACGACAGTGTGATTCTACAAGTGTTACCCCAAACTTACAGTTCCACTGGCGTTTGTCTGCAAAGAGCGGTCGGGAGAAACCGAGATACATCATCGTAGTACGATCAGACTCAAAATGCAATCGTGTTCGACCACTGCCAGTTGCGAACTATCTACGTCATTCTCATCGCAGAAAGCTTCCCGGCGGTAGACTTCAATGCGAGTTTCACACAATAAAGATCGCCAGAGTGTACAAGAAAGTCGCAGAGTTCTTAAAAAAACTACTTCAACATTAACCTCTCTGATTTCGTCGAACTGTACCCACTTCTTGTCATTGATGTGAGTCACCAGTACGAGCGGTTGAAAGAGTCGAGCGTTGACATTCAGATCCTGATCGAGTTCGAGCGCAAAGTACCTGCAAACACCGAGGTATTTGCACTTGTGATTTCCGACAGAATCCTGTAGTTTGAATCCGATGGTCAGAAGATTAATGTTGTGTACAAAAGTTAAAAAAAAAGGATAAAATTCACCTTCAAACAACTCCTCTTTACCAGCCGCCTTGCCGAAGCATATGCAATCGTGGTGAAGGTAATTAAACAACTTACAAGTATGACGGTATCGAAGAGTGGAAGCAAATATACATATATGTATGTGACAATGGTGTATCATAAATAAATCGATAACATATGGTTCAAGCAAATTGATAAACACACCAACCCCAAACATGGGTTTTCTTTCATCGTTTCTAAAAACGATAGCCAAATCCTTGCCGGTTCAACCCCACTGCAACTTAAGGAATCCAAGACCTACGAGATGGCATTGGTGAACCTGGAAACCAATAACTCCATCCCTAAAATTCATATGCATACAGGTAACAATTCCTTCTGCTGCTCTCCCGGCGATGGTACCAACTGGTTTTCCATCGCACTGAGCACATGTTTCTATGACATTAAAGACATTAACAATGAAATCCAGCGGAAGCTACGGCTCAACAAACACAAAATGATGATCATCGATGCCACCTGGGCGACCCTAAGAGCAACGATGACTCTCGCCAGACTCTATCAACGTTGTCAATAGCATCAACACCGTCTTGGGATTCAAGTGGCCGATTTAAACGTTCGGTTGTTTGATCACAAACGTCTATACAAGAAGGGAAGCACATTGTAAATATCATCAGAATCAACAGTATTCTTGGGAATAGTGATATTAGTGCGGCGGCTACACGTATATTTCAGACGATTTGTACACATCCTGCTACAAGCATGACATTTGGCATAGACCTTCCTCAACTATTACTCTTTCATTTCAGAAACGGAGACATCTGCAAAAAATGTCTAACTTCCGGTGAAATCCAAAATGGCGGTTATCATACTTAAATCCGCCCTATATCGAAGGCTAATATGTGAAAAGGTGTTATTATCATGCTACTAGTATAATATTAAGTACCAACCTTTGTTATCTACTACCTTTGGCTATATGATAGAGGTTTATTGTCTTCAAAAACCCTACTTCCGGTATAGTCAAACATGGCGCACATACTACTAGAATAAGCTTATTTTTAGGGAGGGTAAATGAAATGTGTTTTAATGTATTGCTACTATCATTACATTGTGCAGCAAACCTTTCTTTTGTGCTTCTCGTGGATACAATGTATAAGACATATCTCTTTAAAAACCTTACTTCCGGTAATATCCAAAATGGCGGACATAGAAATATCTATTTTCTATTTTAACATTCAACTTTTTTCAAAATAAAAAGAAAATGCTTTTGTTGTGGGTTTTGTTGCTTGTCATTAAACTTTGTTTTCTAGTTGTCCTCAAAACCACTAAATTATTCTGATCTAAATTTTTTAATAACACTTCCGGTAAAAAAAACATATGGCGTAGATTTAGGAAATGAGTCCTCAATCCACATCTTTGATTTAGAGTTTTTGATAGATTGGTTAAAACAAAATAAAATTACTAAAACACTAAAAACAAAACCAAATTACTACTATTTGGCTAAAAATATTCATTCATTGTCACCACCACATGAAAACAAAGCAGTGCAGGGGAGACCCGATTTCCCACATTAACAACGACCGCGACATCCTCTGTATTTGTATCTGTATATACAATTGAGAATGGAAATGGGGAATGTGTCAAAGAGACAACAACCCGACCGACAAAACAACAGCAGAAGGTCACCAACAGATCTCCAATGTAGCGAGAAATTCCCGCATCCGGAGGCGTCCTTCAGCTGGCCCCGTAACAAATATATACTAGTACTAGTACTATACCTCGAGCCAATGTAGAAAAGTAAACGCATAACAATACGCACATTTAAATTCAGTTCAAGAGAAATTCGAGTCTGATATCAGAAGATGTAACCAAAGAAAATGAAAAAAATGACAATAATACATAAATAACAACAGACTACTAGCAGTTAACTGACATGCCAGCTCCAGACTTCAATTAAACTGACTGAAAGATTATGATTTCATAATGTGAACATCAGGCACAATCCTTCCCGTTAGGGGTTTAGTATCATACCATCATAACATATATGAGAAGAACATAACCCGTGTCATGCCAACAACTGTTTTTGATAAATGTGTTTAGTTCCGATGCAAAAACCCTATAAGTGAATCAATATTAACGCCAAAATATGCAATCTTTAATTACCTGACAACAGTATCACGGTTTGGGTGGTGAAGCCGTCAACAAGGCCTTAAGGTCTGGATTGTACCTGGAGCGTGGTGGATGCGTTTGCGCAGTGAATCCCAGTGTCAACGGTCTCTACCTCAAATCCTCAATCGCCCGGATTACCTATGGGACTGGACTTTATACTTGAAGCGTGGTCAGCAATTCCACGACGGAGCTGGTCTGATCTTATATTTGGATGCTAACAGCCTCTTCAAAAACATTCCCCTCCTCGGTATGCTCCTATAAAATAAATGAACGATTTAGATTCTGGGTACCGGCGACTATAGTCGAATGTGTGTAGAATCAACTCGAAACAGACATTGAAGGTATCAAACTACATTTAACGTCTATGTACGTCTGGACAAAGCTGTATCTGTAACACTGGGTGCTTGTTCTGTGAATAATGGTGTTAACCAGCAGTACTCTGGGTTCAGCTTTGACCGACACAGGTGTTATAGCCACCCTTCCTCTGGGATTTCTATCTTGCTTGAATGCTACCACCGTAATGGATCTCACACTAATTTCGAGGCATGTAACCAAAAAGAAAAAGAAACACTACGATACTTTGCAATTGGCCCAGTCCAAAAAGTCCTTGGTTGAACAATGTGTCAGCTCTGCTTTAGCTGATGATGAACAGATCGATGATGCCGAGTTTGCCTCAAAAACTACTACGACCATAAAGATCAGATGCAGCAACCCATGTCCAGTTTCAGCGAGGATCTGTCAAAATGTTCCTTTTAGGTTTTTCCTACCATCCTCAATTCAATGGTTTGAACCCAATTTTCAGGCCTTAACAACATATTCTCACACTTCCAATCATACCATTTTTATCAAAAATATAAAAGTCGTGGTAATCATAGCCTGTGCGCCTGTTTTTTTTTTCCATATCATAGCTCACGATTTGCACAGCTCCATCGGTCTCTCTCTTTGTCCAGACGGTGGTCAGCTGCTTGTTTAGTCTTTCATGTCCCCAAGTGCGGATATTTTTTCTCTTTCCAGCACAAGGTTATAACTTTTGCGAACCAACACTTCATGTCAACATTTTAAATGTCTTTGACAGTCCAGGGTGAGTCCTGACCTACTTCTCGCCATTTGAGGGTTTCCTCATCAGTATTTTCCCAAAATTTCTACCTCTTAACTCTTAACTCTCTGATCAGACATATTTGTAATCTTACAATCCATTGTGTTTATTCTATCTGTGGATTTGTTTTGGTGTATTTTTTTTCCCCACAAAATTACATTTTCCCACGACCCCAACTCCCACGTGTTCCCTTCAAACCCAACCAACAACGTTTTGCCCTCTTAACCTCGTCAACGAGCGTGCAAGATTTTCGGATTTTTAGGTGCGGTCCCAGCAGAAATTACCCTCAAAATGTTCACGCGTATTTCGATTGTTAGTCCCTTGTTACTGCGCGGAATAAATTGACTATATACCATTTGTTCCTCTTTTTATAAACTTCCGAATGAGGTAAAAGGTAGGTCTGTAATTAAGGGCTGAAGGGTCGCAGCAGTCCATTCCATTATTCAAAATATCCATTTCATTATTCAAAATATCCATTTCATTATTCAAAATTGACTGTTTCTTATTTTTCACGCGTATTTTGACATTTACGTCCCCCGTAACCCCTCTAATGGTCATTGCAGCACATATCGTTTATACTCAATCTATTACTCTATCAATAAGCTTTTATTTGGTGCATAAATTTTGCCTTTATTTAGGGATTGTGGGGTTGCAGTAGTCCATTCTATTATTCAACATAAGCTATTTCTTATTGTTCAAGCGTATTTCGATATTTAGGTCATTCGTTACTTCTCTTATATGCGTTGCGGAACTTGTTGACTATATACATTTTGTTCCTCTCGTAATAAGCTTTCGAATGAGGTATAAGGTTTATCTATAATAAGGGGGTAAAGGGTCGCAGCAGTCCATTCCATTATTCAAAATATCCATTTCATAATTCAAAATTGGCTATTTCTTAATTTTCACGCGTATTTTGGCATTTAGTTCTTCTAATATTCGTTGCAGAACATATTGACTATATACATTTTGTTCCTCTTGTAATCAGCGTTCGTATGAGGTATAAGGTTTATCTATAATTAGGGGCTAAAGGGTCGCCGCAGTCCATTCCCTTATTCAAAATATCCATTTCATTATTCAAAATTGGCTATTTCTTCCTTTTCACGCGTATTTTGGCATTTAGGTCTTCTAATATTCGTTGCAGAACATATTGTTAATATAGATTTTGTTCCTCTTGTAATCAGCTTTCGAATGAGGTATAAGGTTTATCTATTATTAGGGGCTAAAGGGTCGCAGCAGTCCATTCCATTATTCAAAATATCCATTTCATTATTAAAATTGGTATTTCTTTATTTTCACGCGTATTTTGGCATTTAAGTCTTCTAATATTCGTCGTGGAACATATTGACTATATAAATTTTGTTGCTCTTGTAATCAGCTTTCGAATGAGGTATAAGGTTTATCTATAATTAGGGGCTAAAGGGTCGCCGCAGTCCATTCCATTATTCAAAATATCCATTTCATTATTCACAATTGGCTATTTCTTTCTTTATAAAGCGTATTTTGGAGTTTAGGTCTTCTAATATTCGTTGCGGAACATATTGACTATATACATTTTGTTCCTCTTGTAATTCGCTTTTGAATGAGGTATAAGGTTTATCTATAATTAGGGGCTAAAGGGTCGCATCAGTCCATTCCATTATTTAAAATATCCATTTCATTATTCAAAATTGGCTATTTCTTACTTTTGACGCGTATTTTGGCATTTAGGTCTTCTAATATTCGTTGCGGAACATATTGACTATATACATTTTGTTCCTCTTGTAATCAGCTTTCGAATGAGGTATACGGTTTATCTATAATCAGGGGCTAAAGGGTCGGCGCAGTCTATTCCCTTATTCAAAATATCCATTTCATTATTCAAAATTGGCTATCTATTAATTTTCACGCGTATTTTGGCATTTAGGTCTTCTAATATTCGTTGCGGAACATATTGACAATATACATTTTGTTCCTCTTGTAATCAGCTTTCGAATGAGGTATAAGGTTTATCTATAATTAGGGGCTAAAGGGTCGCAGCAGTCAATTCCATTATTCAAAATATCTATTTCATTATTCAAAATTGGACATTTCTTACTTTTGACGCGTATTTTGGCATTTAGGTCTTCTAATATTCGTTGCGGAACATATTGACTATATACATTTTGTTCCTCTTGTAATCAGCTTTCGAATGGGGTATAAGGTTTATTTATAATTAGGGGCTAAAGGGTCGCAGCAGTCCATTCCATTATTCAAAATATCCATTTCATTATTCAAAATTGGCTTTTTCTCAATGTTCAGGCGTATTTCGATATTTAAGTCCTTCGTTACTCTTCTAATATGCGTTGCGGAACATATTGACTATATAACTTTTGTCAGGAGCCTGTAATTCAGTGGTTGTAGTTTGTTTATATTGTTTATGTGCTAAATATTTGTTTTTCGTTCATTTTTTTACATAAATAAGGCCGTTAGGTTTGTTGTTTGAATTGTTTTACATTGTCTTATTGGGGCCTTTTATAGCTGACTATGCGGTATGGGCTTTGTTCATTGTTGAAGGCCGTACGGTGACCTATAGTTGTTAATGTCTGTGTCATTTTGGTCTTTTGTGGATAGTTGTTTCGTTGGCAATCATACCACATCTTCTTTTTTATATTTCCTCATTTTTACGCATGTTGTGGCATTTAGGTCCTCCGTAAACCCTCTTATGGTCATTGCGAATCAAAATATAGCTTTAGTGTCAACAGTCAATTTTTTTAATATTTTTTCACTATTCACCGCTTCAATTTGAATAATGAAACATAAACTATTTCATTATTCATTATTCATTTTTCAATATTGAATAATGAATAGTGAACTATTTCATTATTCATCATTGAATAATGAATAATGAACTATGAATAATGGACGTACTTCAGCAGCGGTTAAAATTGAGTCTAATGTAAAACTGTTAGATAAGTAAAGACTCTTAATGTCTTGCACATTTTCGACTGTAGGTAAACTAATAAGAAAAGAAAAAGATATAAATAGTAAATTCAAATCGTATGAATCATATGAATAATATTAGCGAACAAACAAAGTATCACATTATGTCTTCGGACAATTGTAAGATGCAATAAGATAGACTAAAAAAGTATCGAAAATATAGCACAAAAGAAATCATAAAATAACTCAGTGTAATCCCAATTTAAGATGCAAACACATCAAAAGAAAAAGAAAATCACACCATATCTCCACCTCAGATCTCCACATGACACAAAACAAAAACCAACTGCTATCAACAAATAAGACGCAAAGAGTCACAAGAAATAAATAAAAAAATCCATTCGCGGGCAACTACCGACTTATTATACTGTATGATCGAACACAAACATAGCCAAAATATGACACCAAAGAAATAAGACGCAAACTAAATTACAAGAAATTGCAAGATCAATAAATAATGTATAAAAAATTATTCCGAACGACAATTGGTTACCAACACAAACAAAAGGAATACAACGATATAAATCTATGCTACCCCTAAAACTCAACTTCACAATGGTCTACCTATCCGGGTTACTGTATAACTGAGGTGTAACAAAATGTGTAACAAAACTTTTTTTAAATAATACAGAAAATATGACTGTCGGTGTAATTGTAATTGTTTAAGAAAATAACATGTCAAACATGCAAATATTATTAAAAAAATTTTTTTTAAATCACTTAAAAATCATACTGTATATAGGACGGGTGTGTTCGATGCGTAAATTAATTAACAAAACCCCGTCATATAACATCCAACTTTGAAATTGCGTCCAAATGTCAAATTTAGGTGTGCCACTTTGGGAATGGTCTTAAACGATTGACAATTCATTTCTCAATTTTTGAAATTTTCCCCTGATTTTTTCTATGTCGAGCAAAAAAAAGTAGCAGTTTATAAGGAGACCCCCTAAATGACGTAACAACTTGACTTATGGTCGTTTTAAAAACGATTGTTTGCAAGTTGCATTGTTAAAAATTGTACAATTTGAAAATTAAACGACGTGAATGCAAATATTTATAATGACTTTACGGAAAGTAACTTTTGTGACATCTTGACAACCGTATACAAAGTTCAATCCACGTTTCTACCTTCTAAACACAAGAGGTCGAATTATTTTGTTCTCTTTAAACCGCATATCGGACTGTAGTAAATAATTATAAATGAAGATTTCAATCTGAATGTTACCTGTACATGCTATTGTGACTTTATTTCTTTACAATATAGATAGATTATAGAACATTTCAGGGGCGGATCCAGGATTTTGGAAAAGGGGGGGGGGGGGCGAAGTAATAAATTTCGCCGAGCGGAGCGAGGCGAACAATTTATTGGGACCTTTTTTTTTGGCTAAAAAACATAAAATAAGTATTTATGCATTTAGATTAAAGTGTAGGGGCTGGACATTTTTGCTGCCGTATTCTCTACATTGATTATCTATTATAAAATGATTGAATGGATCCAAAACTATGTACTATTTAATATATTTGAAATGGAATTTGTCAGTAAAAAATGGACATGGGAAATTCCCGTTTGTTGTATGGTTAGTTAGCATAACTTTACAGATTTCTTGTTGTGAACAAGATATACGGCTATTCAATGAAATTTATAATACGACCGACACGAATTAAACAAACAAGAAATTTTTATCCATTGAAATGTTTGGTTGAAATGTTTCACCCAACAATGGAAGCGAGGGGTACAAATCAACCAAAAGGCTACGAATGAATCGGAAACGAAAATGAAGTTGTGAATAACGTTCGACACATGGAGTCATATAGGCCACACCCAGCAGGCCGGTTGCAGTCGGGCTTTGAAAAAAATATTCAGTATATTAGTTCGGCGGAACAGATCTTCCGGCCAGATATGGGATTTACATGCAATCCTCCCTCCCCCCCCCCCAAAAAAAAAAAATACGCCCGTTTTTTTTTTAGAGTGTTATGGAGTATAATTTTCTGTTGGGTGGAATTGTGATAAAGAAGTCGATACGTCCTTGCTCAATACTTTGAAGGCGTCATCCTTAGCCTAAACATGTGTTACTGTAATCTGAATTTCAAAATGACTGAGTGACGGTTTTTTTTTCGACGTACTTGTCAACTCCACCGTAGCGAATCACGTAACTTTGACATAATCAATAATATATTACAGTGAATACGAGCGACAAAAAATATCTTTATAAGTGGAGAACTGTCACATTAAAATTAAATACACAGCAAAATTCACGAAGTCTAGGCTGATTATTAATCATTTTATTAAAAAACAAAATAGTGCCAGCAAAGGGGGGCGTACGCCCTCTACGCCCTCTGAATCCGCCACTGCATTTGTTCATTACCACACACAAGTTACTCATTGACAATCAGTTATTTATTTAAGTCTAAATATAGCTGCACGTCGATCGAATGGAATTCTTCCTGTACAATTTACTTCCGTGTTTATGATGTACTAGTGTAATGGATAGAATATTATATTTACTGATTGGGTTCGGGTTTGTGTGGACTGAGTACACACATTTTGGTTAGTATGAAAACAATTTATCAACACACTTATTCAATATCTTGACAAATCTGAATTTATTCGCAGTAACTCTATACCTTTCAAATTTAAAATCCTAGTATGAGGGTCTAGAAAGTGTTTACAAAATAAAGAGATAACAAAGGATAATAAACAAATTTAATGTTTAACTGTCATTTATGGATTTAAAATAACAAATATACGGTATGGACTTTGTTTATTGTGGGAGGCCATTCGGTGATATATAGTAGCTATATATTTAATTTGTCATTTGGTTTCTGTCGGAGAGTTGTCTCATTGAAAATGATGTCACATCTTCTTATTGCATAAATATCAATTATATGGTCATTTTTATAAATTCATTGTGTACAAAGGTATGAATTGTTCTAAATACTGAAGATTTTCCTATCCCAACCAAAGATAACTTTAGCATTATCATGATTATTTGGCACAGCTTTTTTGGAATTTTGGGTCATCAATTTAAATCAACTTTGTCCTTGTTTGGCCTTCTAACTGAACGTCACTGGTGAGTCTTATATAGACTGACGTATTAAATTACAGGCCTAGTACCTTTGTCTTGATGACTATATTAGCATGCAAAAATGTACGTTTGTATTGTTTATTTGTGTATTTACCTGTCCTGAATGTTCTGGGTTTTTTTCCTGTAGTCCTGTCATGTAATGTTGTCAAATAGTTATATTTAACGTTGCTTTAAAGCCCGAGGTTCAAACCACCATTTATTCTTAAAATGTCCTGTACCAAGTCAGGAAAATGGCAGTTGTTATCTTATAGTTTGTTTCTCTGTGTGTTGCATTGTCGTTTGGTTTTCTGTTGTTTCGTTGCTGTAATGGCCTGACCACTAAGTATAACCGACGATTGGGCTCAAACAGAAAAGAGTATTAGGTGCTGATACTTTTATCAAGAGTCAATCTAACAAATGGTAAAAAGCTGAAAATACAAATAAAAAACAATTTTACAATGTGTCAATTAATGTGTATATCAAAAATAATAGATAGCACAGTCCGTTGAATGCGAGAAAATGTTGTACTTTCAAGAACGGTTAAATTTTAGGTATTTCACGGAGAAAAGGTTCAAATATGTAGGACAATTTGAAGGGTTCAAATACAATGTTGTAAAATTAACTCACTCTGTGGTTAGCCTTGAATTGTGTCCAAGATGACGTTTGTCCTTAGAATGTTCTCCAGTACTGTTATGACCTTGCAATCTTCAGTTTTAGATTTGTGTGAGAGAGGGAAAGGTAGCGACGATACGATGTTTTAACGTTCTTATAAGGTTAAATGTGAATAATCCTCCTAGACTGGAACACATAAAAAGATAAAGAATGTAATCAAACGAACTATATAAATTACGGAACGGCGTAACAGAATACTCCCCGTCTGGTGTCTATCGGATGTCACTATTCTATTAACTCTTCGCAAATGAATACAAGATGTAGATAAATAAATAAATTCCAATATAAATTGAATATATACAGATGATATAACCACTATTGGTCGTGTGAGAAATATTACGTCTCAACTTACGACATTTCACTATAAAGTTGCCAGAATAGATTAATTCCACGGAAAACTGGGTTCGGCACAGTTTTTTGTCCAATGAAGAAGGATTTCTCCAATAAGATCGCTGTGATTCGTAGAATGTTGCATAGCTGTTGTTTAGATAGTAGGAACTGTTTTCTTCAACGTTGTTAGACGGCGACGACAGTTACATGTGGTCCTCCGATGGGTTTGATGAGAGGTAATAATTGATTCTCTTTCGGATAGGCGAAAAGTCATATATTTTTGAGTATCAGACGAAATTAAGCGTTTCGCCTTAATGTTCAATCCTGCTGATCTTGCTGTTTTATCTTTGAAGTGGCGACCTCGATGTTTGATTTCGTCATGGTAATGTCCAACAAAGGGTGTTGCTTTGTGATGATGTCCAGATACAAATACTGGTTCCTTTTCACTAAAATTCAAGTCACATTTGGCAATACTGCTTCCTCCTCCGAGTAGAGGTTGCTTGCTCAAAGCCAGATTGATATTGGCAATAGGTCCTTCTATCGGAATGGGTTTGTGAATACTACTGATTTCCTCACCATGAACTTCAAGTCCTGAAGATTTCAGAATGAAATTTTCATTTTCTATAGATTTTTGTTTAGAAGTCAAAGATTTTGCTTTTGGTGACGCCAGTGATGTTCCTTTAGAGGAATTCGTGTGTTTACCAGGCTTGATACTAGGTCTTGTACATTCAAGAAATTGTATTGAATGCGAATTTGGGAACTTGGCATTCGAATGAAAGTTTTTGTCGTTAGACTGAACAACAATTAGATTCTTGTCCTTGACGGCTATTTCCGGCCTTGAGGCAAGATTTTGTTCTAATTCCGTGATTGCACGTGAGTTATTTTTGTGTTGATTTCCAATTATGACCCACCAAGTCTCAACTTTTGGGCAAATGGAGTTCAGGATGGTCCTAGGCGTTGTTCAAGGACGTGGTGTGCCTCTATAAGGTCTCTTCCAATAAGGAGTAGAATTTGACAACGTTCCTCTTTTGGTGGAATGCTTCCTCTGAGTTCTTTCAGATGAGGACGATGCATTGCGACTTCAGGAGAAGGAATTTCGTCTCGATGAGCTAAACTGAGAACTTTCAGATTGTTGTTGTCTAGTGATGTGAAGTGCGGTGGTATGTCGTTCACTTCCACACTCACTACAACTGATACTTGCATTGCAGTCCCGACTACGGTGTGTGGCTGACTCACAACACTTGTAGCATACATTGTTTTGTTTTAACAGTTCTTTGCGTTCCTCGATTGATTTGGCTCGGAATGCTCGGCATTCATTCAATGTATGCTTTGTCTTGTGTAGGATACACAGATCTTGTTGTTGACTGCTGTCTTCAGTTTGCTGTTCAACAGCCGTCTTATGAACGTTGACTATAGAGAACGTCTGAGATGCGAACCTTGGCGTAGCGGCCTTTGTACTAGGCGTGACTTTTGACCCAAAGATGAACCCACGATCGTTCTTTATTTTGCTGATTTCCATGATGAAGGCAGAGAATTCTGTGACGGGTGGAAATGCATATTCATATTTAGACTTGTATCTTGAAGCCCTTGTTATCCACTTTCCTTGGAGTCCGTATGACAGTTTTTTCACATTAGGATTTACCCCGAAGTAAGCTAGCAAACATCCCAGCTTGGGATTTTCTTTGTGATATTCTATTTCTGAGATGATATCTGACAAATCGTACATGAATAATTGTCTTTATTTGTCAGTGTTGGAAAGTTGTCAAGTTTGTTGACTAGTGACGTTTGCAACATTATTGGAGCACCATATCGATCGTCCAGTCTTTCCCATAGTCTGTGTAGGCCTCTTGTTGGGTTGTTGGCATTTGATGCCCTTATACTCATGGTATGTTTACCAGACTCTAATCCAAGCCATTTAATAAGTAGGTCTATCTGTTCCGAGTCTGAAACTTGTAGTTCGTCTATGACGTTTTTAAAGCTGGATTTCCATGTATGAAAGGAATCTGCCTGGTCGTTAAAGCTTGTAAGACGGGAGAACAGCAAGTCCTTGCGAAGGAGAAATCTGGTTATCTCTAACGTGGAATTGTTTTGCTGCAGGTGTGCAGAAGGGGTCTCTTCTATAACGCCTTTTTTCATGTGTGAGACAGGCATCTCTTCTATAATGCCTTGTTTTTGTTGGAGACAGGGATCTTTGTTGAAACGCCCTGTTTTCCTATGCCAATTACGTTCCTAGATCCTGGAATAGATTAATTTTTAGTGACTTAACATGTGCAGGTAAGACAGCAGATATAACTGACGGCAAAGTCAATGCAACCGATGATACGAACTCATGTGCTTTATGACTAAGCTTAACAGGAGTTTTTTTTTCTTTACATGGTCTGTCAATTCATGTTCCGCGGTTGCTACAGGATGTGTGTTTATAAAATTTTGCACTCGTTGGAGAGGGTCTTCTGTCTCATTAGGAAGATCGTCCAACGCTTGACTGTCTTCGTACTCCAGGATACTTACCTCGGCTTCTGCTGCTGCAGCTTCTCTCTGTGCTTCGAGGAGGTTCAAATTGGCCTTTAGTTCAGCCTTTTCACGACTGACACGTGCAACCTCTTGTTCTAGTTGAGCCTTTCTGCGTATGACCTCCTGTTCAAGTTTAGCTTTTCTTTGTGCTGCCTCTTGTTCCATTTGAACTTTCCTTTGTGCAGTACTAGTTCCAATTGAACTTGTCTTTGTAAGGCTTCTTGTTCTGCTTGAATGGCTTGTTACTCTATTTCGGCTTTGATTTCAGTTTGTCTGAACAGAGCTGTTCCTCTAATAATGCCTCCTGTTTAATGATCAAGGCATGTTTTTCAGCAAAGGCTATTTTTGACTTAGCAGTCTCTGCTTTGGCACGCTTCCTCCGTGCCAGGATCTACATATCGGAGTTGTTTGAGCTTCCGCTATGAGAGGTGTTCTTACTTTTAGATGTTTTTGTTTTGGTGGATTTAGCCTTTGTGAGGGCAAGGCGATGCTCGTGTAGTTTTTCCATAACCAGTTCCACTTTGGACAGACGAAAATCCAAAGAGAGTTTACATGGCTCTGTTTCTTTTAGACTCTCCAATGTTCTGGTCCTTTTTAGAAAGTCTAGGTATTTATCTGTGAGCCTACGATAATTATTACAGGCTTTGACAAGTTTGTCCTGGACTGTTAGGAGTTGCTGAAGCTCGTAAGGAGGCGTTGTGACTTCCAATAACTGGGATTCAATGTCTGTCCATAGAGCCTTGTGTTCTTGTCAGAACTTGTCACGTTTTTCAGTGAAAGCTCCTTTTCCTTTTTCCGTGAGGTCACGTACTCGTCTAGTCTCGGAATTTTCATCTAAATGAGTTGTATTAGACGGATTTTCTATTAGTTCAGAGACATCTCCTCTGGGGCTGTATCTCTTCTTAATGTTCCACGTGACTGGGATCCATGTTGACTCAATGTTGTTGGGTTCCTGCCTAGTACACACAAGATATGTAGTCCACTGACAGTTTAAAGGTATGTACGTTGCTACGTTGTCGTTCCTTGTCTGGATATGTAAAGACAGGTTGTCGTCAATTTACTGTACGTCAAGGGATGGCGCGTGCATGCAGGGCTCAACTGGCAGGTTGCAGTTGTAGAACTAACGTGGAGTGGCGTTATCTGTGAGACACAACAGGCAAGTTGTAGACTTTTTACTGTAATGGCCTGACCACTTAGTATAAACGACGATTGGGCTCAAGCAGAAAAGACTACTAGTATCAGGTGCTGACACTTTAATCAAGAGTCAATCTAACAAATGGTAAAAAGCTGAAAATACAAATAAAATACAATTTTACAATGTGTTCAATTAATTTTATTAAAACGAAATGTCAAAAAAAAATAGATAGCACAGGCGTAACAGAATAGTTGCTTCCCTCTTATGTTTAATGTGTTTCCATCGGTTTCAGTTCGTAACCTGGATTTATTTTCTCTCAATCGATTTATGACTTCCGAACAGCGGTATACTACTATTGCCTTTATTTATAGTATAAAGAGGAAAGAAAGATCAGAGATACATAGGTGGAACAAAAATAGAATAGAGAATAATAAGATTTTAAATGACGTAAAGAGGGACAATAAGTTAAATAAATTAGTCAAACTGAAGTCGGCAGAAGGCTCTGAATGTTTTTGAGCAATATTGTTTTGAGTGGAAATTCACTGTGAATATTACAAAAACTAAGATTGTAATTTTTTCAAAGAGAAAGTTTAAAAAGAATGTTACTTTTAAACTATGTATTGAAATTATTGAAATTAAGGATTCATATGTTTATCTTGGTCTGCTGTTTAAATACAACGGAAACTTCTTTCAAGCTCGACAAACATTGGTAGGCCAAGCTCAAAAAGCACTTCATGCTCTTTACAAGAAGATACAAAATATCTCACTCCCGATTGATTTACAGTGACACTTATTTGATGCATTGGTGGTTCCTATTTTTGACCTGTTCCTGGAAATATGGGGGTTTGAAAATGAAAATAATACTGAAAAATTACATCTTCAGTTATGTGAGCGCATTTAAGGGGTGCGATCCTCTACGCCAAATGATTATGATTTATGATGTATGAAGAACTTGGAAGATTTCCACTTGAACTGGAGATCAAGTTAAAACTGATATGTTTTTGGCACAAGCTTGTAATAAATGATAAAAAATTATCGGGTAAATTGTAAAAGTTACTTTGGTACATGCATGAGCATGAAGGTTATAATTTCAAATAGTTGTAAATATGTAAAATCTGTGTTTTATGACTGTGGCTTTTGTGAAATATATAATATTCCGGAGCAAGTTGATTATAATTATATTAAAACTAATGTAAGGTAGCGTCTCCAGGACCAGTTTATTCAAAAATGGTTCTCTGATATAAACAACTCATCAAGGGCGGAATTTTGTTTACACTTTAAAGAGGAGTTTTGCTTAGAACCATATATGTTAAAATTAAGGCGGGGTCATAGAGTAAATACATGTAAATTAAGGATATGTAATACAAAGTTTCCCATCGAAACAGGAAGATGAAGAAATGTACCACGAAATGAGAGAATTTGCCCACTTTGTAAAGCTGGTCTTGGGGATGTGTACCATTATATGTGTATATGTACCAATTGTGAAGTTAAAGATTTAAGGGGGACATTCATTCCTCAATATTATTTAAAATATCCAAATGTTAAAAAAAGTATTGGGCATGCTTAAATATTGTAATAATAATGTGCTGTCTAAGCTGTCAATTTTTATTCCAAAGGTAGAAAAGATGCTTGTTTGATATAAAATTGCAATAAACAAAGATTTATTTCTGAAGATGTATAATTTGAAAATGTATACTGTATGTATTATGAACTATGTATACTGTATGTATTATGAACTATGTATACTGTATGTATTATGAACTATGTATACTGTATGTATTATGAACTATGTATACTGTATGTATTATGAACTATGTATACTGTATGTATTATGAACTATGTTGTAATATATATTAATGTATAACATAGTCCTGTTACGCAGTCTTCTATGGCTGAATGTTCTTTAATAAACTATAAACTAAACTATAAACTATATATATATATATATATAAAAATGGTCTCCTAATTATGCAGTAAAAAATGAAAACTCTCATTCAGACCCTGTTGGTATATTTAATGAGCTATTAAAATGCAATATAATACAATTATAGCCTTTGGATGAGGTCGATACAAGGATATATTGACCTGAAAGAGGTATATTGACTGAGGACGATATATCCTGTGTTGACCTCATACAAAGGAGGCTATAATTGTTATATAATTAATTTCCGACCATATTTGTTTCAAAATCGTTAGTGAAAAAAAATCGATCATTTGATTTTGTTGGGAATTAATGAATATCATATTGTCTCTTAGACCATATACCTTTGAAAATAGAGTTTAACATGTGACCATCTTTGAACAAATCAAATTAGTTAAAATAATATTAAGAAATATAAATCATAATAGTAAGCGCGTCTGGCGGGGAAAACAGTCGATACTGGTATTTATGATTTGTGTATCTGTTCTTTGAAGAAGATCTACAATGTAGGTATTGGACATTTTATATCGCATACCCCACAATTTGAACTACAGTCAGTAATTCAAAAAAATATTTACAAAGATAATGTATACAGTGATTTTAAACCTTTTTGTTAGTGTTTATTATTTCATTATGAGCAATGTGAGTTCTCAATGCGAACAGAAAGATTTGTAAATGTAACAATAGGTTTTATTACCACTAGATTGTATGTAAATGTTTAAATATCCGATTAAAACGAGTGTTCAAATATATTTCTATGTCCTTGTTATAGAATAGATGTCATACAAAAATACTGTTAATAACGAGAGACAGTTTATTATACAAATATAAGCCTGTCTACATTTTGCATTTTTGTAAATATCGACAATGCAACTTCCCAAAGGAACTCCTTTTACGGTTAAAAATGTATCACTTTTACTATGAAATTAAAAAAAAATATATAATATATATATCCTAGAATGGCAAGTTCATATGCATATTTTTCAAATGTCAAAACATAGGGCTGTGCAGCATATTTTCAACGTCTATATGCCTCAAACTCCTTAGAGTTGAAACATTCAATAACTTCATACTAACTCTATCTTAACTTAAGGTCGATATGCATATGTATATTTACTGGTAACATTCTCAAAATATGTCTCTAAGAGAGAAGACATAAAGATCCCATTTGGGAACCAGTACTTAAACCAATTTAATTATCAATGAATATAATATATATCTTCAAATTAGGCGTGGTTTGAGAAAAAGCTGTATTTACAAATAACATCCTATAAATGCATTAGTGTGCCTAAAAACAATATTCTGACCTGAGCAAAGCAAAAATCAATACCAAAGATGCATAACTATAATCCTACAATGTCAAAAAATGTGTATGTTTGTTATTATTATATATTTTAAACATATAAATGGTATGCAGACATTAAATAGGGGTTTCATTCAGGATGAGCGTCTTGAGGATTGCATTTTCTTTCCGAAATCAAATTATTAGATTTTGTTCTCTCACTAAATAATTAAAAATTTGATGACTGGGTTTAATCAAACTTGACGCAAAAAGATACCGCACATACACTTTGCATTCATTTATTATCGTGGATAAATATTCGTAGATTTGGGATAACTTCAAGGTAGTAGGCAATTTTTAATTCGTTGAACAATTTAATTTATTGTTCATCTGTTGAAAATGGGTATCTAACTAATAGTAATAAATCCACAGTCATTAAGAATGTTCCATATCTTTAATTATATTTTGAAGTTGACAGTGATGGACGATTTAGAGCAAAACTGATGACAAAACAGATAAATAAGCGTTCTAATTGTGACTTATCTATTTCTATGTAACGACAATATATACTAGAAGCAGTTGCAAATTGATTACTAATTTAGGTAAATGTTGTATGATTGCTATTGAGACAACTTTCTAGTTACCCCAAACGAAGGGGATGTGATCATTTTTTTTTTGTAATTGTACAGTCTTCGACAGTGATAGCAACCAATATTGTATAGTCGTCTATAATATACCCTGACGTGAAAAATACTAAACAATTGATTTGAGAAAACAAGTTGTTCATTTTATAACAAAGCAGTTAGAATAGTTTTGTCATTGTAATGTACTCTTGATTCATATTCAGTTGAATGATTAAATCTTTTACACTCGTTTTAGCGATAGGTTCAAGTGAAGTCCATATAAATGGTAACATAACAGCAGAAGTTAACAGCAATGACATCAGACTGGAATGTTCATTTACATTAGGAGAGGGGGATGCTTTTTACTCGACTGTATTAACAGCAGAAAATGCGACAACAGATAAATTCATAGAAATAGCAGGATATCTTAGAAATACTAAACCGCTTTTTACATCGTTTGGAATGGATTTATTTGGAAATGAAAAATCCTTAATACACTTTGATAAGAACCAAAATATATTTACGTTTGCGTTTGACAATCTAAAGTGCAGACATGAACGCCGATATAAATGTTTCCTATATTTGACATCAAGTATTAGTGTCTTACCAAGACTGTTCGAATCAGAAGCCATATGGATTTCTGTGACAGGTAATTGTAGCAAAATAGTTTATTGTTTTTAACTAGAAAAAAACATTGCATATTTAACTTTTTCATTAGTATTTTAATTCTATTAATACGCATTTTTGTTGAAGCTTTCAGAATAAACTCATCATCGATACATGTACCAGGACTGAAATTTTATACTTACGCCAGACGCGCGTTTCGTCTACAAAAGACTCATCAGTGACGCTCGAATAAAAAAAATATGGTTGTCGTGATGTACGCGTTTATTTCACTTGCAATAAAGAGTGTAGGTTTGGGCGTTTCTGATAATAGTAAATACAAAAAGGGGCGTTAAACAGTCACATTTAAAAAAAATGATTTTCCCATTTATTGACACATGTTCAATCTTTATTTACATGATATGTTTTAAGGTGATAAGTTATATAAATTTTACTGAAATGATTCTTCAAACTTAATGTGTTTAAAAATCACTATTGATCTGATTTAGTATTTGATTTTACTTATAGCACTGCAATGTATGTGTTCTGATTTGTTTTTACCCCAAGCATTCTTTAACACACATAAATATCGAAATAAGCTTTTACTGCAAGATGTATCGTGTATGTCGTTGGACAATTGGACGAAATACGAATGAAAAGAATTTAAAGAATTATGGCAGGGAAAATTGTACCATATTCTAATTAGCAAAGAAAATATGTCGCCAAAAGTAAAAAACACACATTTCCTTAAAGTCATAATAAACGAGTAACCGGTGAAAATTATGTAATTCCTATTCTTAAACCAATGCATACAAACATCATAAACTTAGTCTTCTGTGCACGATTTTATCATTATCATAAAAACAAACAAAATGTCTATATTGAAAATGAAACAAGGGGGCTTCTAGAAATAATCATTTTGTTGACTGATAAAGTCTCAGATCCAAAACTGTCGTTTGACTTGTCGTTGAATACCATATATTAGTATGATCAAATATTATTACATCATTTTAGTTTTTACGTATTGATAGGAAAGGTTCTAGGAAAGTTTTTGGTGGGGTTCGTGTTGTTTATTCTTTAGTTTTCTATGTTGTGTCATGTGTACTATTGTTTGTCTGTTTGTCTGTTTCATTTTTAGCCATGGCGTTGTCAGTTTATTTTAGATTTCTGAGTTTGACTGTCCCTTTGGTATCTTTCGTCCCTCTTCTATGATAATTTAATTTAGATATTAAAAGACCGTCGAATAAAAAGGGATGCTCAGATTTGAACACCCGTTTTTGTGAGAAGGTTTTTGTATGGCAATATTAACAAAATTACTTTTACTGACTTAAAAACATTCAAAAACATAAGAAAAGTACACACAAAGCACTCGCAGTAAGCTTTGTAAGATCACCAAGGTAGCTTTATAGTTTTAATAAAATCCAAGTTGATTTGAAAAAGTTATTAAAAAACTTAAAGTGTACTATCTCTATTTTGTTCGAACTGCAAATTCTAGCTTTTTTGACCTAGATTAATTTAATTCTTAAATTTGACAGCAATACAACAAAAAACAAAATAACCTGGGATTCAGTAAGCTTAATATATATCTAAGATAGCTGCATATATAGTTTGATGAAAATCCAAGTTGATTTGAAAAAGTTATAAAAAAAATTAAAGTGTACTATCTCTATTTTGTCCGAATTGTAAATCCTAGCTTTTTTTTAACAAGATTACTTTAATTCTTAAATTTTACAGCAATACAACAAAAAACTAAATGAAATGGGATTTAGTAAGCTTGATATATATGTAAGATAGCTGCATAGCTTGATGAAAATCCAAGTTAATTTGAAAAGGTTATTAAAAAAATTAAAGTGTACTATCTCTATTTTATACGAATTGCAAATCCTAGCTTTTTTTTTACCAAAATTTCTTTAATTCTTAAATTTTACAGCAATACAACAAAAAAACTAAATGAAATGGGATTCAGTAAGCTTGATATATATGTAAGATAGCTGCATAGTTTGATGTAAATCCAAGTTGATTTGAAAAAGTTATAAAAAAAATTAAAGATGCCTATCTGAATTTTTATATAATAATTTATTTTTTACATATTGTAAAATTAAATTCTTTCATTTCACAGCAATAAATCAAACTACCTGATAAGCTTGAATTTTGTAAGATCAATATTTAATTTAGTTAGATGGGCTGATTTACACCAGTCAAACCTAAATTTGAAGGTTAAGACTAGTCGAGACAGGTCAAGACTAATCAAGACAGGTCGAGACAGGTCGAGCCTTGGTCAAGACCATTTCAGACTACACAAAGATCATCAAGTACTGAATCAGACTAATTAAGTAAAGTCGAGACCTAGTCGAGTACACTTAAGTACAGTTAAGTACAGTCGAGACAATGTCGAGACTAGTCGAGTAAAATGTGTGCTCGATTTTACTGGTCGAGCACAAAAACTGGTCAATTCAGACTCTGAGAAGTTTGTAGTGAGACCAAGATTGGTATCATGCTTGATAGGGACTGTTTGTAAAGTACGATATGAGCGTACTACTGAAGGCACATGAAGTTCTTTATTCATAATTGAACGCCAGAAATTAAACTGTGGTCGATATGACTCCCTTTCCTTACACCAGTTGATCACATACTTCAACGTCACGTGCATTGCCTATATTTTCTGTGTTTACGCTTTCATAACGACTATCATTATCAATTGAAGCAAACCACATACAGTTATCCGATGCGCGTGTCCATTCCTAATTATTTAAATTTGGACAAACTTGAAAAGCATCTGCCATTTTAGGTGTTGCAATATCGGCTTCAGTGAGGGCACATGTCCATCCACTTTCGCGCAATATATCACTCAGAATTTTAAAACAAGCCATTGACAATACACCAAACATTACGATAAACTTATGTTCTCCGTACAAATCTTGCCATTCCAACTGAAATTGCTTACCCAATACCAAAGGGTTTATCTGCAGCTATAACTGATGTTTGCCCGATATTTAGAAACTTTACCACCTTTTTCACCTTATCCATTGAATGCTTGATCATTGCAACTGAAAGTGCGTGTTTTCAAACAGTGGCGTCAAAGAAGTAACACTTTATATTCGGACAGAAGAGCCTAGATGCTTAAAAGAATGAATGACGACCAAAATATGTTTAAGAAATGCAAATCCTCATCTGTTAAAAGAACTACGATTTCCATCATTGTACCCCTGTAGTGTGTGTAATTCGTTCTTTATTTGTAAATAGTTTGCGCATGCGGAACATTGTTAAGCGCATGTGTATCATAACTTTAAAAAACGTCATCAAACAAATTCATAACATCATTAAAAACTCAAAAGCGCTAAGCATGTAATAACTAGTTCAAATGTTTGTTTGTAAATTTTGTAACATTTTCACGCATGCGCGAACCCAGAACATGTCAAGTATTCATTTTTAGTATACTAGTCACATGTAAAGAAGGTATACACAAGACCTGATATTTTTTACTTAAAGCAGGTCCAGAAAAAAAATAAGTATTTCAATCTTGAAAAAAGCCATTTTAGAAAAAGTGGTGGCCATCTTGAAAAAATGAAATGTTCTTATGGCCATCAGTTTTTTCTTAAAATGTATATAATAATGATGCTTCGGGTCAATTTATATGCTTGTATCATCATTTGCACAATTCCCTTGATTTTGCTTGCTAATATCTTGCACTATCAGCAGTGGAATAAATATTGGCTTGGACAGCAAAACTGTTATTTAGCAAATATTGCAGCACTATTATAACGAGTATTTTAATTGCTACAGTGTATTTTCTGAAAATGGTCTCTTGATTATACCCCCAAAACAAAAATAAATAAATAAGTGTTTGTACCACTGACCTACATGTAGTTGGTTTTTTTTAACTTTTCGAATTTATAGTCCAGTCAAACTAAGATTTAACCTCAAACTAATTGCAACAGAAAATGTTTTAGATCTAATCTATAGCATTATGCCCTTTATATACATAGAAAAAAGTCCCATAAAATCTTACTTGAGTTAAACTCAAAATTAGCATTTTTAATTTCCTATGGAAATTAACATTGGAAGGGGAGATAACTCTTGCAAAAATGAGTCTTTTTTGGTCATTTTTTTATTGTTTTTCTTGAAATTTATGTAAAGTAGGATATTTTGATGGGGTTATAAGTTTGTATTTGACTAAATTATATAATCTTCTACTCATGAAATGTACAAAACCGAAGTGTTATGGGTACTTTAATTTTGTTCATGCATTTTTCATTAAAGAAATTGCAAATTTGAAGCTTTGTATCCATTTTGAAAAAATAATGTGAACATTTGGTATTGTTTATATCTGTATATTATATTTTTTCAGCAACTTACTTATATATCTAAAGAAACTTTAAAACTAAAAAATACATGCTTAATTATTTTTATTAAATTTAAGATTCTTAACTTTGACATGTTGAAAAATTCAATAAATGGTCAACTAATGAATTACGAAATCTAGATAAAAGCTTGATAAAATATATGAAAACACCTTAAGAGTTGTTTGTTAGACTCTAAAGACCGCTAAACAATCAAGAATCAATACATTCTGATGAATAGAAGCGGTAAAGTTATAATTTTGTATCAATTTGTATTGATACTTCTGCCTTTTTTGCAAGAGTTATCTCTCTTTTCAATGCAAATCTCCATAGGAATTTTAAATTTTGATTTTTTAGTCTTCCTCAAGTTTGATTTTATTGGACTTTTTTCTGTGTATATTTGGGGGTATAATGCTAAAGATTAAAACTTAAAAATCTTCTGTTGCAATTACTTCGGGTTAGGGTCAAATTTATGCTAGATTGACTGGACTATTAGTAATGAAAAGGTCTCTAAGCTGTTTTAATTCGAAAATCACTTATACGTCATTGTGGAGTATTTTGTAGACTAAACGTGCGTCAGGCGTACATTTTAAATACTTGTGTCTATGATGAGTTATTTTTATAAGTATCCTTCAGAGGAAACCAATCTGATAGCATTGTTGTTATTCCAAATTTAACCAAGTATTGGAGGATATGATTGTAATTTAACTACGGGTATAGTCATTTTCAAACTACAATCATTTATATGATATTTCTGTTTTCAACGTCAATACTGATATTTCAATTTCAAAACATTCGTTTCATTGTAGTCCCTCCATCGAAACCCGAGATGAATTTGCCAACGAAAGTAAATGACTTGTCAGGGGGCATAAGAAATAAACGATCAGCAACAATAACGCCAAAAAACGATACTCGTGAACAGGATTTCATTGAAGGAGACAATATAACATTTAAATGTGAAGGAGATGTTGGGAGACCAGAGGGGAGTTTTGAGTGGCAGAAAATGTACGCTAATGATGAAAAACTTACTTACTCAAACACATCAACTGAAACAATACCCGAGTCATGTTCATATGACGGAAACAGTACATTAACTTTGCAGGTGACAGGTGATGACAATCAGGCAATAATAAGATGTATCGTTAAATCTGGAGTATCCGACGTGTCTGTCTATGAAGATTCAGAACCACTTCGGATTCAATGTGAATATGAAAATTATTTTTACTTTTTTTTGTGTGGTCAGATATAAAAATCTTTAAGAAATATTTTCTCCTCGAGTTATCTCTGTTTGTGTCAAAATAATCTAAAACTTAAGTTCTAGATTTATTTCATCTTTTGAAAAATGTTTATAAAAAGTTATAAAAAATACTTGGATAAGAACTGTCTGTGAATGCGAGATATACACTATATGATCCAAATGCACTGATATAAACGTTGAAGACGTCTCAAAAGACATAGGAAACATGAACTTCCAAATGAGTTATTGATTAGAGTATATTTGTACTAATTTATTTTGATAGTTCAAGTGAGAATACCAGTCATAGAATTGCAACCAGACAAGACAGTCATTCCAGAAGGAGATTCAGTTCAACTTAAGTGCCAAAGCGAAGGAAACCCGAGTCCTTCGTACTCATGGTTGAAAGGCAATGGCAGTAATAAAACAATAATTGCATATACTGACAGCTTTGTCATCGAACACGCAAATATCACTGATAGCGGTTTATATACATGCTATACAAATAATTCCATAGATGGGAATGTCTACAAAGCATTTAACTCGATTTACATCATCATAGGTAAGAATATGGATAGGGAAAAGTGGATTCCAAATTAAATGCATAAATGCACAGGTTGAAAGGTTTGTCGCGGCACACTATATATATATTATAATATATAGATTGCCTAACAATGTAGTTTTAACACACTTTTTAGTATGTAAATATAAGAATGTTAAAAATATTTACAAAATGGTGAAAATAAACGCAATATTTCGCTAGACTAACTAGCTTTATCCAGGTGAAATCGGATTTAGACGATAAGAAACTTTTGCTGCTCAATTCATATGTTGCACTTGAACTTAGCTGCCTTGAAAATAATACATAATTTAAATGAAGTTCAAGATTTTTACAAAATTGGTAGTTGCAACGTCCATAGGCCAATATTACAGGATAAAAAAGACGATGCTGTGTATTAAATTATTCTTTATCTTTCCTGTATCTTTTCTCGTCTTTTTCGTTAAGACCATCAGGTTCTAAAATGTGAAGTTGGAGGATAAAAAAGTTCTCTCTTCTCCTTCTCGCCTTGGTGTCCCACTCGGTGTTGACTTCTATGATTTTGGATAGTAAAAATTTTAAAAGGATATTTCGTTGAACGAAGATGTACCATGAACGATGGTTATTGAGCCGAATATTAAAGTTGTCCATTGTTTCTCCCACATACTGAATGCCACAAGTGTCACATGTTAATATATAAATTGAGTTCGCCGTTTTACAGTTGGAATTTGAGTAAATGGTATAATTTTGTTTAGTAAAGGAGCTGATGAAAGAACTGCTTGCATTGGCAGCTTTATAACACAAACAATTCCTTCTACCACATTGTTTGTAGCAACCGGAAGATGGAGTAGGATGCTATGCTAATACAGATGTCACTCATTTGTCACGGATGTGTTTAGGTCTTCTGAAGGCCATGACTGGTGGTGAGGAAAATACTTTTTCAGATTTGAATCATTTTCTATAATTTTCCAATGCTTCTGAACAATGGATGACACGTTTTTTAAATCAGGATGGTAAGTGAGTACAAGGAGTGTTCTGTTAGCTGCCTTATTTTTATCGTTTCCTTTAAATAACTTTACACATATAATTCACGTGTTAGTCATCTCAAGTTCTCGTGAATACGGATTCCATGAGGTCGAATTATTCACTTGCAACGGAATAATTCATAATCAATGATTTTTTTTAGCTTAATTTGACAAAATTGAACCATACTGGCTAATATGGTTATTTTTATTTTTTTGGCATTTCATTTATGATTGAGCCAAAAACATAATATATGAGATTTTTTTTATATCTCGTAGGTAGTGACCCTTAAAAGCATAGAATCATCCAAATTGATGTAATCATTGTATTTTTATTTTTCATTTTCTTTTATAAAGCAACAACCCCTACTCGTACCACTAGCAGGCCTTCAGGCTCAGACAACAGAAAAGGTAATTTTAATGGAAACGTATATGCATGGTTCAAAGTATTGTTTATATTATATAAAGACAGAAACATTATACCATGCCAACTGACTTGCGTATTTGTCATATTGAAAACCGTAACTGCTTTCTTCGGTTTTTCGTCTTATAACTGAATATTTAAAAATTGAATATTTTTTTATAATTTAATTGTATTATAATTTTTATAGTATTTGCATATTATGGAATACGATGATATGATTGGCCAAGAGTACTTCCGGTAGATGTTCTTGTTTATTTTTCGATACGAACTTGACAGAACTTCTTTTGTAACCAATGCAAACAAGATTGCGAAGATAATAACACATTCCAGTTCAACGTAAAAAAATACTTTTACTTCGCGTTAATCGTTTAAACAAAAATAATTACATTAGATGTATGTTTCATTATAATACGTTATTCTGATTGGCCAACTGCACATCTCGTGCTATTCCTGAAACAATTGTATTAGACAATAACATTTATCATTCATGATGACACGAGGTCCCACAATAAAGTGCACAGGTAAATTAAATGAAAACTTGATAAAATCGTGTTTTCATGATTCTAGCTAAAAAAAATGTAATTATAAGTATTGAATGCTTCTTTTTGTAACTTTATAGGGTTGTAAAAGCGTTGACCGTGCGCACATTTTTAGTATGAAGCGCTTCCGCGCTTCATACAAAATGTACTTCGGTCAACGCTTTTACACCCCAATAAATTTACAAAAAGCAGCATTCAATTCTTAAATAAACACAACACATTCATTTAAATGATATTATAAGTTTTTGTAGTTATCTTTATTATCTGATAGCAAATTGCAAGGAGTACATATTTTTAGGTTAATCAATAGACATATTCAATAGTTGTTGGCATGACACGGTTTATGTTCTTCTCATATATGATATGATGGTATGATACTAAACCCCTAACGGGAAGTAATTGGCCTGATATTCATATGATGAAGACATAATCTTTCAATCAGTTTAATTGAGGTCTGGAGCAGGCATGTCAGTTAACTGCTAGTAGTCTGTTGTTATTTATGTATTATTGTCATTTTGTTTAATTTCTTTGGTTACATCTTCTGACATCAGACACGTACTTCTCTTGAACTGAATTTTAAGGTGCGTATTGTTATGCGTTTACTTTTCTACATTGGTTAGTGGTATAGGGGAGGGTTGAGATCTCATAAACATATTTAACCCCGCCGTATTTTTGCGCCTGTCCCAAGTCAGGAGCCACTGGCCTTTGTTAGTCTTGTATTATTTTTAATTTAGTTTCTTGTGTAAAATTTGGAGATTAGTATGGCGTTCAATATCACTGAACTAGTTAAGTATATATATTTGTTTAGGGGCCAGCCGAAGGACGCATCCGGGTGCGGGAATTTCTCGCTGCATTGAAGACCTATTGGTGACCTTCTGCTGTTGTCTGTTTCTTGGTCGGGTTGTTGTCTCTTTGAAACATTCCCGATTTCCATTCTCAATTCTATATTCATTTGCATGGCCAATTCAATGACATACATATACAATTTACGGTTGAAAGCCATTATGCGTATGAAAAAAATAAATTCCTTATCTCCTATTGAAAGAATTATAAGGATAAATCGCCTTGTTAAAGGACAAAAATCACAAAAATACTGAACTCAGAGGAAAATCAAATCGGAAAGTCAATAATCACATGGCAAAATCAAATGAAAAAACACATCAAAAACGAATGGACAACTGTCATATTCCTGACTTGGCACGGGCACTCTCAAATGTAGAAAATGGTGGATAAAACCTGGTTAAATAAAGGAATTTTTTCGACCAAGTCACTCACAAACATATCATTAAAGTCCTTATGACTATGAGTTTATACATCAATAAATTACTTTAAAAAGGCGTTTTATCCTATAATCAAAGCGTTTTTAATATTATAAAACTACAAAAAGAAATTTGATTCAATTCATATAATATAATTATATCATTTTAATGCCACATTAATAGAATGTAAATTTATATCAATATTTCCGTCTGTTATTTTTAATGCAGTATTTTAATATTGAACATAGCACGTGTAGTCATAGCTGCTTTTTACCGAAACCATATATCATATGGAAGTGCCTCGCGATAATTGTCAACCAAAAAAAGATAACGGATTTGATGTAAGATGCGTGTAAAGTAATTATTGAACAAGATAAGGTAAAAATGATTTGTTTTCATACATCCTTAACTTATTTATACTCAAACCATGCAACTGCAAAATAAAAGCGCGGTAATTGGTAAGAGGAATATTTACAGATTAAACACTTGTAAAGGATTGTTAGTGTTAAACGGCCATTTTGATCTTGACAGGGTCTGAGATTATCAGAAGTAGGTTTACCTTCAACTGTTCAAAGATTGTTTTATATTGTTTGTATTACAGTCGTCATTGCGGTTAGTACAGTGTGTGGATCAATAATACTGGTTCTTTGTGTGATAGGATTCTATTTTATACAGAACAAGTATCGGTAAGTAGTTACTATATCGTAGACCGAAATAAAATGAATCTATTACAATTACACGGCGTTCAAAAATACCATCGAACAAATGCCTGAATAAGGTAGCACTACGTACAGTCTACCAATGATTTTTTAAGATATTTTTTTATCACATAATTTTGAAGTACATGTAACTATTATTCTGCACAGTTTTTAAAAATCCAAAAATAATCATCATTTCACAACAGGGAGTAAATTGATAATGAACTTATGTAAATAAAAGCACATGGTAATTAATTTAAACACATAGGCATTTAGGAGGGGCTAATATGTCAATCATATGTTGATACCAGTGTCAAGCTGTTAAATCACTGACCACAAGACAAATAGTATGGTTTTATCTCATTGTATCATTTTGCAACAAAAGAAAGGAGTAGGACCGGTAAGAGCCGATTTTGGCCTCAAATTTCATGTTCATCTAACGAAAGATTTCGGACACTTTTTAAACACTTAAGTGTCTTTTACAATTGATTCGATTAATTTATGTGAAGGATTTCAACTGATTTAGTCATTAAAATCGCTCCGATTCAAGCTTAAATATGATAAATCTATCAAATATGCCAAAACACGTCACTTTTCAGATGTTTGTTTTTGTCAAAAATGAAGGTGGCCGCATCCGTGTTCATCCTCAACCTTTATATATGTTATGTATTATCATAAAATACAACTTACATTTCAATATATATTATGAATGAACACGAATGCGGCCACATTCATTTAAGACGGAAACCGTCTTAAATTTAACTGAAATGCTAAAATTATGAAGATTTCGGTAGTTTAGCATTTCTTAATGATGCTAGTACCCGATATATGTGCATTGTATTGTCACAAACAGTTTATATTAATATAGCAGAAGCATTCTTCTTTCCAATAAATAGCTAAAAGATTACATATTTTAACAATTTTGTAAAACTGCTTTTTGGGGGGCCAAAAAGGGGTCTTACTGAACCTACTCCTTTATATAAATGTGAAGTAAACAGAGAAATGGGGAAAGTTATTAAAAAGGAGAAAATATAAAGGGAAAAATCTTACCAAAATGAACAAAACTATATATATAAGGATATTAAGAGTGTGATATTATCTTTGAAATCCTCTGACAAACTTTAAACTTTTCAGGTTTTTACTACAAACAAGAAGAATATGGCTCTGGATCTGTCTTCTGTTAGGGGTTTTAGGCACTTTTACCAATTTTAAGTTTATGTGAAATTTTTCAATTCCATAAAACTAAAAAATCATGTGGAACAGTCTATTTTCATGAAGGGGATGGTCTTTATTTTTTTTTCGGAACATGTCTTTTGTTGCATAATTTTAATGTTCTAGCTAATTTCATAGTATATTTCTTTTTAAAATACAAATGAAAATCATTCTTTATAGTGATTATAATGATGCTAAATATTGATTATATGAAGCTGGGGCCGGTAACAAGAAATTATATTAAGAGAGATCGTAAGTATTGAATTAAGGGGAAGATAAGATAATCCTAAGATCATTCAAAGAGTGTAAATCAAAGCTCCCGCAGGTTGCTCGTAGATCGGTCTTATTTCCCCCTTAAGTTGCATCGTAATAGTTTTCAAGTTACGAGTTCTTAATAATTATCCGGCGTGTCCGTGGTGGGTTCCTCTCAAAGAAATTAGAATTGCCTGAAATGAATCATACAAACGTTTTAACGAACGATAAAATGCAGACAACAATCAACTTCCCATTTAACGTAAGGAAACTAATTCTGGCCTCAGACCTCATATATTATCTCCCTTTGCTACAAAGCATTTTTAATTAAAATCAAATTGAATAAAAAAATTGCACCGCTTCAAAAATGAAATAAATTTAACTGGTTACAGACCATTGTAACTCTATTAAAATATCCTTGTCCCAGGACAATCCCTCGGTGTTTTTTCTTTTGAGAGCCCTATGAACATGCCAATGGTAGGATTTCTATCCTACTTTCATTTCGGCCAAATTAGTACTTACACTTTTAACAATATTTTTTTCCACATCTTTTTACTTATTTCAATATATAGGCAACTCATAGGACCACATAAATAGTCAACTTTTCAAAGAAAAAAACAGACGACCATCATTAATTGTGGTCTGAAGCCTTCTAACAAAAAGTAAAATCACAAAAATACTGAACTCTTAGGAAAATTCAAAATGGAAAGTCCCTTATCAAATGGCGAAATCAAATGATAAAGCACATCAAACGAATTGACAACAACCATTATATTCCTGACATGTTACAGGCATTTTCAACAGTACATGGTGGATTGAACCTGGTTTTCTAGCGATAATCCTCTCATTGTTTGGCAGTCTTGACACCATAGACATAAAAATGTCACAAACAGCAACACGAACCCCACTAAAAACTGGGGATGATTTCAGGTGCTTCGGAAGGGTAATCGGATCCTGCTCGCCCGTCGTGTTGCTCATTATACGTAGCCGGTAAATAGTCTAATTCGGTAGGTCACATTCGCGACATGGAAATTGGGTTGTAGTAACGACATAACCGATATCATCTATGAAACGGATATTCCATAACGTTCATCCAACTCATAACGGCGTCCGTAAAATTTAAGAAGTGATTATTTCAACATCACCATTTCGAACTCTTGGTTTAAAATTGAAAAAAAATCACAATTTTCTCTTTGCTGTAAATAAAACACTTTTCAAAACAGCATGGCTCAGAATGAAATATCGAAGGGGGAAGAGCCCGCTAAGCCAATGAAACCAAACTTTAATTCTGATAAATATTAGATACTAGTTGACGAGGTTGAAAAGAATAAAAACTTCTTCCTGTGAAAACTCACAGATACAGTAAAAAAGGAGAGGAAGAAAAAGTTGTTGGGCACAATAGTGGACAGAGTCAGTGCAGTGGGGCAATAAAGTTATGCCTCTTCAATAATGGTTTAAAATTTATAATTAGATCAAGTCAGTATCTCTCGCGGGTGAGTTACACTTATTGATGATTTGTCGGTACCAAACATCAATGTGTCCTGCTAGCTGGCCAGCAATGCCTCATTTTTTATTTCTAGATTAATTTTATGAATTTTTGGAAGAAGGTAAATGTGTCCCCCATGTTTTGAATTTTTATCATTCCTGAAGAAATTATATATATATATATACTTCTTACAGCATCTTTTTTTCTCCTTCCTTAAGCCTTTTATTTAACACTTCTCTCAACATGCCAAAATTGTTATGATTTATAGAAAATATTATCCTCTCAACACATGGCCAAGATAACACTTATATATAATTTCTTATTTAGTTGTTTTAATTATTAGAATAAAAAGTTCCAAGGTTCACGTTTTGTCTTTTTCAAAAAGCAACTTGTTAGATTAACAAGTGAATGTGCAGCTAAGAGTAGTCGGGACCACTCTTATAAAAAATATCAAGAGAAGCTGTTGCGAATTGTTCTTGGTACACCCCTAAGTTGCTAAGTTTGTTTTAAGAACACTTAATAACTGACCAAAATTTAAGAATGATTTCGTGTTACCGGAATTAGTAAGATCGCTTTAAGTTAGACCTAAGAATCGTTCTTAAATCATGCATTTTTTTCAAAACATTAAGGGCTGTCAATCATTCTAAGATAAGTCTGAGGTTGGGTCTTGTTACACTCTTAAATCTTAAGACACTCTTTAGATGTTCGTAAGACATAAGAATGCTTCTTGTTACCGGCCCCTGGTCTTTCCTGTTATTCTCTTATCTTAGACCGCCTGGATAGAGGCGGAGCTTTGTCTATATTTAATTACTACATCACAGATATTGGTCAAATCTGTGACGTCAAACTCCCGCCAAATGCCAATTTAGTGTTGGTCAGTGCACATATAATTCAAAATTTACAGTATTAGAGCATCAAAGACACAAAGTGTGTGGTTTTATTGAAAAAATATTGGTGTCAGAACCCTCCTGGGGTGTTCTTAGTGGAACTTTTGTATTTATGATGCATTTATAGGGGTTCTAAGGGGGAAATTCAGTTTTTAGGTGATTTCTCGAAACAATTTTTCATGAGAATTGTCAGCAAAATATGAAAATAGAAACTTCATGGGTACCCCTTTTGGTTTGCCTTTGATATATGTGATTGAAGGGAGTATTTTCTACAATTGCGTGTCCCAGTTTTTGGATAATTTGTTTCTAAATGAATTTATAGGTGTCCAAAGATGAAAGGATGAAATAAGGTTTGGCATCCAGCAGTTATATCAATATATCTTCCTACTGGAGACATATATCAAAAATCTGAGAACGTTTTTTTTTATAGTGTATGATTTATTAAAGTGATGAAAACAAATTTTTACTACCATTTAACCTGAGTCTGCCATTTTCATTCAAGTTGGAAGACCACTTTTTTTGGCAATTAAGGAGCTATAAGTTGAGATTAATCATTCCAAAAATAAATTTATCTACAGATTATAAAGAAAAATTAATATGTCAGCTTTAAAATGAGTTATTACCAATGTTATTTCAACTGATCAGGCGGAGCTTATGGCTTTATTTTCATAAGGACAGTCTACTTGAAGATGTGTGTGATAAGGATGATTGCCATTATAATTATTATTGATTTCTAATCCCCTATAAGTGTTATTAAAGGAATTTACAAAAGAATGACAAGACACTTCATTGATGAGTTTATTCTAAAGATACCTATCTATAGATGGACTTATTTATTATGAGTGAACCGGTAAAACTCCAGCCAGTCAAAATAAATTGAATAATAAATATTTTAAAAATCCATTGAGTAGTTTTGGAGTTTTGGTTGGAGTCAGAAAATTCTGACTTTAGTGCTACCTTAAAGGACAAGACGAATAAATTGCAATTACCTGCTGCAATAGCAGAATTAAGCCAGTTTTTGTTGTTTGATGTGCTCATATAATGATGTTTTGTTTGCAAAACAAATGGAGTAAAGATATACCAGACCTACTATTTGTCACGCAAAACGCGGGTTTCTTTGGCGTTCAGCACATCATGTGCACTTGCATCAAGATAGTCATTAATTTTACTTATAAGAGTGCTGAATGCTTATCGTAAAGAAGATGATATGATATGTCCATACGTTTTGCCTATGAATACGAAAATAAAAAATCTATATATAAATACGATACACCATTCTTCAGATACAAAATGTATTCATCAGACATCTTTCGTTAGTTGCTTATATTTATCACGATTCAATTACTATTATTTTTACATGTTTGCTTTGATCTTTTTGCTGGACTGCAAATACTATGATAATCAAATTAGCTTAATTTGTAGGAATTGTCGTTTATATTAAGCGGAGGCTTTTATTACTCAACCATAATTGATTTATGTTGTATTTTACAATGATGTTAATTTGTACAAAATATCTTTTTGGTTAAGGCCAAGTTGGTTAATAGCTATGTTTTCCAAAGAACTTTTTATAAAATGGTCACTTTGTCCAAATATTTCAGTTTCGATATGTTTACAACATTATAGACTAGTGACATCTTATGTTAACTTCATGCACTAATTTATCCATATTATATCTACTTTTTCGGTTATAGAAAAAAATAGCGAGCTCTGAAAAGTACGGTGGCAGAATGCGGCCATGAAAGAAAAATAAATTATGTTGTTCCCTCAAGATACTATGTCGTCCCCTCAAGATGCTATGTCGTTCCCACAAGATAGTTATCTCGTTCCCTCAAGATGCTATGTCGTTCCCTCAAGATACTATGTCATTCCCACAAGATAGTTATCTCGTTCCCTCAAGATACTATGTCGTTCCCACAAGATAGTTATCTCGTTCCCTCAAGATACTATGTCGTTCCCTCAAGATGATATGTCGTTCCCTCAAGATATCATGTCGTTCCCTCAAGATATTATGTTGTTCCCTCAAGATACTTTGTCGTTCCCTCAAGATGTTATGTTGTTCCCTCAAGATGCTATGTCGTTCCTTCAAGATACTATGTAAAGAATATATTAATATAATTTTATTGCTATGTTGAGGGAACGAGATAACTATCTTGAGGGAACAACATAGCATCTTAAGGGAAAAACATAGTATCTTGAGGGAACGACATGATATCTTGAGAGGGAACGACATATCATCTTGAGGGAACGAGATAACTATCTTGTGGGAACGACATAGTATCTTGAGGGAACGAGATAACTATCTTGAATAAACAAAATATAACATCTTGAGGGAACGACATAGCATCTTGTGGGAACGAGATAACTATCTTGGGGGAACGACATAGTATCTTGAGGGAACGAGATAACTATCTGTGGGAACGACATAGCATCTTGAGGGAACGACATAGTATCTTGAGGGAACAACATATTTTTTTTTCTTTCATGGCCGCATTCTGCCACCGTAGAAAAGGCTTGCATACTTTTATTTATTTTTTTCAGGCGACAAAAAAGCTCTTATCTACGGTGGCATAATACGGCCATGAAATTAAAAAAAAATATGTTGTTCCCTCAAGATTCTATGTCGTTCCCTCAAGATGCTATGTCGTTCCAACAAGATAGTTATCTCGTTCCCACAAGATAGTTATATCGTTCCCACAAGATAAATATCTCAAGATGCTATGTCATTCCCTCAAGATACTATGTCGTTCCCACAAGATAGTTATATAGTTCCCTCAAGATACTATGTCGTTCCCACAAGATATTTATCACGTTCCCTCAAGATGCTATGTCGTTCCCTCAAGATACTATGTAAAGAATATATTAATATAATTGTATTGCTATGTTGAGGGAACGAGATAACTATCTTGAGGGAACAACATAGCATTTTGAGGGAACGGCATATCATCTTGAGAGAAAAACATAGTATCTTGAGGGAACGACATGATATCTTGAGGGAACGACATATCATCTTGAGGGAACGTGATAAATATCTTGTGGGAACGACATAGTATCTTGAGGGAACGATATAACTATCTTGAGGAAACAACATAACATCTTGAGGAAACGACATAGTATCTTGAGGGAACGAGGTAGCATCTTGTGGGAACGACATAGTATCTTGAGGGAACGAGATAACTATCTTGTTGGAACGACATAGCATCTTGAGGGAACAACATATTTTTTTTTCTTTCATGGCCGCATTCTTCCACCTTACTTATCGTGTTTACTTTATGATTGGTATATATCTTGTTTTTTAATATAGTGTTCTATCCTATAATTTGAAAACAAAATAAATACGTACGAGAAAAACTTAAAATTTGTTTAATTCAAAGGTCATGTAAGGCGTGTAGTACATTACTAATCAATTAAATTAATCAACAATAAAGGTTCGCGTAATAGAGCTTTCTTACAAATTGACGAAAGGTACGTATGCTTGACGAATTATACGTAAGACTCGTTTTAGGGATCCTTTATTTTGACATATTTATATAATAGTCGTGGAACTTCGGACAATAATCGTGCATGCTACGACACTTATTAAATTAGATTTTTCTTGAGATATATTTAGGATTTTGGGACGTGCGATAGGTTAGAATATGATTATTGATACCACCAGGTCGGAGGAGGTAACACTACAAAGTATTTTATTTAAAATATAGAGTTGTCAGACGAAAAAAATGTCCCCTAGAAAACTAAAAACCGACCCCTCCCCCACTTTTAATATTACAATGTTGCACTGTTTAACCTAAGAAAATGTCAAAGCAAATACAAATGTCTTCTTTCCTAACAGAAATACAAATACTTCCTTGATTCATAATTTGCAACGCTCAAAATAATAAAATGAAGAAAATAGGATGATCTTTATACTATGCTCATTTCATAACTTTTGAATCATCGCCTTAATGTGATATATGATACACCGGAGCAATGGAACGGTTATTTTAGCGTATAACTGCGTTTTGCCTAACTCCTGAATATTCATGAAATATTAGCCACTGGACGATAAGTGACAACTTCGTGTCTATCTTCCAAACATGTGTACTGTTAAATCGTCATTATAAAATCCACAATATATATGGTGCAAAACTGTAGATTTATTTCTTGATATACAAAGTCTTTATTTTATTTTATTTTTTTTTTAGATTTGTTCAACATTACTTTTTAAAATCATTGTATCATCATTTTATAGCAAATCTCGATATTCCACTTTGACAATTTGCTGAAAGTGTACTGTAACAAATAAAAATAAATGTGAATCTTGTCGTTAAATTTAGACTAACGATCTTCAGTAATGTCATTGAAATGTTAATCGTGAAACTCGTGCTTAAAAAATTCCCGCGGAAATGTGTGTACTCGTGGTTTACGTAAATAACGTATCGGACGTAAGTGTATTTGACACTATTTTTCTTTTTTGATTATATTAATATCGTGTATTATTTGCGATATTATTTTTTTTTTAAAATAAACTTGATTTAGAAAAGAATGCTGTTTTACTGGATAAAACAAAGACTCTTTTAACTGTTTTTGTAGAAATGAAATACGTGCTCCCTTTACGTTCGTTCGTACCTTTCGTCAATTAGTAAGAAAGCTCTAATAAAACGAACAAATCGTGGCTAAACAAACAACACTGATATTTAACTTATGAATTATGCGTATTTACCAAAAAGGTGTTGTTCTGTCACTTGTTGAATATTTTTCTAAACTTGAAATCATGGTTTTATAATTTAGTTATTCTTTGAAAATTATATTAACAAAAATATGATTTTTAGATCATGTATATAATATCTATATCTTTAAATTAGAAAAAGCGATGACAGATCAGCAGATTATGTCAACACGACACAGCAACAACAACTCTCGTTGTATGAAGGAGTCGGTCAGACTTTGGATGTTCACAACTATGAACAAATGGCTAGGACGGAACATTTGTACAATAATACCAACTGACACAATGTAAGGCAGATCATCGGTATATATTTCCTCAGAAATATTTTATTTAATACTTTGCCAAAATAAACTTTTTCTATGTTTTTTTAAGTTCACCTGGCCCGAATGGCCAAGTGAGCTTTTCTCATCACTTGGCGTCCGTCGTCAATCATTGCCCGTCGTCGGTAACTTAACAAAAAAATTCTCCTCTAAAGCTACTGGATTCAGGTTACCACAAATACCATTGGAGTATTTAGTTTTAAAAATGTGTCCGGTAACCCTTCCAACCAATCAAGATGGCCGTCATGGCTAAAAATAGAACATAGGGGTAAAATGTAGATTTTGGCTTATATCTCTGAAACAAAGGCACTTAGAGCAAATCTAGCAATAGGTTAAATTGTTTATTAGGTCAAGATATATCTGCCCTGAAATTTTCAGACTAATCAAACAACCCGATGTTGTGTTGCTGCTCCTGAATTGGTTATTTAAAGAAAAATTATCAGCTTTTGGTTATTATCTTGAATCACTATTATAGATAGAGATAAACTTTACACAGCAACAATGTACAGCAAAGTAACCCTACAAATAAGTCAAGCATGACCAAAATGATCAATTGACCCCTCAAAGAGTTATTGCCCTTTATAGTCCATATTTAACAATTTCCATAAATTTTGTAAATTTTTACAAAATATTTTCCACTGGGCCAAGTTCATTATAGAGAGAGATAATTTTAAGCAGCAAGAATGTTTAGTAAAGTGAGATCTACAAATACATCACCAACACTAAAACATGTAAAAGACAATTTTGTGATGAAACCATTTGCGTCCTTTGTTTAAAATGCACATATACCAAGATGAGCGACACAGGTTCTTTAGAGCCTCTAGTTGTTTTTTTTTTAAATATAACAAAAAGAATCGGTCACTGTGATATGTTTCAGGTTACCGCCAACTGGTCGTTAAAAATTACCCAAACATGCTGAGACCCTGTTCACTGAAACGTTTTTTTAATTCATCTAATTTGACTCAATCTAAATAAAACCAGTTATCGTTCACACTATGTTTAATCATAAAGATCTCTTTCGGTCTAATCTGAACTTCTCCATGTTCACTACAATTAAAACATTGTAAAAACATTCTAAACAAATTGATTTACAAATCGGTCTCCAAATTTGCATTTGGGCAAAGAACTAGACCCATTTTAATCTGCGATTGTACAACCCAAGATGGCTGTATACCATTTTTTTTAAGTTGAATTTGTTCAGATTGGTCCACTTCATCTTTATTGAGAGTATGAAAAAAAAAGTTTAATTGTGGAACTGTGATTTTCTTTCACGATAATAGCCCAAAAATGGGTAAAAATTGATGAAAAATGGGAAAATCATCAAAATTAGGTACTTTCAAAGGGCCATAGCAAAACAAGTAGCACACCACCATATGATTGTTTCTTCACCAATTATTTTTCTACAGTCATATAAAACTAAAAATCAGGTTAGAAAAAAAGTTTAATTCTAAAAAATTTTGGCTCCTCAAAGGTGTACATGCACATCCTTACGTTAAAATTTATATAAAAAAAAAGCACTTTGATAATCGTTTGGTATATTTTTTCTTCGAATAAGTTATACTGAGTAATTGTTCTAAGAGGAATAAATGATACGTATGCATGAATGAAAACTGAAAGTTATATAAGTGTTAACAATGAAGTGTGGCATATTGGCTGTTTGTACGTGTGAGTTCCTGATTGTTTTGAATTCTTCTTTAATATTTTTTAATTTTCATGTATAACTGTTTTGTAATAAAATTGTACAAAAAATGAATCAACTGTTATCTTTGATATATATAAAAAAAAATGAAGATGAAGTATGATTGCCAATGAGCGAAATCACAACAAGGAACTTTATGAAACAGACATTAACAACAATAGGTCACCGCACAGCCTTCAACATAAGCTAAGCCCATACACACAGTCAGCTATAAAAGGATACGTAATGATAATGTAAAACAATCCAAACGAGAAAATCAATGGCCTAATTTATAAACAAAAATTGAACGCAAAACAAATATGTAACACATACACAAACGACAACCACTGAAATACAGGCTTTTTACTATGGACAGGCACATACATACATAATGTGTTAAACATGTTAGCGGGATCCTTAACCTCCCTTAACCTTTAACAGTGGTGTTACAGTACAACATATATAACTATACAATTTAGTTGAATAAGCTCAACTCAGAAGATGTATATACAAATATCAATACTACACAGAGCAGACGCTTTGGGTTTTGCAAAATGACACTTAGTGAATTTCAGAGAGATCTACTAAGTATAATATCGTATAAATGTCCCAAAATTTGGCGTAAAGCAGTTTTGCAAAATATACACTATTCAAAGCGCAGTTTTCATAAAGAAATAGAAATTAAAATGTATAAGCAACAACTGATGATATTGTGCGGCATTAACACCTGTCATTGCATTTTTTCCTTAAACATGGTTACTATAAATAGATAAAGCATGCATCGATCGTTTTTCCAACGGTTGTCTTAGGTGAAGCAATATTTGAATTTCAGAACTCTGAGGTATAGCAATGTTTGAATTCCAGAACTCTGAGGTGAAGCAATATTTGAATTCCAGAACTCTGAGGTGAAGCAATATTTGAATTCCAGGACTCTGAGGTGAAGCAATATTTGAATTACAGGACTCTGAGGTGAAGTAATATTTTAATTCCAGGACTCTGAGGTGAAGCAATATTTGAATTACAGGACTCTGAGGTGAAGTAATATTCGAATTCCAGGACTCTGAGGTGAAGCAATATTTGAATTACAGGACTCTGAGGTGAAACAATATTTGAATTCCAGGACTCTGAGGTATAGCAATATTTGAATTCCAGGACTCTGAGGTGAAGCAATATTTTAATTACAGGACTATGAGGTATAACAATATTTTAATTACAGGACTCTGAGGTATAGCAATATTTGAATTTCAGGACTCTGAGGTATAGCAATGTTTGAATTCCAGAACTCTGAGGTGAAGCAATATTTGAATTCCAGAACTCTGAGGTGAAGCAATATTTGAATTCGATGACTCTGAGGTGAAGCAATATTCGAATTACAGGACTCTGAGGTGAAGCAATATTTTAATTCAAGGACTCTGAGGTTAAGCAATATTTGAATTACAGGACTCTGAGGTGAAGTAATATTTGAATTCCAGGACTCTGAGGTGAAGCAATATTTGAATTACAGGACTCTGAAGTGAAGCAATATTTGAATTCCAGGACTCTGAGGTATAGCAATATTTGAATTCCAGGACTCTGAGGTGAAGCAATATTTTAATTACAGGACTCTGAGGTATAGCAATATTTTAATTACAGGACTCTGAGGTATAGCAATATTTGAATTCCAGTACTCTGAGGTATAGCAATATTTTAATTACAGGACTCTGAGGTGAAGCAATATTTGAATTCCAGGACTCTGAGGTGAAGCAATGTTTTAATTCCAGGACTCTGAGGTATAGCAATATTTTAATTACAGGACTCTGAGGTGAAGCAATATTTTAATTCCAGGACTCTGAGGTATAGCAATATTTGAATTACAGGACTCTGAGGTGAAGCAATATTTTAATTACAGGACTCTGAGGTGAAGCAATATTGAAAAAAATGAACGAAAAACAAATATGTAACACATACATTTTGTAAACAAACGACAACAACTGAATTACAGGCTCCTGACTTCGGACAGGCGCATACATAAATAGTGTGGCGGGGTTAAACATGTTAGCGGGATCCCAACCCTCCCCTAACCTGGGACAGTGGAATAACAGTACAACATAAGAACGAACTCTAAAAATCAGTTGAAAAAGACTTAACCGATCAGACATCCGTATTGTCTTTGTATATTTATATAAATGATTATCTATACCTTTACTTTATGCTATAGATCTCTTTATTTTCACCGTCAATTGTAGATTTGACGGTCGCAAATGCAGTTTTACTGGCGACGCGTAGCGGACACAGTAAAACGGAGATTTGCGACCGTCAAATCAAAATTGACGGTGGCAACTCTTCAACTACAGTACTGTTATTCCGATTCTAATGCATTTCAAAAAGAAATAATACGATAAAACTTGGAAAAATGTCTAAATTTGACAAATAAAAAAAAAATCTGCGAAACTTCATGAATGATTTTGGTGCAAAGACATCATGGATAAACGTGACGTCATACAAATAAAAACTAACAAACTGGAGGTTATTACGTTACCTGTACTCTTCAAATTTGGATAAAATAAGTTTAAAACGGCGAATTCGAGGTAGGTGTTGTTTTATTTTGGATTATCTAGTAGAAGATTCAATCATTTCAAAATGTATATGATAAACATGTTCATTTTTGTAAATTATTAAAAAAAACTGCTGCAAATTGTAAGCGTAAGTAACGATGTATATACAAATACCTCCATGAATAGTTACCGTCCCTCTAAAACATTTGTTAAAAAACTTATATTTTTAAATTAACACAGAAATTAACAACAAAAGGTCAGCATTCAAAGCATGCAGAATAATAGTATATATACCTGTAATTAGGGCAGAAGGGTCCCACCAGTCCATTCCATTATTCAAAATATCGATTTCATTTTTCCAAATTGGCTATTTCTCAATGTTCACGCGTATTTCGATATGTAAGTCCTTCGTTACTCCTGTAATATCCGTTGCGGAACATATTGACTATATACCTTTTGTTCCTCTCTTGATAAGCTTTCGATTGAGGTATAATATATATCTGTAATTAGAGGCTGAAGGGTCATAACAGTCCATTCCATTATTCAAAATATCCATTTCATTATTCAAAATTGGCTATTTCTTAATTTGCACGCGTAATTCGATATTCAAGTCCTTCCTTACTTCTCTAATATGCGTTGCGGAACATATTGACTATATACCTTTTGTTCCTCTCTTGATAAGCTTTCGATTGACGTATAGTATATATACCTGTAATTATGGGACAGAAGGGTCCTACCAGTCCATTCCATTATTCTAGATATCCATTTCATTATACAAAATTGGCTATTTCTCAATGTTCAGGCTTATTTCGATATGTAAGTCCTTCGTTACTCCTCTAATATGCGGTTGTGGAACATATTGACTATATACCTTTTGTTCCTCTTTTGATAAGCTTTTGATTGAGTAATATTATCCTGTAATTAGGGACAGAAGGGTCTCTGCCATTTTCCATTGTTCAAAATATCCATTTCATTATTCAAATTGGCATTTCTCAATGTTCAGGCTTATTTCGATATGTAAGTCCTTTCGTTTCTCCTCTAATATGCGTTTGTGAACATATTGACTATTACCTTTTGTTCCTTCTTTATAAGCTTTTGATTGAGGTATAATTATACCTGTAATTAGCACAGAAGGGTCCTGCCAGTCATTCCATTATATCAAAATTCATTCATATTAAAATCGGCAATTTCTTATTTCACGCGTAATTCGATTTTAAGTCCTTCGTTACTCCTCTTATATGCGTTGCGGAACATATATAATCCTTTTGTTCCTCTCTTGATAACCTTTCGATTGAGGTATTACTTTTCCTCTTAAAGACAAAAGGGTCCTACCAGTCCATTCCATTATTCAAAATTTCCATTTCATTATTCAAAATTGGCTATTCTCATGTTTCAGGCATATTTCGATATGTAAGTCCTTTTACTCCTCTAAAATTGCGTTGTGGAACATATTGACTATATACCTTTTGTTCCTTTTTGATATGCTCTTGTTGATGATTATAATATTATATCCTGTATTAGGGACAGAGGGTACTAGTCCATCCTTATTGTTCAAAATATCCATTTCATTATTCAAAATTGGCTATTTTCAATTATCAGGCTTATTTCGATATGTAATCCTTCGTTTCTCCTCTAATATTGCGTTGTGGAACATATTGACTATATACCTTTTTTCCTCTTTTGATAAGCTTTTGATTGAGGTATATATATACTGTTATTAGAGCTGAAGGGTCTAACAGTCCATTCCATTATTCATAATATCCGTTTCATTGTTCAAAATTTATTTCTTTAATTTCCACGCGTAATTCGTATTTAAGTCCTTCGTTTCTCTCTAATATGCGTTGCGGAACATATTGACTATAACCTTTTGTTCCTCTCTTGATAAGCTTTCATTGACGTATATAATAATACCTGTAATTAGGAAAGAAGGGTCCTACCAGTCATTCCATTATTCAAAATTTCCATTTCATTATTCAAATTGGCTTTTTCAATATTCAGGCTTATTTCGATATGTAATCCTTCGTGACTCCTTTATATGCGTTGTGGAACATATTGACTATATACTTTTGTTCCTCTTTTATAAGCTTCGATTGAGGATAATATATACCTGTAATTAGGGACAGAAGGGTCCACCAGTCCATTCCATTTTCAAAATATCCATTTCATTATTCAAAATTGGCTATTTTTCAAAGTTCAGGTATTTCGTATGTAAGTCCTTCGTTACTCCTGTAATATCCGTTGCGGAACATATTGACTATAACCTTTTGTTCCTCTTTTGAAAGGCTTTTGATTGAGGTATAATATATCTGTAATTAGAGGAGGGTCATAACAGTCCATTCCATTATTCAAAATATCCATTTCATTGTTCAAAATTGGCTATTTCTTAATTTCACGCGAAATTCGATAATTTAAGTCCTTCGTTTCTCCTTTAATATGCGTTGCGGAACATATACTATATACCTTTGTTCCTCTCTTTTGAAAAGCTTCGATTGAGGTATAATATATAGCCTGTAATTAGGCAGAAGGTCTAACCAGTCCATTGCATTATTCAAAATATCCATTTCATTATTCAAAATTGCTATTTCTAATTTGCACCGTAATTCGTATTTAAGTCCTTCGTTTCTCCTTAATATGTCGTTGCGGAACATATTGACTAATACCTTTTGTCCTCTCTTGATAAGCTTTCTTGACGTATGAGTATAATATACCTGTAATTAGGGCAAAGGTCCTATCCAGTATTCCATATTCTAAATATCCATTTCATTATTCAAAATTGGCTATTTCTCAATTTTCAGCTTTATTTCGTAAGTAACTCTTCTCCTCTAAAATCGTTTGTAGAACATATTGACTATATACCTTTGTTCCTCTTGATAAGCTTTTGATTGAGGTATAATATCATCATGTTTATTAGAGGCTGAAGGGTCATAACAATTCCATTATTCAAATATCCGTTTCATTTCAAAAATCTGGCTATTTCTTAATTTCACGCGTTATTCGATATTTAATTCTTTTGTTCTCCTTTAATTGTTGCGGAACAATACTATAAAATTTTGTTCCTCCTTGATAGCTTTCGATTGAGGTATAATATACCTGTAATTAGAGACAGAAGGGCCTACAGTCATTCCATTATCAAATTCATTCATTATTCAAAATGCTATTTTCAATCGCTATTCATATAATCCTTCTTACTCCTTAATTGGTGGAACATATATATACCTTGTCCCCTTGATAATTTGATGAGTATAATATATGATAGAGGCCGAAGGTCTAACAGTCCTCATATTCAAATCCATCATTATCAAATGGATTCTCATGTTCAGGTTATTTCGTATGTAAGTCCTTCGTTCTCTCATATGCGTTTGACATATGCATATACTTGTCTCTTTTAATAGCTTGATGAGGTATATATCGTTATTAGGCGAAGGTCTACAGTCATTCCATATCAATACGTTTCATTTCAAAATGCATTTCTTATTGCCGCTATCGATATTTAAGTCCTTCGTTACTCCTCTAATATGCGTTCGACTACTAAACTTTGTTCTCTTGATAAGTTCGATGAGTATAATATACTGAATAGAGACAGAAGGGTCCTACCATCCATCATTACAAAATTTCCATTCATATCAAATTGGCTATTCTCATTCAGCATATTGTATGTAATCTTACTCTTATGCGTTGTGAACTATTGATATATACCTTGTCCCTTTTGATAACTTGATGAGGTTTATATATATCTATTAGGGAGTCATACAGTCATCATATCAATATCGTTATGTTCAATTGGCATTTAATTTCCCGATTCATTTAGTCCTTCGTTACTCCTAATATGCGTTGCGGAACATACTATATACCTTGTCCTCTTTGAACTTGATTGAGGTAATATATACTATTAGACGAAGGGCTCCATCCATCATATCAAAATTTCCTTCATTATCAATTGCATTCTCATTCAGCATATTCGTATTAATCCTTCGTTTCAATATGCGTGGAACATGACTATACTTGTTCCTTTGAAGCTTGATTGAGGTAATAATACCTGTAATAGGGACAGAAGGTCTCGTCTCATATCAATATCCATTTATTATTCAATCGGCATTCTAATTCACCGTAATCGATTTTAGTCCTTCGTTACCCTAAACGTTGCGACATACATACTTGTCCTCCTGATAAGCTTCGATTGGTATAATATCTGTAATTAGAACAGAGGGTCTACCGTCATTCATATTCAAAATCCATGTCATTATCAATTGGCATTTCCATGCAGTATTTCGATATGTAAGTCCTTCTACCTCTATTCGGTGAAATATACATATACCTTGTTCCCTTGATAGCTTTGATAGTAAATTATACCTGTAATAGGAAAAGGCCTGCATCATTCATGTCAATATCATTTATTATCAAAATGCTATTTCTCATTAGCTTATTCGTATGTAAGTCCTTCGTCTCTAATATGCTTGACATATGACAATACCTTTTGTTCCCTTTGATAAGCTTGATGAGTAATAATCTTATAAGCTGAGGTATAACATCCATCCATTCAATTCCGTTCTTGTCAAAAATTGGCTATTCTTAATTTCACGTAATCATATAGTCTTCGTTACCCTCAATAGATGCGGACAACTATACTTGTCCTCCTATAGCTTTCGATTGGTATATAATACCTGATTAAGACAAGCACATCATTCATATCAAATTCCATTTCATATCAATGGTATCCAGTCAGGTATTTCGATTGTAGCCCTCGTCCTCTAATATGGTGTGACATATTGACATACCTTTGTCCTCTTGATAAGCTTGATGAGTATAATAATCGTATAAGGCTGAAGTCAACTCCTTCTTATCAAATCGTTATTGTTAATGCTTCTAATTTGCACGGTATTCGATATTTAGTCCTCGTTACCCTCTAATCGTGCGAACATACTATATACCTTTTGTTCTTTTGATAAGCTTCGTGAGTATAATATATCGAATTAGACGAAGTCTTCCACCATCTATTCAAAATTCCATTCTATCAAAATGATTTCTCATGTCAGGCATATTCGAATGTAAGTCCTTGTACTCTCTAATGCGTTTGAACATATACTATAACTTGTCCTTTTTATAGCTTGATTGAGTAAAAAACCTGTATAGGGACAGAAGGTCTGCAGTCCATCATGTCAAATCCATTCATTATTCAAAATGCTATTTCTCATGTCAGCTTATTGAATTAATCCTCGTTCCCTCTAAATGCTGTGAACATTGATATACCTTGTTCTCTTGATAACTTGATTGAGATAATTTCTGTTAGAGGAAGGGTCGTAGTCCATTCCGATCCATTTATAATACCGTCATGTTCAAATTGCTATTTTTATTCGCGCGTATCGTATAGTCCTTCGTTCTCCTCTATTGCGTTGCGAACTTGACAATACTTTGTTCCTCTCTTGATAACTCGATTGACTATATATAACTGTAATAGCAGAAGGTCTACATCCATTCCTTATCTAATCCATTCATTATCAAAATGGCTTCTCAGTCAGGCTTATTTCGTATGTAAGCTTGTTTCTCCCTAAATGTTGTAGAATATTGACTTTACCTTGTCCTCTTTTGATAGCTTGATTGGGTATATTAACCTGTAATTGGAGAAGGCTCGTCCATCCATGTTCAAAATCCATCATTATCAATTGCTATCTCAATGTCAGTTATTCGATATAAGTCTTCGTTTCCTCTAATGCGTGTGGAAATTGATATATACCTTGTCCCTTGATAACTTTATTGAGGTAATAATATCGTATAGGCGAAGGTCGTAACCCATTCATTCATAAATCCTTCATTGTTAATTGGTTCTATTCCGCGTAATCGAATTTAGTCTTCGTTACCCTAAAGCTCGACAATAACCTTTCTCCTTGATAAGCTTCGATGAGTATATATACCTGAATTAAAGACAAAGGTCACCATCTCCTATTCAATTCAGTTATTCAATGCATTTTCATGTTCACTTTCGTAGTAAGCTCGTTATCTCTAATGCTGTGAAATATTACATTACTTGTTCCCTTGATAAGCTTATGGATAATACCTAATTAGACAAAGGGTCGCCAGTCATTCATTTCAATACCATCATATTCAATGCTATTTCCATGTTCAGCTTATTGATATGTAAGCCTTCGTTCTCTCAAAGCTGTGAATATACTACTTTTGTCCCTTACAAGCTTGATGAGAAATATAACTGTATTAGGGCTGATGTCTATCATCATTTTAAAATCCTTTCTGTTAATTGCTTTTCTTATTTCCGCGCGAATCGATATTAGTCCTTTTCCTTATATCTCGCGAACTACTATATACTTGTCTTCTGAAAGCTTTCGATGACTAACATATTACTTATTAGGACAGAAGGGTCTCCGTCATCATATCATACCTTTCATTATTCAAATGGCGTTCCATACGATCGATATGTAGTCTTCGTTACTCTTAATATCGTTGCAGAACAATTGTTTACCGTTTCCTCTCTGATATTCGATGAGTATAATAATTGAATTAGGGCGAGGGTCTACGCATTCATATTCAAAATACCATTCATATTAAAATCGCATTCTATTGCACGCGTATTCGTATGTAGCTTCTCTAATATGCGTATGACTATGACTATATCTTTGTTCCTTCTTGATAAGCATCATGAGGAAATACTTATTGGGCGAAGGTCCTACATCCTCCATATTCAATTTCATTTCATTATTCAATTGCTATTTTCATGTTCAGGCTTATTCGATATGTATCTTCGTACCCTTATCGTGGGACATGATATCCTTTTGTTCCTCTTGAAGCTTGATTGAGTATAATTATACCGTAATAGGACAGAAGGTCTCCATCTTCCATTCAAACTTCATTATTCAAAATTGGCTATTTTTCAAAGTTCACGCGTATTTCGATATGTAAGTCCTTCGTTACTCCTGTAATATCCGTTGCGGAACATATTGACTATATACCTTTTGTTCCTCTCTTGATAGGCTTTCGATTGAGGTATAATATATACCTGTAATTAGAGACAGAAGGGTCCTACCAGTCCATTCCATTATTCAAAATTTCCATTTCATTATTCAAAATTGGCTATTTCTCAATGTTCAGGCATATTTCGATATGTAAGTCCTTCGTTACTCCTGTAATATCCGTTGCAGAACATATTGACTATATACCTTTTGTTCCTCTCTTGATAAGCTTTCGATTGAGGTATAATATATATACCTGTAATTAGTGACAGAAGGGTCCTGCCAGTCCATTCCATTATTCAAAATATCCATTTCATTATTCAAAATTGGCTATTTTCAAGTTCACGTGTATTTCGATATGTAAGTCCTTCGTTACTCCTGTATATACTCGCTTGCGGAACATATTGACTATATACCTTTTGTTCCTCTCTTGATAGGCTTTCGATTGAGGTATAATATATATCTGTTATTAGAGGCTGAAGGGTCATAACAGTCCATTCCATTATTCAAAATATCCATTTCATTTTCAAAATTGGCTATTTCTTAATTTCACGCGAAATTCGATATTTAAGTCCTTCGTTTCTCCTTTAATATGCGTTGCGGAACATATTGACTATATACCGTTTGTTCCTCTCTTGAAAGCTTTCGATTGAGGTATAATATATACCTGTAATTAGGGCAGAAAGGTCCTACCAGTCCATTGCATTATTCAAAATATCCATTTCATTATTCAAAATTGACTATTTCTTAATTTGCACGGTAATTCGATATTTAAGTCCTTCGTTTCTCCTCTAATATGTCGTTGCGGAACATATTGACTATATACCTTTTGTTCCTTCTTGATAAGCTTTCGATTGACGTATAGTATATATACCTGTAATTAGGGACAGAAGGGTCCTACCAGTCCATTCCATTATTCTAAATATCCATTTCATTATTCAAAATTGGCTATTTCTCAATGTTCACGCTTATTTCGATATGTAAGTCCTTCGTTACTCCTTAATATGCGTGTGAAACATATTGACTATATACCTTTTGTTCCTCTTTTGATAAGCTTTGATTGAGGTATAATATATATACTGTAATTAGAGGCGAAGGGTCATAACAGTCATTCCATTATTCAAAATATCCATTTCATTATTCAAAATCGGCAATTTCTTAATTTGCACGCGTAATTCGATATTTAAGTCCTTCGTTACTCCTCTAATATGCGTTGCGTAACATACTATATACCTTTTGTTCCTCTCTTGATAAGCTTTCGATTGAGGTATAATATATACCTGTAATTAGAGACAGAAGGGTCCTACCAGTCCATTCCATTATTCAAAATTTCCATGTCATTATTCAAAATTGGCTATTTCTCAATGTTCAGGCTTATTTCGATATGTAAGTCCTTCGTTACTCCTCTAATATGCGTTGTGGAACATATTGACTATATACCTTTTGTTCTCTTTTGATAAGCTTTTGATTGAGGTATAATATATACCTGTAATTAGGGACAGAAGGGTCCTGCCAGTCCATTCCATTGTTCAAAATATCCATTTCATTATTCAAAATTGGCTATTTCTCAATGTTCAGGCTTATTTCGATATGTAAGTCCTTCGTTTCTCCTCTAATATGCGTTGTGGAACATATTGAACTATATACCTTTTGTTCCTCTTTTGATAAGCTTTTGATTGAGGTATAATATATATCTGTTATTAGAGGCTGAAGGGTCATAACAGTCCATTCCATTATTCAAATATCCGTTTCATTGTTCAAAATTGGCTATTTCTTAATTTCACGCGTAATTCGATATTTAAGTCCTTCGTTTCTCCTCTAATATGCGTTGCGGAACATATTGACTATATACCTTTTGTTCCTCTCTTGATAACTTTCGATTGACGTATAGTATATATACCTGTAATTAGGACAGAAGGGTCCTACCAGTCCATTCCATTATTCTAAATATCCATTTCATTATTCAAAATTGGCTATTTCTCAATGTTCACTGTATTCGATATGTAAGTCCTTCGTTACTCCTGTAATATCCGTTGCAGAACATATTGACTATATACTGTTGTTCCTCTCTTTGATAAGCTTTCGATTGAGGTATAATATATACTTGTAATTAGAGGCTGAAGGGTCATAACAGACATTCCATTATTCAAAATATCCATTTCATTATTCAAAATCGGCAATTTTCTTAATTGCACGCGTAATTCGATATTTAAGTCCTTCGTTACTCCTCTAATATGCGTTGCGAACATACTATATACCTTTTGTTCCTCTCTTAGATAAGCTTTCGATTGAGGTATAATATATACCTGTAATTAGAGACAGAAGGGTCCTACCAGTCCATTCCATTATTCAAAATTTCCATTTCATTATTCAAAATTGGCTATTTCTCAATGTTCCAGGCTTATTTCGATATTAAGTCCTTCGTTACTCCTTAATATGCGTTGTGGAACATATTGAATATATACTTTGTTCCTCTTTTGATAAGCTTTGATTGAGGTATAATATATACCTGTAATTAGGACAGAAGGGTCCTGCCAGTTCATTCAATTATTCAAAATATCCATTTCATTATTCAAAATTGGCTATATTTCAAAGTTCACGCGTATTTCGATATTAAGTCCTTCGTTACTCCTGTAATATTCCGTTGTGGAACATATTGCTATATACCTTTTGTTCCTCTCTTGATAAGCTTTCGATTGAGTATAATATATATCTGTTATTAGAGGCTGAAGGGTCATAACAGTCCATTCCATTATTCAAATATCCATTTCATTGTTCAAAATTGGCTATTTCTTAATTTCCACGCGTAATTCGATATTTAAGTCCTTCGTTTACCCTATATTATGCGTTGCGAACATATTGACTATATACCGTTTGTTCCTCTCTTGAAAAGCTTTCGATTGAGGTATAATATATATCCTGTAATTAGGGACAGAAGGGTCCTACCAGTCCATTCCATTATTTTAAATATCCATTTCATTATTCAAAATTGGCTATTTCTCAATTTCACCTGTATTTCGATATTAAGTCCTTCGTTTCTCCTTATATCCGTTGCAGAACATTGACTATAAACATGTTGTTCCTCTCTTGATAAGCTTTCGATTGAGGTATAATATATATTTGTAATTAGAGGCTGAAGGGTCCATAACAGACATTCCATTATTCAAAATATCCATTTCATTATTGAAAATCGGCATTTCTTAATTGCACGCGTAATTCGATATTAAGTCCTTCGTTACTCCTCTAATATGCGTTGCGGAACATAACTATATACCTTTTGTTCCCTCTTTGATAAGCTTTCGATTGAGGTATAATATATACCTGTTATTAGAGACAGAAGGGTCCTACAGTCCATTCCATTATTCAAAATTCCATTTCATTATTCAAAATCGGCAATTTCTTAATTTCACGCGTAATTCGATATTTAAGTCCTTCGTTACTCCTCTAATATGCGTTGCGGAACATTACTATATACCTTTTGTTCCTCTCTTGATAAGCTTTCGATTGAGGTATAATATATACCTGCTATTAGAGACAGAAGGGTCCTAACCAGTCCATTCCATTATTCAAAACTATCCATTTCATTATTCAAAATTGGCTATTTCTCAATGTTCACGCTATTTCGATATTTTAAGTCCTTCATTACTCCTCTAATATGCGTTGTGGAACATATTGACTATATACCTTTTGTTCCTCTTTTGATAAGCTTTTGATTGAGGTATAATATATACCTGTAATTAGGGACAGAAGGGTCCTGCCAGTCAATTCCAATATTCAAAATATTCCATTTCATTATTCAAAATCGGCAATTTCTTAATTTGCACACGTACTTCGATATTTAAGTCCTTCGTTACTCCTCTAATATGCGTTGCGGACACATACTATATACCTTTTGTTCCTCTTTGATAAGCTTTTTGATTGAGGTATAATATATACCTGTAATTAGAGACAGAAGGGTCTACCAGTCCATTCCATTATTCAAAATTTCCATGTCATTATTCAAAATTGGCTATTTCTAATTTCAGGCTTATTTCGATATGTAAGTCCTTCGTTACTCCTCTAATATGCGTTGTGGAACATATTGATATACCTTTTGTTCCTCTTTTGATAAGCTTTTGATTGAGGTATAATATATACCTGTAATTAGGACAGAAGGGTCCTGCCAGTCCATGCCATTTTCAAAATATCCATTTCATTATTCAAAATTGGCTATTTCTCAATGTTCAGGCTTATTTCGATATGTAAGTCCTTCGTTTCTCCTCTAATATGCGTTGTGGAACATATTGACTATATACCTTTTGTTCCTCTTTTGATAAGCTTTTGATTGAGGTATAATATATACCTGTAATTAGGGACAGAAGGGTCCTGCCAGTCAATTCCAATATTCAAAATATCCATTTCATTATTCAAAAACGGCAATTTCTTAATTTGCACACGTACTTCGATATTTAAGTCCTTCGTTACTCCTCTAATATGCGTTGCGGCACATACTATATACCTTTTGTTCCTCTCTTGATAAGCTTTCGATTGAGGTATAATATATACCTGTAATTAGAGACAGAAGGGTTCTACCAGTCCATTCCATTATTCAAAATTTCCATGTCATTATTCAAAATTGGCTATTTCTCAATGTTCAGGCTTATTTCGATATGTAAGTCCTTCGTTACTCCTCTAATATGCGTTGTGGAACATATTGACTATATACCTTTTGTTCCTCTTTTGATAAGCTTTTGATTGAGGTATAATATATACCTGTAATTAGGGACAGAAGGGTCCTGCCAGTCCATGCCATTGTTCAAAATATCCATTTCATTATTCAAAATTGGCTATTTCTCAATGTTCAGGCTTATTTCGATATGTAAGTCCTTCGTTTCTCCTCTAATATGCGTTGTGGAACATATTGACTATATACCTTTTGTTCCTCTTTTGATAAGCTTTTGATTGAGGTATAATATATATCTGTTATTAGAGGCTGAAGGGTCATAACAGTCCATTCCATTATTCAAAATATCCGTTTCATTGTTCAAAATTGGCTATTTCTTAATTTCCACGCGTAATTCGATATTTAAGTCCTTCGTTTCTCCTCTAATGTGCGTTGCGGAACATATTGACTATATACCTTTTGTTCCTCTCTTGATAAGCTTTCGATTGACGTATAGTATATATACCTGTAATTAGGGACAGAAGGGTCCTACCAGTCCATTCCATTATTCTAAATATCCATTTCATTATTCAAAATTGGCTATTTCTCAATGTTCACCTGTATTTCGATATGTAAGTCCTTCGTTACTCCTGTAATATCAGTTGCAGAACATATTGACTATATACCTGTTGTTCCTCTCTTGATAAGCTTTCGATTGAGGTATAATATATATTTGTAATTAGAGGCTGAAGGGTCATAACAGACATTCCATTATTCAAAATATCCATTTCATTATTCAAAATCAGCAATTTCTTAATTTGCACGCGTAATTCTATATTTAAGTCCTTCGTTACTCCTCTAATATGCGTTGCGGAACATACTATATACCTTTAGTTCCTCTCTTGATAAGCTTTCGATTGAGGTATAATATATACCTGTAATTAGAGACAGAAGGGTCCTGCCAGTCCATTCCATTATTCAAAATATCCATTTCATTATTCAAAATTGGCTATTTCTCAATGTTCAGGCTTATTTAGATATGTAAGTCCTTCGTTACTCCTCTAATATGCGTTGTGGAACATATTGACTATATACCTTTTGTTCCTCTTTTGATAAGCTTTTGATTGAGGTATAATATATACCTTTAATTAGGGACAGAAGGGTCCTGCCAGTCCATTCCATTATTAAAAATATCCATTTCATTATTCAAAATTGACTATTTCTTAATTTGCACGCGTAATTCGATATTTAAGTCCTTCGTTTCTCCTCTAATATGCGTTGCGGAACATATTGACTATATACCTTTTGTTCCTCTCTTGATCAGCTTTCGATTGACGTATAGTATATAACCTGTAATTAGGGACAGAAGGTCCTACCAGTCCATTCCATAATTCTAAATATCCATTTCATTATTTAAAATTGGCTATTTCTCAATGTTCACCTGTATTTCGATATGTAAGTCCTTCGTTACTCCTGTAATATCCGTCGCAGACCATATTGACTATATACCTTTTGTTCCTCTCTTGATAAGCTTTCGATTAAGTATAATATATATTTGTAATTAGAGGCTGAAGGATCCTACCAGTCCATTCCATTATTCAAAATATCCATTTCATTATTCAAAATGGGCTATTTCTCAATGTTCAGGCGTATTTCGATATGTAAGTCCTTCGTTACTCCTGTAATATCCGTTGCGGAACATATTGACTATATACCTTTTGTTCCTATCCTGATAAGCTTTCGATTGAGGTATAATGTATACCTGTAATTAGGGACAGAAGGGTCATAACAGTCCATTCCATTATTCAAAATATCCATTTCATTATTCAAAATTGGCTATTTCTTAATTTGCACGCGTAATTCGATATTTAAGTCCTTCGTTAATCCTCTAATATTCGTTGCGGAACATATTGACTATATACCTTTCGTTCCTCTCTTGATAAGCTTCCGATTGAGTATATAATATATATCTGTAATTAGAGGCTGAAGGGTCATAACAGTCCATTCCATTATTCAAATATATCCATTTCATTTTTCAAAATTGGCTATTTCTCAATGTTCACGCATAATTCGATATGTAAGTCCTTCGTTACTCATGTAATATCCGTTGCGGAACATATTGACTATATACCTTTTGTTCCTATCCTGAGAAGCTTTCGATTGAGGTATAATGTATACCTGTAATTAGGGACAGAAGGGTCATAACAGTACATTCCATTATTCAAATAATTCATTTCATTATTCAAAATTGGCTATTTCTTAATTTGCACGCGTAATTCGATATGTAAGTCCTTCGTTACTTCTCTAATATGCGTTGCGGAACTTATTGACTATATACCTTTTGTTCCTTTCTTGATAAGCTTTCGATTGAGGTATAATATATACCTGTAATTAGGGACAGAAGGGTCCTTCGTTACTCCTGTAATATCCGTTGTGGAACATATTGACTATATACCTTTTGTTCCTCTCTTGATTAGCTTTCGATTGAGGTATAATATATACCTGTAATTAGGGAGAGAAGGGTCCTATCAGTCCATTCCATTATTCAAAATATCCATTTCATTATTCAAAATTGGCTATTTTCAATGTTAACACCGTATTTCGATATGTAAGTCCTTCGTTACTCCTGTAATATCCGTCGCAGAACATATTGACTATATACCTTTTGTTCCTCTCTTGATAAGCTTTCGATTGAGGTATAATATATATTTGTAATTAGAGGCTGAAGGGTCATAACAGACATTCCATTATTCAAAATATCCATTTCATTATTCAAAATCGGCAATTTCTTAATTTGCACGCGTAATTCGATATTCAAGTCCTTCGTTACTCCTCTAATATGCGTTGCGGAACATACTATATACCTTTTGTTCCTCTCTTGATATGCTTTTGATTGAGGTATAATATATACCTGTAATTAGGGACAGAAGGGTCCTTCGTTACTCCTGTAATATCCGTTGTGGAACATATTGACTATATACCTTTTGTTCCTCTCTTGATAAGCTTTCGATTGAGGTATAATATATATCTGTTATTAGAGGCTGACGGGTCATACCAGTCCATTCCATTATTCAAAATATCCATTTCATTATTCAAAATCGGCAATTTTTTTATTTGCACGCGTAATTCGATATTTAAGTCCTTCGTTACTCCTTTAATATGCGTTGCGGAACATACTATATACCTTTTGTTCCTCTCTTGATAAGCTTTCGATTGAGGTATAATATATACCTGTAATTAGGGACAGAAGGGTCCTTCGTTACTCCTGTAATATCCGTTGTGGAACATATTGACTATATACCTTTTGTTCCTCTCTTGATAAGCTTTCGATTGAGGTATAATATATATTAGTCCATCAGCTGGTAAGGTAAAATTTCAGTTATGTGTTACACCCCAGGGTACCGCATTTTTTTTGCATAAATCTAAAGTGTAATGTCTGAAGAATATTTTAAGAGGTGTTAAACTTTTGAAAAAGTGTCCAAAAGGGGTTAAAAGGGGTCTTATTTAAGAGTATATCAAAAAGTTTGTTTAACACATATATACAGAAAAAAGAAAGAAATAACCAAGTATTCGGTACTTTTTCTCTGATTAAATTGAACAAATCATATCTTATTAATACGGAGGCTAATTTTTACTTAAATTTTAAATCGTATAGGACCAAGAAAAAAGGGGGAGGGTTATATCTAAAATCCATGATAGGAAAAAAACATGGAATCAATGAGAAACACAAACATAAGCAATGTACATCACAGTCATTAAAAAACATACGTAGTACTAAAAAAACAAAAGAACTGTCAGGGTTTCAAGATCTATATTAAAGTTCTTTTAACAACAGAATCACCACATTTTAAGGTCATGAAGAAGGTCAATCCATAGAATCATCCTCAATTTCGTCAACACCATCTACCGAATTATCATCACCATCATCTTCGTTATCTTCGGCGTCATCGTCAGCCATATCATTTGATTTGATTATTCTAGTTGCTACAAGCATTCGTACATTTGCAGCCATCTGTACAGGATAAACCTTGTCGAACAAATGAACATCATTTGGTGGCACAACCAGTTTTACATGAACAGATTATCAGTATCAATAAAGCATCTAACGCTGGCTGTTGGTCTAGCCAATTGATGCTGATCAAATCGTTCTTAACAATCCAACCATAGTTGTTTGGCGATGGAACAGTGTTATGTTGAAAAGCAGATTTCCAAATCTTTGCCTGAAAGTTGGTTTGTTTGATGTGCTTTAACATTGCATCTTTTGTTGGGCGCAGTAGATGACAATGAATGCTTTTTGCATTGCAAAAAATTCTGAAGCTTAATTCATTGATGTTATTATTCTCGTAGCCATATATAGCACACAAAAACCTCTCTAGCGTTTTTGACAGTTCTTCGCCTATCTCTTCAAAAGTTTCACCAAGACGGGATAGACCTTCTGAAAACTCCACAGAACGTTTTCAAAACGCCGAATGCTTTGCTTTTTCCTTTACAGAAAAAGCACTAACGGAATCACAACCATTAAAAGCGTGAAATCCTGGCAGTGCTCTACAAACTTTCTCCCCCAATTTTGCGCACATTGATTGCACATTAATAATCTGCATTTGGAAGACGTACCTGTAGGAAGAATGATATTTGACCTGATGCAGTTCTGAAGATAGCAGGCCAATACTTCTACATCAGTGTCAGGAGATTTTAATACAATGGAATCGTAACCTTTGTCAGCTGCATGAAGAAACATTTTTGTGTCGGCTTTTTCCTTAGAAGCTCAGTGCCTTTTACACTTGTCACTTTCATTTTCAACAGAAATTTTGTGGCACATACTTCCATGTGATACAAATAAATCAATTCCTTCAAGTGTAACTCTATAGGATTGTTTACTCAATTCCGACACAAAGAATTCAAAAAGAGCAACTTTGTTTCTACCAACTGACACAAAGTTCTTACATTGCCGAGGACACGATTGTGACGGTCTCGCAATTATTGTTATGATTTGCCCTCCAAAGGACCTGCGATCCCGTTTTAAATTTTTTATGGATATTGTAGGATACTGACCAGTGACAAAATCAATGCGGGGATCTCTTTTTGAAACTGAAATAAGGTTTTTAAAAACAACATTTGCCAAATCAGAAAAAGTACTTGGTATCCTTGTGATGGATTGAATGACTGCCATGCCATCAAATAACCACATGCTTTCCTCAGGAATAGCTTGCATTTGTTTAACACCCTTTTCTAAAAGACCAGCCAGGACTGATTTATTTGTCTTTACGTGTGTACCATCAACGTTTGCAAGAGACAATGGAAGAGGACCTAATTCAAACTGGAGGACCTCTTGCATATCCAACTGTCATGTATGGGCTATTACAAGCAGGCGACCAAAAATATTTCTATCTGCTTTTAATGTGGGATTGTCCTTATCAGCCATTAACTTCTTACCTTTTATTTCCTTTGTTGAAAATGTAAGCAATGATTGTCTTTTGATTGGTTTGAAAATGTCGATTGACTTTTGAACAAGCCGTCCACAGATGAAATTGTCTGATGCCAACTTTCCCCTTTCATACGCGGTCACACATTAATTCAGAAGAAGCAACAGTACCCGAAGACAAGCCTGATAACTGCTCAGATGTCTCAAATGGATTTGTCCAGCTTTGCAGTGTTTGAAACAATTTCAAAACGTCAGTTTTATCTCGCTTCATTCGAGTTTTGCCAAGTTCTTTTTGTGTGGATGTTTCAGGGTTAACTATTCCTGCCAAATCTCGCCATTTGATGATATTAAAGCTCTTTCATGTGCATTAAACAACTTAACAAACAATTAACAAAACTTTTATTTAAACTGAAACCAACAATGCCCCTCTTGTTTTGGTATCTCTGTTCAATTCTTACTCGATTATTTGTTCAACTGGAGATCTGGAAAATCCATGAGAGCTTCTCTGAACACAAAAAAACAACTAGATGAAAGATATTGATGCGCATCAGGATTGGTATTTGGCATATTTTGCATAAGCAAATATACTGACATATATCGGAAATAGTTTTGACGGTCATATGCAAAAAACTGAATGCAAACAAAGTAACAAAATCAGTTGACAATATGTACAAAATTTGTAAAACAAGACTAAATTCATTGAATAGTGAAGCAATAAATCCAAGTAAGAAGGAAAGAAAATGAGAAATAACACTATCAAATGAGGAACAATGTATACATTACGAAAAGCAAATAAATAGTAACCAGATGGTATGTCAAATCGACATAATTTTGTGCCAAAGAAAGTAAAAAGTCTGAACAAATTCCCCAACTGACTATTAGACCTTCGTTCAAAGCAATGTGTGTCGATTGAATGACTTAACAATCTTAACTCAATCACCACAAAGATAAAACACAAAATGTAAACAAGCACACCTTTATTGAGTTCGATAGAGTGCACCCATTCAGAACGCAAAAATTTAACCTTAATCAGTCATTTTTTCATGAAAATTTTGTTACACATTTACTTTATGGGTCATTCTCAAAAATGTCCAAATTCAAAACCAGAAGATTCATAAAAATGATGATCAAGTCTCAGATAAAATATAACTTTAATTAGAACTTTAACTTCTGCAAAACATGAAAATACAACTTAACATCAACATGAACAATAACTTTTTTGTAAAAAAAACATGAAACATACCCTTGCTGCTTGCAAGAGTCCATGGAGTTACCGATTAAAAAAGCACTGATATTTAAAATTGGTCAATTTCAGATTTTGTGTAAAGTCAAAATAATAGCCTGAGTATTCAATATATGTGTTATCAAATTACGTTCACCTTATCCTAAGTTCCAAAGAAGTGAATTTTTCACTTTCATACACTAGGTAGAGGCATAGTAAAAAAACAACTTTGTTATTTTTCTCTTAAATCTACTTTGCAGGGTCAATTTCATTTGTTTAATATCCCATTGTGTAAATATTATTACTAATATCATTTGAGAATCTTTTTGAATAAGTTTATTTGCAATAAATTAAATATTTAAAAGTAAAAGAGGATGGTAACACAAAAGACAAAATATAACAACAATGACATAAATAGTATCATCAATGACATTTTCAGCTAAAAAACCGTTATTTATCAAAAGGAAAGAAAAAGTGTTATAAAGAAGGTATCTGTCAAAGAGGAGTTTAACATAAACTTAGTTATTCTATGATAGTCAGATTTTTTTTTAAAGATTATTCACTTTAAAACATCATATCATTAGGACAGGTAACTCCAAGGACGTACAAAAATAGATGAAATACTTTTCTTGTAATATTGAAATTTGAAAAAAATGAAATATTTAGAATTGATAAATTTGCAATAAAGAAAATCAGTATGTTTTTTTGGTCCCTCATTTTATGCTTAATTTGACTAAATTAAGAATACACAATACCAGTTCAAATGTTTAGTTTTCTGAGAGCACTTTCCCACAATTGATTGTCTACAAAATACTTTTGTCCTACAAGTCTTGGTTCAGGAATGACTCCTATGATCTTATCCATACCGTACCAACATTTGTCTCGAACTGCGAGTGGCCAATAAAACGTACTCGTTTTTAAAGTCTTTCCTAATCTATGCATACAAGTGACATATACTTCAGATTCATCACAGTCTATTACTTTGCCAGGATATGGCTTATTGTCGTATTTAACGAGAACATAACGATCGACTAGGTATTGGGGTGTTACATCATTTGGATCAAAATTCTCAATGGCATCCTTTTCCTCCATTTTAATATCTAAAATGTTCTGACTTTCTGCACCAGTATTTATATTCTTGTCATGGATTTCATTTAGGTGTACTTTACCCACTGATTTATCTGCCATCTGTTCCGGTTCTCTTATATTCTCTGATATTTCATTTTCTATTTTGAAAGCTGCTACAAAATGATTTGGAACCCAGTTTTTCTCATTCATATCTGTTCTTATTGTTGTCCACATTACATAAGAAGTTTCAAGGCCTATGTTTTGCCTAGGTAGGATTAACCTATGAAGGTCATTGCGAACATTTGGATTGCCTAGCATAGGAAACACAGAAAATAATGGTCTGCACAAAATACTTGAAATTGAAAACAGTTGCCCGATTCCCATATAAGACCCGTTCTTTGTTATTTTCATTATTTCCTTTTGGTATACCATTTCCACTTTTCGCGAAGATAGTCTTTCATTTGGAATATACTCATCTGAGTACATGGCATAAGTCTTTGACAAAGCGTTGTTTGTATATGAATTATCTGTGCCCCGTTTAAGGTAATCTTGTTCTAGGTAGCAATCCTTGAAAATAGTCTGTTCAATTATCATTCTGACCCGAATCTCTTCTGCTCTTTTCTGGTCACCAAAGGCAAATACACTGCCAGTATAAGGTAGACAATTACCATCCGCTCCAATCCTAACAGGAGTCAATTGAAGTAATTCTTTCTGAGAAATATCCCTTGGAAATATTTGTAGAGAATCCTCATCAACACTGATGCCTGTATTCAAAATAGATGGAAAATAGTTGTAATCTATGTTGAACTGTTGTCTTTCTATCTCATTCTGTATCTTGGTACACATTTTGTGTACATCAGTAAAAGTTGTACAACTTGCCAAATCATTTAAAGTCTTTAAAAAGAATGCTTCTCTGGTACTAGAATCTGAATCTTTAGGGACATATCCATCAGGTTCTTTATGATCACAGGATTTTTTATATTTTGTTTTAGCTTCTTTATCTTCTTCACTCTTTTTCGAACCACTTTCTTCTGGAATTTGCCCTTTCAACTTGCTGTCTTCTCTATCTTTTTCTTGGACATGTTTGCTATTTACTATTAATACTGCTTTTTTCCAATTATGTCCATATTCCGAACAACTCTCAACACATGTGCAGCTGACATCTCTGTACCAAATTTCCCCACATATTGACGTTCTTATCTGGTGCAATTTGAATGTTCCAGGTACAGCTTTTAGATTCTGAGATGCTAGTAGACATGTTTTTTCTACAATATGTTCTTTTGCAACTTCATACAGCATCACCAAGGATTCTTGCTCTTGAATACTCTCCACAAAAGACTTTGCACTTGTGATGTCCTTTCCACGTAAAACTAAATCGTTTGCTGTTCTCTTTAGTGTGCCACCAATTGTCTTCAGGGATCCATCATTAAAGAAGAGTTGTTGTAAGGTACATAACTCTTACACATTCTAAATTGTATTTGGTAACAACAAGGACATGGCAGATGGCACCTTTGATTTTTAATATTTTTTTCATTTTTTTGTAATTCTTATTGAGATATATGTTCACATTTGTAATAAACAATAACATTTCTGATGTAAAACTAGTAAAAACTATGCATTTTACTTCACAAGAAAGTTTAATTCATTACAGTAAGTGCTTTCAATGGCGAAATCACATGCAAAATAAGAGCAATCTGGAGGCATTGAAGAATATTTTTTTCCTTATAATCATACCCACAAACATTTAACTGCCGTTTCTGAATCTCATTTGCGTCAGCAATCATAGTACAATACATGAAACTTGTATATATTGTATATTTTTATTGGAGTCTTTCATTCACAAGTATTTGGACAAATTTTGAGAATAACCCTTATAAAATAATTTGTCTCACAAAAACAACATAATCAGCAATTTAATGTGTGTTTTCAGTTGCAAATTAATAAGCTTGACTAGTTGATGTGTGCACTCAGGTATGAATATATTGTCGACCGAATCGAAGACGGTAATGTGATGATTTCCGGTATTTCACGATTATTTACACGTAAATGTGTTTTATTGAATAATTCATATTTTAGACGATATATAAATACTGCAAATAGTTTAAACATTGCATACTGGTCAATTCTAAAGTTTTATTCACGAATACGGGTAATTGTATTACGAATTTCTTTACGAAATGAGAAAATATGCATTAATTTTAACCCAAAAAATCGGAATGTTTGTAATGTTAATAAACATTTTTTTAAATAAAAAATCTTCAGTGTTACATTAAATAGGATAGTTTTATATTTGTTTTAGTTGTTTATACCTATACTTTATTTTTTTTTAATCGCTTTATATTAAAAATTTTAAATCAAAATTACTTAGTCGTGATAGCTAAATGAGGGGACCATTGAAAGGGATGTTTTTAAACTTCTTTTGGACACTTTTTTTTAGTCTAACACCTTTTATTTTATTAATAAGATAATGAAGTTGAATTCTATCAAAAAAAATCGCGGTACCCTGGGGTGTAACACAAACTCCTTAACTAGAGCGCTTTTGAAAACTAGCTAATGGACTATATCTGTAATTAGGGACAGAAGGGTCCTACCAGTCCATTCCATTATTCAAAATATTCATTTCATTTTTCAAAATTGGCTATTTCTCAATGTTAACCAGTATTTCGATATATAAGTCCTTCGTTACTCCTGTAATATCCGTCGCAGAACATATTGACTATATACCTTTTGTTCCTCTCTTGATAAGCTTTCGATTGGGTATAATATATATCTGTAATTAGAGGCTGAAGGGTCATACCAGTCCATTCCATTATTCAAAATATCCATTTCATTATTCAAAATCGGCAATTTCTTAATGTGCACGCGTAATTCGATATTTAAGTCCTTCGTTACTCCTCTAATATGCGTTGCGGAACATACGATAAAACATTTGTTCCTCTCTTGATAAGCTTTCGATTGAGGTATAATATATACCTGTAATTAGGGACAGAAGGGTCCTGCCAGTCCATTCCATTATTCAAAATATCCATTTCATTATTCAAAATTTGCTATTTCTCAATGTTCACGCGTATTTCGATATGTAAGTCCTTCGTTACTCTTGTAATATCCGTTGCGGAACATATTGATTATATACCTTTTGTTCATCTCTTGATAAGCTTTCGATTGAGGTATAATATATATATCTGTAATTAGAGGCTGAAGGGTCATAGCAGTCCATTCCATTATTCAAAATATCCATTTCATTATTCAAAATTGGCTATTTCTTAATTTGCACGCGTAATTCGATATGTTAGTCCTTCGTTACTTCTCTAATATGCGTTGTGGAAGTTATTGACTATATACCTTTTGTTCCTCTGTTGATAAGCTTTCGATTGAGGTATAATATATACCTGTAATTAGGTACAGAAGGGTCCTACCAGTCCATTCCATTATTCAAAATATCCTTTTCATTATTCAAAATTGGCTATTTCACAATGTTCAGGCGTATTTCGATATGTAAGTCCTTCGTTACTCCTCTAATATGCGTTGCGGAACATATTGACTATATACCTTTTGTTCCTCTCTTGATAAGCTTTCGATTGAGGTATCATATATATCTGTAATTAGAGACTGAAGGGTCATAACAGTCCATTCCATTATTCAAAATATCCATTTCATTATTCAAAATTGGCTATTTCTTAATTTGCACGCATAATTCGATATTTAAGTCCTTCGTTACTCCTCTAATATTCTTTGTGGAACATATTGACTATATACCTTTCGTTCCTCTCTTGATAATCTTTCGATTGAGGTATAATATATATCTGTAATTAGAGGCTGAAGGGTCATAACAGTCCATTTCATTATTCAAAATATCCATTTCATTATTGAAAATCTGCTATTTCTTAATTTGCACGCGTAATTCGATATTTAAGTCCTTCGTTAGTCCTCTAATTTGCGTTGCGGAACATACTATATACCTTCTGTTCCTCTCTTGATAAGCTTTCGATTGAGGTATAATATATACCTGAAATTAGGGACAGAAGGGTCCTACCAGTCAATTTTATTATTCAAAATATCCATTTCATTATTCCAAATTTGCTATTTCTCAATGTTCAGGCGTATTTCGATATGTAAGTCCTTCGTTACTCCTCTAATATGCGTTACGGAACATATTGACTATATACCTTTTGTTCCTCTCTTGATAAGCTTTCGATTGAGGTATAATATATATCTGTAATTAGAGGCTGAAGGGTTATAACAGTCCATTCCATTATTCAAAATATCCATTTCATTATTCAAAATTGGCTTTTTCTTAATTTGCACGCGTAATTCGATATTTAAGTCCTTCGTTACTCCTCTAATATGTGTTGCGGAACATATTGACTATATATATACCTTTTGTTCCTCTCTTGATAAGCTTTCGATTGAGGTATGATATATACCTGTAATTAGGGACAGAAGGGTCCTACCAGTCCATTCCATTATTCAAAATATCCATTTCATTATTCAAAATTTCCTCATTTTTACGCATATTGTGGCATTTAGGTCCTCCGTAAACCCTCTTATGGGCATTGCGAATCAGGATCTAGCTATAAAGTCACAGTCAATTTTTTTGATATTTATTTCAATATTCACCGCTTTAATTTGAATAATGAAACATGGACTATTTCATTATTCATTATTCATTTTTTTTAATTTTGAATAGTGAATAGTGAACTAGTTCATTATTCATTATTGAATAATGAATAATGAACTATGAATTATGGACGTACTTCAGCGCGGTCCACTTATTCTTGTGTACTATGCAATTCCCTGCAATCTAAAATATACCATGATTGTTGCTTATCGTTTTCATTATTTCTAGGTTGGGAAATGATCCAGCAAAGTACGGTTTTTGTCCATCAATTTGACAACCATTTTCTTTCAGACATTGTACAGTGAATTCAAAAAACTTTATAAGCGACTGCTTGTTTTCATCTGAATTTGTGCAAGTCTGGAATGATTCTCACTTCAATAAAAAAAAAAACGTTGATCGACGTTCCCGTTCAGCGTTTTGCATTTTGGATGTCAAATCTATCAACATGTTAGAAACCCCTGAAGCATATTGAAAGCAAGCAACCTGATTGCGGATCAAATATTATGCCAATTCACCAAAAGTCTAAAACCTTTTTGAATTGACAGACCATAGCAATTTCATCCCATCTCTTATATGGGTGGTTTGAGATATATATCGAATAATTGTTAAATTTGACAGACTACTACATCCTGTTTCAGTATGTGAGTTAAATCTGCATTGCAAGTCTTTCGCATTGCGCCATCGTCAAAAAAAAATGGATGTTGGGAGGGTCAAAGGGATATGGCACGTCGAAAAACTAGCTCTGGGTTTGTATGAACATTAACTGTGTCACCAGAACGACATTTATGGTGGTTTTTTTTTTGGCATATCCTCGAAATATATATGGGTTATAGAAACTTCGATACTGCCCATTCAACAAATAACATCAATAAACGATATAAGCCTTTGTATGCCCTCAGTAATATAAATAAATAATGAATCTTTAACTTCTTTAGATGCGTGCATCCCAGTTGAACTGATTATTAGAGGAACTGGATGTAAGGTAACATCAAAAGGATCTATCATTATGTTGATGACATAACATATCAAATCACTAACCTGTAAATTATATCGTGTCATTGCTGAACTCTTTATGTTACAGTGTAGGAAAACGGTACTATTACATTTTCCCAGCGTTAGGTTGGCCTTTTGTGTACCCACGGCAGGTAACGGAAGTCAACTTGGGGGCGCTGTGATTGGGTGTAAGGGTACAATATATTTTTTTTATGTATCTATGAATAACTTCAATGTGTATATTTACAATATAAATGTTAAAACCTATTGAAATATTTTTTAGAGATTTATTCGAAAAGACTTCTAAAACTTCATACATTTGATGTAAAACGACATGGATAAAATAAACAGGCTCCGTTGGAAGTTGGTCATGACACTATTTGGCTTCATTTTTAGGGAAAACCGTACTATTTATTCTGCCATAGGCGACAATACTAACAATTCCTAAATTTACCACTTTTTATAATAAAAACCTGGATAAAACAGTTATGTGTGGTGTTAGTACTTTATTATTCTATTTTAAAAATTAAAGCCAAATAGTATCATGACCAATTTCCAACGGAACTTGTTTATGTTATCTATGGCCACCGTCATTTTACAACAAATTTTTGAAATTTTGGAAGCCTTTTCGAATAATTTTCTTGAAAATATTTCAATAGGTTTTAAAATTTATATTGTAAATTTACACACTGCAGTTATTCACAAATAATTAAAAAAATATATTGCACCCTTACATCCAATCACAGCGCTACTAATTTGACTTCCTTCACCTGCCTTGGATACACAAAAGGCCAACCTAATGCTGGGAAAATGTAATACTACCGTTTTCCCTATACTGTGACATAAAGATATAAAGAATTTTTATGACACCATTAATGCAATACTGGGCTATTGTCAAAACCTTGGCTATAATAAAAACTTGTATGTCCCCATTACTTAAAGAAAGATAGATCATTGTATGTCCCCATCCCTACTTGCTGGTTTACCTAATTCTCTTCTTCTTTCAGAAAAGCCTTAATAAACAACCTGTAATTTATCTTATATAAAAAGAATGAGAAATAGTTCCATTTAAACAGATAACGTTGACAGTTCCATTCAATTTGTATTCATTTAAATCAAAAAATTTACAACAAATGCACAAATTCAAGATTTTTCATACTAATCTCCATTCCATGCTTTAGTATATGCCATATTGTGGTTAAAAATTTCAGAGCTTGTGATAAAATCAATTATTCTGTCTTGAGATGATGAAAACAAAGATATTAGACACTTCAAACATTAAATATGCAAAATACTCAGCTGTAAAGTTGCCTTTGTTGTCTGTATTTATCTATGAAAAAGCTGAATTATGTCCCTTGGTAGTATTAATTTCCAACAAGAGTCCTTTCAAACAGTAGGAAATGAACAATTATTTATGTTTGATATAATAAAAGAAAGAAACTACAAAATGAAGCACTATTGAAATATTTGCTGCATGAATTTTCAAGAATGTGAACAAATCTTTACACAGGAGAGTGTAAATTCTATGTAAATGTAGCCTCAAGTGGGCCTCTTTTTTCCTATTAACCTTCAGAAACATAGTTTAACGTGTGAATATCTCTGAACGAAACACATTAGTTAAGGTATACGAATCAATAATATCACGAATTTCAAATATAAATTATAAGCGCGTCTGGCGGGAAAAAATCGATACTGGTATTTATGATTTGTGTATCTGTTCTTTGAAGAAGATATCACATAACATGTATATTTCTCTACCAACACAATTTGAACTACAGTCAGTTATCAATTATTTTTTTAAAAAGATGATGTATACACTGATTATAAAACATTTTGTCAGTGTCTACTATTTCATTATGAGCAATTTGAGTTCTCAGAGTGAATAGGAAGATGATAGTTAAATGTAACAAATGATTTTATTACCTCTTTATTGCATGAAAATGTTTAAATATCCATGGTGGCCGGATGCGGCCTTTTCGTGTTTTCGCGTTTTCTCCCTTCACTTTTCCAACGCGAAATCGGAAAATCGAGGAATCGAGTAGCGAAATCGTAAAATTGAGAAGTCGGGAAATCGAGAAATCGAGAATTTGGGAAATCGGGAAATAAAAAAATTAAGAAAGCGAAAACGCGAAATCAAGAAATTTGTTTCGAGTTTTTGCTTTCTCGATTTCTCGATTTCCCGATTTCCCGATTTCTCAATTTCTCGATTTCCCGATTTCGCGTTTGCAAAATGAAAGGAGAAAACACGAAAACGCGAAAACGCGAAATGGCCGGTCACCATAAATATCTCCAATTAAAAGTAGTGTTAAAATATATTTCCATGTCTTTGTTATAGAATAGATGTCATAAAAACTACTCTGATAATAACGGGAGACAAATATAAGCCTGTCTACATGTTGCATATCTGTAAATTTCGACAATGCAATTTCCCATAGGAACTCCTTTTACGGCTAAAAATATATCACTTTAACTATGAAGCTTTGAATATATCCTAGAATGGAAAGTTCATATCCATGACTATTGTTTTCAAATGTCAATATATAGGACTTTGTCGAACTCCCAAGAATTAAAACTTACACTTAATTTATACTAACTCTATTTTGACTTGAGGTCTCACACAGTTTTCAATTTGATCGATATGCATATGTATAATTACTGGTAACAATCACAAAATATGTCTCTATGAGATGAAACATATAGATCCCATTTGGGAACCAGTACTTAAACAAAATTTATAATCAATGAATATACTATATATCTCCAAAATATGCGTGGTTTGAGAAACAGCTGTATTTACAAATTACATCGTATACATGCTATAGGTATTTCATTAGTGTGCTTAAAAATAAAAATTGAACCCGAGCAAAAAGAGACAATACCAAAGATGCATAACTTTAAAACCACAATGTAAAGTAATGTGTAAATAGATATAGGAAGATGTGGTGTGTTTGCCAATGAGACAACTCTCCATCGAAACAACAATTTATAAAAGTAAACCATTATAGGTCAATGTACGGCCTTCAACATGGAGCCTTGGCTCACACCGAACAACAGGCTACAAAAGGCCCCAAATTACTAGTGTAAAGCCATTCAAACCAACGGTCTAATCTATATAAAAAACGAAAAACGAGAAACACGTATAAATTACATAAACAAATGACAACTACTGTACCGTAAGATTGTTATTATTAGAAATTTTTAATATATAGGTAGACTTAAAACATGTGTTTCATTTAAAATGAGCGACATAAAGATTGCATGTTCGTTCCGTAACTAAATCATATTTTGTTCTCTCACTAAATAATTAAAACTTGTATCCAATCACATGACATTAAAGGATAAATATTCGTTGATTTAGGAGATCTTGCATTTTTGTGGATTTTGATTTCGTGGTTTTACCAATGTCTACTTACAAGGTGTAGTAGGACATTTTGAATTCGTTGAAAATTTTAATTTGTGGTTCAACTGTTGAAAATGGGTATCTCACTAATATTAATGAATCCACAGTCGTTAAGAGTATTCGAATATCTTTACTTATATTTTGAAGTCGACAGTGATGGTCGATTGATAGCAAATCTGCATGACAAAACAGATGAATAAGCGTCCTAATTGTGAATTGTATATTTCTATGTAGCGAAAATCTAGCAGCAGTTGCAAATTGTTAACTAATTTAGGGAGAGGTTGCATGGTTGCCATTGGGAACACTTTCCAATCAACCCAAATGAAGTGAATATGAAGATTTGTTTGTAAGCGTACGGGCTTTAACAGTGAGAAAAAACAATATTGTATTTAGTCGGCTATCTGATACCCTGATACGAAAAATACGAAACAAGTCTTTTGAGAAAGCTAGCTGTCCAATTCATAACAAATCAAATCGAATAGTTGTGTCATAGAAATGTACTCCTGATTCATATTCAGTTAAATAGTTAAATCTTTTACAATCGTTTTAGCGTTAGGTTCAAGTGAAGTCCATATAAATGGTAACATAACAGCAGAAGTTAACAGCAATGACATTAGACTGGAATGTTCATTTACACTAGGAGAGGGGGATACTTTTTACTCGACTGCATTAACAGCAGAAAATGCAACAACAGATGAATTCATAGAAGTAGCAGGATATCAGAAGAATAATAAACCGCTTTTTACACCGTTTGGCATGGATTTATTTGGAAATAAAACAACCTTAATACATTTTGATGAGAACCACAATATGTTTAAGTTTGCCTTTGACAATGTTACATGCAGACACGAACGCCGATATAAATGTTTACTAAACGTTACATCAAGTATTAGTGTCTTACTAAGAGGGTTCGAGTCAGATGCCATATGGATTTCTTTGACAGGTAATTGTTGCAAGATAGTTGTTGTGTGTTAACTAGAAAAAACAACATTGCATAATTATCGTTATCATTAATGATTTAATTGTATTAAACGTTGATACTGTAGTTTAATCGAAGCTTTTAGAAAGTATAGTTGTCGTGATGTACACGTTTATTTCACTTGCAATACAAAGTGTAGGTTTGAGAGTTTCTGATAATAGTAAATACAAAAAGGCGTGTCGTACACTCTCACTTTAAAAAGTGTTATTCCCATTTAATGACACATGTTCAATCTTTATTTTCATGTTATGTTTTGAGTTGATAAGTTATATAAATTTTGCTGCAATAATTTTTCAAACTAAAGGAGAAGGTCCGGTAAGACCCCTTTTTGGCCCCAAAATATAACAGTTTTACAAAATTGTTAAAATGTAAACTTTTAGTTATCTATTGGACAGTTGAATGCTTCTGCTACATCAATATGGGCTGTTTTTGACAATACAATGCACATATATCGGGTTGTAGCACTATTAAGTCATGCTAAATTACTGAAATTTTCAAAATTCTAGCATTTTAGGTAAATTTTAGACGGTTTCCGTGTAAAACGAAAGTGGCCGCATTCGTGTTCATCCTTAATATTGAAATGTAAGTTATATTTTATGATAATGCATAACATATATAAAGGTTGTGGATGAACACGGATGCGGCCACTTTCACAAAAACAAAAACCATCTGTAAAGTGACATTTTTCAGCATATTTGGTAGATTTTTCAAATTTGAGCTTGAATCGGATATTTTTAATGACTAAATCAGTTAAAATCTTTCACATTAACTAATTGAATCAAGTGAAATAGACACTTAAGTGTTTAAAAAGTGGTCAAAATCTTTCGTCTGATGAAACTGAAATTTGAGGCCAAAATGAGTCCTTACCGGACCTACTCCTTTGTTTAAAGCACAACTATTTATATGATTTTGGTATTTGATTTTCTCTTACAGCTATGCAATGAATGTTTTCGGATTTTTATTTTTAAATTTGTTGACCTGAATCATCCTTTAACACACATTAATATCAAAACGGGCTTTTACTGTAAGAGGTAAAATGAGTACCGTGTATGTCATTGGACAATTGGACAAAATCTGAAAGAAAGAATAATGGCAGGGAAAATTGTACCATTATTCTAACAAGCAAAGAAAAAAGTCCTCGAAAGTAAAACGTTAACGTACACATTCCTTATATAGGCATTAGAAACGAATTTAACAGAATTAAAGTGTGAAAGGTTTTGTTTAAAAATCAAAAAAAAAAAATATATGGAATTTTCCATAATTCATATAAGTTTGTTTTAATTTCGTGAAATACTCTTATTAATTAAGCTATAAGTTTTCTCTTTTGCATTGTTTCATATCAAGTTTCTCAGTTAAATTGTTTGATGTTTTTATGTCGGGCCTTTTATAACCGGCAACTCGGTATGGATTTTTCTCATTGATGACGGTCATACGCTTCAAATGAACTTTGGTGGACACTTGTCACATTTCGAGTTATATAACATCTCCTTATTTTCGTATCAAAATGTTTTTCATTATTATTTTGTTGTAATACAATATTTCGATCGCACTTAGGTCCGTATGCATGCAACCTTTAATATAACCCTTTTACGAAATTGGTTGAGCATGTACTCAAAATGTCTGTAAAAAAAATGTGAACATTGAAATTGAAACAAGGGCGCTACTAAAAATAATGATTTCGTTGACTAATTTAGTCTAAGATCTAAATCTGTCGATTGATTTGAACACTTCATAATATATAGTATAGACAAATATTATTGCAGTATTTCAGTATTTTAGTAATAGTAAAAATTCAATGATAAGTTTTTACCTCCAAACAAAAGGGGATGTTCAGATCCCCGAACCCAAAGGACAAATGGATTTGAACAGTCTTTTTTGTGAAGAAGTTTTTAATATCAATATTAACGTAATCATTGCACTTTTACTGACTTACAAACCGTCAGAAACATAAGAAAAGTACACAAAAAGCACTCGCAGTAACCTAATTCCCCTGAATTGGACGAGTCTATATATGTTTAACCTAAATGATAGTTATAAACAGTACCTAGACTGATGTATACAATTAACGGTTCCCAAATTGCACTGGAAACAGACCGATACATTTGCAGTACATCATTTAATTGTTCATTTTTACAGTGGATGACCTTGAGGTCACTCCAATGTATTGTTATCGCCTACATTTTCATTTTGCATAAATTAGTCAAATTAGTTTTGGGTTTTCAACCGACCTATAAAAATAATACATCCGCGATCATTAAAAGGGACAAAAGTACATTTTCATTCCTGCAATTTCCTGTTTCGCAGTTGTACTATGTTTCAACAAAATGTGGAATCATTTCAGTTGTTAATTGAGTGCTGACATTTTGACTGAATTATCTCTTAATAAATACGGTTTTATATATTTAATTGGTGTTTAATGCGGGGTTCACACATTGCCGATTATTGCTCCCGTTTGAGACCAGACAGCGATACGACACGAAATGTAAAAAAGTCGGAATACTATCCTTAATTATCTGGAATGTCCTATCATTGTCTGAACGTAGTCGTTTAAGTTCGTAACAGATTCCTACGGGTTGGGAAGGGTCCGAATAGTTCGGCGAAGCACCCCGACAGTTATGTGCGTCACGTAACATTCGGGGAAACTCAGCCGATTTTGTGTAGTCTGATTACAATCGTGCCTATGTCGTGACAGATTCTGCTGTATCGGATCTAAATCCTAACGATGTTCTGTGCATTCTGGACGGTGTCCCGTGGAACAGCAATGATCTGGAGACATTTTTCATTGCTGTTTTTCTGCCGATTGAGTTCAGATTGCATCAAGATCTTGTCGATTGCGAACCGTGATTGCCGAAACCGTTCTGGAACAGTCCCGTTATTACATGTAATACGAAATTCGTCAATGATACCCACGTCAGAGTCCCGACAATTACAGAATACAATACGACTGAGACCAGACAAAGCCGTTTGAAATGCGATAGAGCGGACCGTGATAGGATTACGTTCCGACAGTACCCGATCATCCCGAGTATGCCGACAAATTGCGATCGGATAACTTCCGTCAGCGTCAGTTCATTGTCTGGTCACTGTCTGATCTCTGTCGGATTACATTCGGTAGAATCGGGACGCAGTCGTGACAGACTCGGTCGAATTTTACCAGGAGAAAGATAAAAATTGGATTAGAAGCGGATTGAGAACGGGATTATCGGGATAAATTCGCTTTGAAACGGTTGAATATCGATGCTTCCTGAACAATATCTGATTGTTGTCGTGATTAAATTATTTGTTTTACAAATTTTAATTAAAGTTTGAATTTCCATTCACGATTCACAGGATCTTGATCAGACAAATTTTAATCGGGAATGGTCCTGTCAAGGACGGCAGTAAAAATCGTGAATGTGTGACCACAGCTTAGGAAAGGGGCCAGGTGCTCTTGTTCATTCGTAAGATAATTGTACATTCATAAATTTATCGTTAAGGTGGCTCGTGGGTACAAAAATTTCAGCAAAAAAAATAAACCTTTATTTTTTCATTACAAATTTTATTCATTACACTATTAGTTATTACTTTATGATATGGTACAAAAATTAACCCAAAAAGTTGCTTCGGTTTGGCCGCAGATGACTTTTAAAATGTTTATATCATTGAAAAAGCTCCAAATTATCTCCCTTTGATGCAAAAATGCCATTTTTTGGCATTAAATTTGAAATATTTTTTGTAAATCATCGGTGACCTATATTTTTTATTATTGTTTTCAAGTAAGCTGTACATAAACTAAATAATTGTAAAATTTAAGCGATTTCTGTAATTAGGTTATTTTTTTATTTCGATATTACCTTTATTTCTCCTATTAGTTCAACAGGAAAAAAAGGACATTAACAAAAATGTATGCTTCTTCCAGAGGTAAATTGCGAGCTGAAATGAACGGTGACCCCATTTTTTTTATTTAATTTTTCTTTTAAGTATATGATAAAGTTGATTTTTAAAAAAATATAGCGAAATCCAATATTAGAAAAAAAATGATTTAAACCCAGGAGCCCCCTTAAATAAAAATCACTACAGTATACTTTAAAACTGATGATTTTACTTACTTGTCAGATCATGTACATGTTCAGTTAACATTAAATTGTAATATAAAACAAATTTTTGACCTTAAAAGTCATATAGAAAAAAAAATATGGAAATATTTGAAAAGATATAAATGCACTGAAAATTCACAAAACTTGCTACTTAAAGGTCTTACGTCAGAGCATATAAAAGCGATATAATGATGTTTTGAATTGAATGAGTATCAGGAAAATCAAAAAAGGGGTTGATGGTTCAACTGAAAATTTAACTACCATTTTTGAAAATATCTCTGATATTACTTGTAAAATTACAAAAAGAATTAAAAGTAAGAGAAAAAAACATAGACAGGTATGGTCAGACAATTGTGTATATGAGACAAAAAAAGAAATAAACAGGGTTGGAAATAAACTTAAAAAATGTCCAAATAATCAACTTAAACAGAAATATTTGGAATTGTTAAAAAGTTTTTAAAAAATAGTAAAAGTTGAAAAAGCACAATACAGAGAGAAAATATTTAACTCATTAACAGATAGTTTTGAAAAGAAACCTAAAGATTATTGGGAAATACTTAAAGGAATGAAAAACAAAAAAAATATTGGTAATGAAGTGCCGGAAATTTTAAAAGATGAAGAATTAATTACAAAGCATATTCAGGACCAAGGAAAACCCACATTTGTAAATATACAATGGAAAGAGGAAATAGAAAAACAACTAGTTAATATTGAAGAGAACATAATATCTAATAGAGAAACAGATGCTCTAATAAAATACTCTAAAATAAAAAATGTTATTAGTAAGCTTAAAAAAAGAAAAAAGCGCCTGGGCCAGATACTATTATAAATGAAATAGTAAAATTTAGTAAAAATGTATCTATCAAAAGTATTGTTAAACTGTTTAACCTTATTTTGAATACAGGTATTTACCCATCTAAATGGAAATACTCATACTTAATTTTATTGCATAAATTAGGAGTAAAATCCTAATAATTACAGGGGAATATATTCTGATAAGTTGCTTACCAAAGTTGTTTAATGTTGTATTAAATGAAAGATTGATTAAACTGATGGAAAATACTATAAGTAATACTCAATTTGGCTTTAGAAAAAATCACAGAACCTCTGATAGCATATTTGTGCTTAAGTCTTTAATAAACAAATACTTACACAAAAAAAAAAAAAAAATATATGGCTGCTTTGTAGATTTAAAAAAAGGTTTTTGATTCTGTCTGGAGAAAAGCCTTACTTTATAAACTGTATAAGGCAGGAGCAGGGGAAAAAATATTTAATATTATTAAAGGACAGTATGAGGAAACAAAATCTGCCTTCAAGAGTGGCATTTAGAATATGTTGAGGTCACACAAGGGGTTGAACAAGGGGATTCATTGAGTCCCACTTTATTTAATGTATTTATTAATGATTTAGATGCAGAGTTTTCAAATGAAAATAGCTGTCCATTAAAACTAATTGATACTAAAGTAGGATCTTTACAATTTTCTGATGACCTTTTAATATTATCTGAAAGTAAAGAAGGCCTACAAAATAGTCTGAACAACTTAGAAAAGTAGTGTGAAAAGTGGCAATTGACTTTAAATATTAATAAAACTCAAACAATGATTCTGCAGCAAAATAATAAAAAAGTGGAAACATGTTTTACAAAATATAAAAATGAAAATTTGTCAAATGTCTCTGAGTATTCATTTCTTGGAATTCTTGTGAAATCAAATGGAAACTTATTGTATAGCTCTGACGAGTTTATAAATAAAGCAAGGAAAGTGATGTTTGCCATTAAAACGTATACTGGTTCCTTAAATAATCTGCCAGTTAAAGTAGCTTGCAGTCTTTTTGATTCTATAGTTAAACCAATAGCCACTTATAATTCAGAAATTACTTATATGATACTTATATTTCAAAATTTAGAGCAGAAAAACGTGCAAATATCTCCAAAACAAATATAGACCCCCTTAATTTTACTGATACATCAAGTTTAGAAAAATTACATTTGTCTTTCTGTAAATATATCCTCGGAACAAGAAAATCTTCATCAGACATAGCAGTGAGAACAGAGATAGGAAGATACCCACTAGAGATGCATATAAAAACTTAAAGTATACTAAATTACTAAATTCTGAAATTAATCCATTATCATTATACGAATCCTTTTTACTTTCTAAAAGTTTAGATAATTCAGGTTGCTATACCTGGTTTACATATGTTAAAAATATTTTGAAAGAGGTAAACATGGACGTATCCATTCTTGATGGAAACAAAAGAAAAAAATAATCAAAGTTGTAAAAAAAACCTTAAAACATCAATTTTTAAATTTCTACACAAATATATTTGAACAAAAATTTGAAAAAATAGATCAAAAAAGTAAATTGTATTTATCATTGTTTATTTAAAAGTTTAAAGCAAAATTTACAAATGGAAAACTACTTAAACTGTAAATCTTTTGAAAAGAGAAGTAACATAACAAAAATGAGAATTAGCGATCATAATTTAATGATAGAAAAAGGAAGACATTTAAAAATACCAAGAGAAAAAAGACTATGCACATCCTGTAACACAATGGAGGATGAAGCCCATTTTGTTTTATACTGCAAAAAGAATGCTAAACTAAGAGATAACTTTTTAGGAAATGTAATTAAACATATGCCAGATTTTATGTCTTGGCAAGAAAATGAAAAAAAAAATAAATATCTTCTTTGTCCATCAACCTCAAAAGAAGTAGAAAGCTTATGGTCCTTTTTAAACAGGCATTAGAACTGAGGACAGGGGACTCTTGATTTATTTATAAAATATATTTCTATATCATATAGATAGATTGTTTTGCTTTTTTGCTTTTTTTGTTTTCATGGTTTTGTTTGTTAAATGTTAAATGTATATGTTTGTATTATTTGTCACAAACTTATTGTTTAGAGTTAATATGACAATAAATATTTGAAAAAAAAGTTAAATGACTACCTGTAAGGGGACGACCATTTGATATTCGGGGGGTGGGGGGGGGGGGGTGGCAGGAGGATTTGTTATGGATCGGTTATCTATTTTTGTAAACTAAGAGGACAGATTATTTATTTTCTGCACTGTTGAAGCAAGATTTTTCATTCTCATTAAAAACAAGGGACTGATTATTCAATTTCACAACTATATTTATAATATTTAAGAACATACAATTTTTAAATGAATTTTATTATACATGTTATTAATAATACATGTAACTATTATATATGATCATTGTCATTAAGTACCATTTAATTAGAATTAATCATTATCCTGTGCAGGAATGAATCTTGCTAACTGGGTATACATGTACATGTATATCACACAGACACAGTATTAAAGTTTTGCTGCAACTTGCCTTATTATTAATTATTGCCAAACATATTTCGCCGAGCGGAGCGAGGCAACAAATTTTTGGAAGGGTATTGATGCTGCTGAAGGCCCCAAGAAGCTATAGAACAAATGATGCTAAATCATGCTTTCTGGGTGTTAATCCCAGACCTTTTCTTAATCTGAAAATGCAAGTTCTGCTTTAATCATTTTTTGACAATATTTTGGTCTCAAAAAGATTCAGTGTAAGAATTAAGTTTTTAGGGACAACATTAAAAGACCAAAATGTAGGATAAAGCAAAACTGTAATTCTCATAAGTATGTGACTGCTGTTGTTTTTTTTAAACTCGTGATTAAGTTAATAACACTAACAGAATACAGAATGAATAAAAGACAAATAAATAAGAAACATTGATCCTGAAAAAAACAGGGGCGATGTCCAAGGAGAACAGAACTTGCTTCATGGAAGAAGCCTCAGTGAAAACAATTTGATATGAAGACAAGCTTTTGGTTTTGAAATTTCCTACATGAGCCTGTTTGCCTCAATGTAGTTACTTCCCTGTAATAAAAGTGAAGTTAGTGTTCCTGCGACAATATACCTCAAGTTAAATGAAACCCATTTTCAGACATTTCAAGTATATTAATATTTATACTTTTATTAATAAAAGATTTGGGAAGTGTTTCCCGATTTTTTTTTGGAAAAAAGATGAATTTTATGAAGAATCTGATGCCATCTCATACTTTCGATTAGACCTGCTGAGTTATTTATTTTCAATACATTGTAAGTCAGGTTATTTATTTTCAAACTACCATAGAACAAACCATTTATTTTTGTGATTATCAAGGCTTACTTATTCATTTTCAAAATCCTCCTGCCCCCCCCCCCCCCCCCCCAGAATATCAAATGGTCGTCCCCTAATCTAAAAATAGCGGTCTCACTAATTAGCGACAAGAAGATATTACATGTAGCGACAAGAAGCGTCAAGAACCGACAAGAAGAATAAATTTAACGACAAGAAGACTATTTAGCGACAAGAAAACTTCTCGTATCGCATGAGGATGACACATATCAAATGAACAATTATGTGTGGGACTTAGTTTTAAGAAATGATGTCAAAGTAACATTATGAAAATATTTTTAGTAAGCAAGCTGATATATACAGATATATTTATTTTTTACATGTTTATGTCTTGTAAGATATTTTATTTCTGACCCATTTTTCAACATTAGCGTCTGGAAAGGTGACATGTTTTAACTGAATGGTTAACTAATTATGAAAATTGTTAAAGTTAAATCAATAAAGGAAATTATTGCCCAGTTACAAACACTACCAGGGAATAATTCGTAATGATTTTTTTTTTTTAGTTTTATGTTTGAGCACATGCATAATTAACCCCAACTTTTTAGCCTGGTAAAATTGTTGTCTCCTTGTGAAATATAAAACATATTAAAAACGATTTCCTGCTTAAGTCTATTATTGATATAAAATTAAAACGTTCTTGCTTTTCACAAGACAACACCCCTGTCCTGTCAGGTTTAATTCTTATATATGTAGATGAAAAATAAAAGTCCCCAAAACATTAACATGGCAGCAAATGCTTTTACAGCCTTTAATGTTTTGATTTTTGTTTACAGAAGAGTGTCCACCATGCACTTGCACTGCACTATAATACTAGTAGAATAGAATGATCATATACAAATAGATGGAAATTATATATACATGCAACCGTAATATTAATATAATATATAACAACAAACCAGTGTATTCTCTGGGACTAGTATTATATTAGTATAATAGTCCAAGGTTTACTGATTTCTTGCATTACAATATAATAGTTATTACGGTAAGGTTGAATTTCCTGTCATCTATTCATCATGCAAGCATGAACTTGTATCAAAAAAAATATCTCTGTAAATTAGCCATAGTTTCAGGTATAGACATGTGATCTGTTTCTCACGGTGACATGTGCTTTTGGCCATCCAGTACTTTGATTTATATTTTATTAACATTAGAATAACACCAAATGATAGTTTTTTTTCAAAATTAGTGGGAGATTTATATTTTTGAATCCAATTTTTCAAAATAACGATTTCTTATTAGATTAATGATCAAATTAAAACCTATACAGACTTTCTTTAAATCTGACCAATGAATATTCTGCACAACAATTTCTTGTTATATATATAATATATAAATATATGACGCTTTTAATCTGTCAGTAATCATGAAACACATTCGTAAAGATCAGACCTTCGGAAACAGTATGTTTACTCTTCCAACAATTAGCTTTTTAAACGGCTTGTGTCAGAACTTCAAATCGAATAGAGCTAAATGCATCAGGTCCTTCACAATATTCATCCGATAAATATTCGTTCTGTTTTTGATTATGTTATTTTCCTACACTACGTTACATGTGAATGTAAAATGATAAGTGTTATCTGTTCAATCCAATTAATTAATAGATCTTGTTTTTTGTTTTTTTTTAAACATTGCATGCACACTTCAATGAATAAAATCGTATTAAAAAACATAACATCTACAGAATCAACTATGTTTTAGTAGTCAGATCAACACGTGTTTATGTGAGATATATTCTTCAATGTTCAAGCTAAGGTATTATATGAAAAATAAACTTTTTTATTTCAGTTGTCCGTTATTCCTTTTTCATGTCTAACTGAAGCAATAACACATGAAACAAACTTTTTAACTTTCTTAGTTTTATACTTGCCTGACAAAGAAATCAATTGGTTTTTGTTTGCTTTACGTCCAGTGCCAAATATTTCATGCATGCTGATAAATTCGTTTAATACAATAAGTAGGTCGTATAATAGCAGGTCGACAGTGAGGTTGTACGTGAAAATACCACTGGAAAATAAGCGTTTATTGAACAAGTAATAAACTTGCCGTATTTTAGCTGATAATATTGAGATCAGTGGTTTGTGAGTATAGGTTGTTTTTATTGAAATATTGCACTCCAAGCAATATGAATACATACCACTTTTTTCCACTGATTTACGATTTTAGTTGTATTATTGGTGGAACAGGGTTTTAATGGAAGGAATTTTATTATAATAAAATGCATACTGTGTCTATAATCAACTTGATAAAAATAGCATATAACCAACATGTACTCTTGAGGATTTAATTTACTACTTGACAAAATGGACTACTACAGAAGGCCTTTTAAATTTGAGAATGTTACATCATTTACGTATAGAAGTGATAAATATCTTATGATTGAAGTTATCCGATTTTTGTCTTAGAAGAAGCAATTAGTTTTGACGGTACACGTTAAGTGATGTTTTTATTAATTTCCAGATGTAGTAATACTAGAAAAAGATGTTTTGTGGATTTGGAATGAAAAATTAATTGCAAATAATTTTATTTAACATGTTGTCACCTGTCTTCTTATATTTTTTAATATATCACGTTGTGGTTTGTTATCTTGACAATGTTTTTTTTGAAGTTTTAAAGATGATAGCTTCATATTAGCAGTGTCAGGGGCAGATCCAGCCATTTTAAAAAGGGGGATCCTAACCCAGGACAAAGGGGGGGGGGGTTCCAACTACATGTCCCCATTCAAATGCATTGATCGTCCAAAAAAGGGGGGTTTCAACCCCCGTAGTTCCCCTGGATTCGGGCTGAGTGTAATTAAGCTTTTGTTAATTTGAATATTTATATATCTTCATTTTGTATGGCAACCAGTTCATGTAATACATATAGTCAGGATTATTAACCCCCGTAGTTCCCCTGGATTCGGGCTGAGTGTAATTAAGCTTTTGTTAATTTGAATATTTATATATCTTCATTTTTTATGGCAACCAGTTCATGTAATACATATAGTCAGGATTATTAAAGTTTTACTTTTTAATGATTATTGTCATGATTGATATGGACTATACAGAATTGCTGTTCGGTGTGAACCAGGCTTTGCGTTGAAGACCATACTACAACCTATCTTCTTATGTGAGATCCAGTTATATCTATCTACAAGATTGAGAACACATTTTTTTGTAATACATTTAAAACATATTTAATTCTGTAATATCTGATAATATTTATCAGTTATTTGTGTTTTTTTCATTTGATGTGTAATCTCTGATAATGTCAGTATCAGTTGATTGGTTGTGCTAAAAGAGATTGGGTCAGTTTGCAATTGTCATGTACAGGTTTACCGCGTGTGGATCTTCTTTCCCCTTTCATTCATAAAATTACACATGAAATTTATCACAGAAACACACCAGTATTTTGGTGAATGAAACACTTGTCATATTGTTTTAAAGTCAGAGGTGGAGTAAGATGGTTATTCAGGGGGGCCTGGGCCACCACTTTTGTAGGAAACAATGAGTTGTTTATATTGGGAATCACTGAAGCATGACTGTAGCCGCCCCCGTCTTAGGCAATTTTCTGCGTTAATATAAAATGGTTCAAGCAAAACACACGCAGTTATAGATCTGATGCGCATGTCTAGGTACTTTTGAATAATGTTTATCTATAAATTTTGTTACATATTCGCGCATGCGCAAACCCTGAAGAGTCCAATATTTTTTCTATTTAATACGTCACATGCAAGGAATGTAACCACTAAACATGATAATATTTTTCACTAAATGAAGGTCAAAGAAAAAGTATTCCAGAAAAAACTGGAAAAAAACAGCCAATTTCTAAAAAGACCGTGTCCATCTTGAAGAAAATATTTGTTTTCATGGCCAGCAGTGTTTTCCTAAAAAGTATATAATACATGTAATGATGCTTCGTGCTAAAGTTCATGCTTGTATCATCATTGCACAATTATCTCGATTTTGCTTGCTAATATCTTCCACTACAAGGGCTAGTACAGAAAGGAGAAAAGAAATTAGCCAAGTTTCTTAATTTCACCTTTCGGTATATTGATGATGTACTGTCTCTTAATAATAATAGATTCAGTGATCACTTACATTTAATATATCCAAGTGAACTTGAAATTAAAGTTACTACCGACACAGATAAATCTGCTTCATATTTAGACCTTTTTCTCGAAATGTCTACTGATGGTAGGTTGAATACTAAAATTTATGACAAACGCGATGATTTTAATTTTCCTATAGTCAACTTTCCATTACTGTGTAGCAACATCCCAGCGGCACCAGCATATGGAGTGTATGTGTCTAAATTGATACGTTACTCTAGAGCTAGTTTAAAGTACGTTGATTTTGTTGAACGAGGAATACTGCTTTCTCAAAAGTTGCTAAGACAGTACTATGAATCAATCAAATTAAGGTCATCTCTCAAGAAATGTTACGGTCGCCATCATGAGCTGATTGGACATTATGTAAGTATGTCAGAAATCATTTGTGATATTCTTCCTCAGTCATAATAACCTTCCATCATTACCGAACTTAACAAAGAAATAACACGACGGATGCCGTATACGGTGCAGGAAATGCTTATCCGTCCGCAGCACCTGATTTCACTCCCGGTTTTTAGTGGAGTTATGTTGTTTCTTATTTATTATTTATAACTGTTGATGTAAATGTCCTTTGTTGTTTTTAGTCTTTTTTCACTCCTTGGTCTTGATTGTTATTGTCTTAATGCACAATTTTTTGGCATCAACGACAACTCCTTTTTTTTGAAAATATGACAAGAATTTATTAATTTCATAGGTCTATCAGGATGACTTAGCATGATGGAGTCTGTTTTTAAAAAGTCAGTTTGTTGAGCTGAAATGCGGCCACGAACCCATAGTCTTACATTACGAGTCGCTTTTGCCTGATTCATTTGTCAAGTACAGCTTTGTGTGATTAAAATGAAGTTTAATATAATGAATCCTGAAACAACGTTGTTGATTTGGCTAGTCACAATTTCAAGCAGAATTATGATCACTGTCATTACATGTAAAAACAATATCTTTAACAAGATACCTAGAAAATATCCAGTTATCGATGTCATTGCATGAATTTTTAGAAATATAAAAATGTTTGCATTATTTCTAAAAATTTCAATATTTGTTGGCCCATTACAGGTCAAGACTACTTTTCTACATTGGCTAGAGGTATAGGGGAGGGTTGAGATCTCACAAACATGTTTAACCCCGCCGCATATTTGCGCCTGTCCCAAGTCAGGAGCCTCTGGCCTTTGTTAGTCTTGTATTATTTTAATTTTCGTTTCTTGTGTACAATTTGGAAATTAGTATGGCGTTAATTATCATTGAACTAGTATATATTTGTTTAGGGGCCAGGTGAAGGACGCTTCCGGGTGCGGGAATTTCTCGCTACATTGAAGACCTGTTGGTGACCTTCTGCTGTTGTTGTTTTCTATGGTCGGGTTGTTGTCTCTTTGGCACATTCCCCATTTTCATTCTCAATTTTATGGTAGCCAAAATGATTAAATGCCATTTTGAGTGAAAAAATTTTGCTATTGCATATTTAATCTTATAGTTATATATTTTTCAAAGTGTCACCTTCGAAGCCCGATCAAATGTTTTTGATGAAAGTATCTGAAGATCCGTCAACGACTCAAAAAAACACATGCCGTTTAGCACTTTATCGGCATCTACTGAAGTGCCAACCAAGCTAAATGAATCATCTTCTACATTGGACAGCGGAAATCAATATGATAAATCTCTAATTAACCTCTCTACGGTACCAACATCTGATCATATTACTCCATCTTCTACCACTTCGAACGGTTATCTTTATTCCAACGTTGGCCATAGAACTACATATTTTACACAACAAAAAACAACAGTACAAGGCATAGCTGAAGGTGATAATGTAACAATTTTCTGTACCGGGGATGTGGGAAATCCTCCTGCAGAACTTGTCATTGAAAAGTATATTAATGGAAAGATAGCGTCTTTGCTAGATACAATCGCTACAACATCAATATCGAAAATATCGGAAAATTGTTCCTACTATCGTACAACTAACCTCACGTTCCAAATAACAGCTGCTGACAACAATGCAGTGATACGATGTGTTGTTAACTCGTCAATGGCTGAGTCAGATAGATTGTATTTAGAAACGGCACCTTTAGAGGTTTACTGTAAGTATTTACTTTTATAGATATATATATGGTGAACTACTAAACAAAATATTCGTTATGTAGAAGTTGTTTCTTTTGTTATTAACATAGTTTCTGTACAAAATTACTAAGCTGATCAATAGTTCCATATTTTGTCTTAGAGTCAAATCAGTTAATTTAGGGAAAAGCTTTCCATTGTCCTATGGTAATTTTAGCCTTTGTTACCTTATATTTTAAATTGATTGAAATATACTACGAGGATTATTACAGAGTGTCTTTTAGAATATCTTTTGAGTATATTGTATCACCTAAATCCAGTTTTCAAAGATGATGTGTCTATAACATCCTAAATGTTTTGAACGAAATAATATATCCTGAACTTGGCGATGATATTGTAAATCGAGTCAGAAATTAAGATATGATAGGGGTAAACTTTTCAATCCATCAAATACACTTACCATTCCACATCAATTTTTTTTCAATATCATTCTTATTCAACACTGTAATTCTATCTGTGAATGTTGTTAATTTTTTCTTGTATAAGTATTGATTTTGTTTTCAGTAAATTGAAACTGTACGTTTATCAGTCTGTTGTGTTTCTCATTTCAATGTTTTACTTTCTCATGAGTCGGAGTCGGAGTCTTTTATAGCTTATTATGCGGTATTTGACTTTCTAATTGTTGATGGTGACCTATAGGGTAAATTTCTGTGTGAATTGTTTTGTCTCTTGTGAAGAGTTTTCTCGTTGGCAATTATACCATATCTTCTTTTTGTTTTAAACATATGTACATTCACGCTACTACAATCTTTCGATACCTATAATCTTACTTGTGACCAAAACCTATCTCTCTATGTCATTTACAGTTTGCATTTATTTTTATTAAAGCTTCTTCAAATATCTGACCTTTGTTAAATTTTATCGATTTTTTTCATTTGAAAAAAAACCCAAAAAAGCTGCAATTGATCTTTTCTGTTATTTAGAATTGTAAATAAAAAACCTCGACATTGCGCTTGTGCATCATCTTCGCTAGCCAAGGATAACAATAAGTTCTTCGTTTTCTCACCCTTGACAGATATACAAGGTTATGATTATGAAGTTGTACAATCAAACAAATTATTTTGCAACAAAAGGACTTGAAAAGAAAATTACTGTAATAGGCTGTATATTGCAGCGACATTAAAAGTTCAGATGACAAATCCCAATTTCTTCAGCTCTTTATCATAGCATGATTTCTATGTTTCTCCTATATACATAACATAGCTTGGAATGATTGACATGCCTTCGTTTCTAAATGCACGAGTCAAGGCATAATTGTCAAAGCACGTATACTGTGGATTTAATTTTTTTTTCAACAGAGAATGGGTAAAAAATCTGGATTAACGAACAAATGCAGGTTTGAAATGGTACATCATCTTGATTTTCCTGCAATGAATGTATTAATTTGTTTGGCCTTTTAAACATTTTTTGATTCGAGCGTCACTTATGAGTCTTTTGTAGACGAAACGCGCGCCTGGCGTAAATATAAATTTAAAATCCTGGTATCTACGATGAGTTTATTTGAACGCACAATACAAAAGTACTGATAAGGATGCATTCATCAAGTTGTTGCTTTGGAATTTTCATATCTTTCCACCTACAATAAACAGAAGAAGGTCAATAGCATTTGATTTATAGACTCATTGATATCTATTCTTGTCCGTCCTATTTTCCTTAGTTTTCTATTCATCATACATTATACATTTTTTGTCAAGTTACAGTTCCTTCACTATTTTTCAATGATGGTTAATTATTTAGCCCTTTTGACCACAAGCTGAATCAAAATAAATGCTTTGTTTTAAAAATCAATGTCATGGGTAAACATTATTTATTTGCCTCGGAGATCATAACTAGTTTTACTTGCGTTTAATATATAGTTATCATATGGTCTTTTTTTTTAAACAAAATGTGATTTATAGAAGGATGTATATATCCAATAGAAATTTAGTTGTGAAAATAAGTAAAAGGTCAACTATGAATAGATAAATGATGTACACCAGAGTTTGCCACTTATCAAATACGCCTGAACTAAAGCTGACATTATTGTGAGGTTTGCAATTAACTATGAATTTATCAAGATGCGCAATATTAATATATTCGGATTGTGTATACATGTTCAAATATCAATTGTGTTGCGGTCAAACTAGTTTGGAATACTCGAGGAAAGTTCCCTATATTATTGTGGAGACATTATTTTAAACATTGTTTAATTTGAAATGTTTTGAAAAAAGTGAAAACAAAACCTCAAACCTACTGTTGGTGTACACGAACGATAAAATACAAATACATACATGTAGCATTCCAAGGTATCAAAAACCAAACAAGACATGCAGGTTTGTCAATATACACTGACAACCTCTCAGTTAAATGCATCTATAGTATTGAGAGTATAAGTGTTAAAAATACTAACGTGCATGCTTCCTCAATACTTACATTTTCAGATCCAGTTAGAATACCAACCATTATTAACTATCCGAATAAAACAGACTACGTATTAGGCAAAGATACAAGTATACATTTAGCTTGTAAAAGCGATGGTAATCCTAGACCCTCTTACTATTGGTATAAAGAAAACCCCAAGCAACAAGTTAGTTCAAATAAAAACTTTACTATCTCGAATATAAACAAAACAAACAGTGGCATCTACACCTGTGCGGTAAACAACACATTCTATGGCAATACGTACCAAAAGGCTGCTTATGTCAAAATCAAGATAAAAAATGCAGGTAAAATTATTTATTGAAAATAACAAACTTGATTTTCTTTATCTTAGTAAAAATGTTTCTGAATTCCTTGTACCATGTATAGTTTTTATATATAATGAAAAGTGCTATATATATATTATAGACTTTACAATAGCATGTTACTTCTCCTTCTAGAAAGAAGACTGTGTAAACTTTATGAGAACATGGCATGAACATGTATGTATATTATAACTTTAATGTTTAGTTTTTGCTTATGGTTATATAATAATTATTTTGCATCTCAATGATTATGTTTGCATCACTGCATTTCCATTCAAACTACTCTAACGTATCTTATCTTCACCTACTATGAGTGTCAATGTAAACAGGACGTTGCAAGACTATTTGACCTGTCTGTTTAGAAGCATTTTTGATACTATATGTGACATGGACTTATACTCTTTGTTAAACAGTATTTCTTATAGAAACCAAATACAACTGTAAGCGATATGCATCATTTATCGGTCCTTTAAATGCAAACTTAAATTTTGTGATTCCTAATTGCTTCGCCACTGTGAATACATTTAATAATTGCAACTGGTTATTGATAACGTTTAAAAGAATGGAACTGGGAATGTGTCAAACATGTCAAACATACAACAACCCAACCAAGAGAAGAAAATAGTCAGGCCTCCTATTGGTTGAAGAAATATTCCATGAAAAGGTGTAGATATTTTCTTAGTTTATACTGTAAACAACATCTACTAACAATGTGATTTGTTTTTAAATGTTTGTATCTTATCTTTTAGTGGGTGAATCAACACCTTCAATTTCCGGTACTGGTGATAATAAAGCAAAAGGTATGTAATACTGTTATACCTATCGATCAAACACTAGCATCGTCAGAACGGTGCATGCATTTACTATGATAGGTTAAATTTGCATATAGTCTGAAATATCACAATTGTGCCTGATGTTCATATGATGAAATCATAATCTTTCAGTCAGTTTAATTGAAGTCTGGAGCTGGCATGTCAGTTAACTGCTAGTACTCTGTTGTTATTTATGTATTATTGTCATTTTGTTTATTTTCTTTGGTTACATCTTCTGACATCAGACTCGGACTTCTCTTGAACTGAATTTTAATGTGCTTATTGTTATGCGTTTACTTTTCTACATTGGCTAGAGGTATAGGGGGAAGGTTGAGATCTCACAAACATGTTTAACCCGCATTTTTGCGCCTGTCCCAAGTCAGGAGCCTCTGGCCTTTGTTAGTCTTGTATTATTTTAATTTTAGTTTCTTGTGTACAATTTGGAAATTAGTATGGCGTTCATTATCACTGAACTAGTATATATTTGTTTAGGGGCCAGCTGAAGGACGCCTCCGGGTGCGGGAATTTCTCGCTACATTGAAGACCTGTTGGTGACCTTCTGCTGTTGTTGTTTTCTATGGTCGGGTTGTTGTCTCTTTGGCACATTCCCCATTTCCATTCTCAATTTTATTAATGTATTAAATTTGCACATTAGTTGTCTACAATAAAATATGATGGTATACAAGAAAACCGGTTTGATTACGTTTTGATGAAGAGTAATTGACTCATTCTTTGAAAGGATTTATATAAAAATATCGAGCTAAAGGCAGTTATATCATTATAATAAAGAGACAAATAAAGTGGATGCAAAAGAGGGACGAAATATCTATAGGGACAGTCAAACTCATAAATCGAAAATAAACTGACAACGCCATGGCTAAAAACGAAAAGGACAAACAGACAAACCATAGTACACATGACACGACATAGAAAACTAAAGAATAAACGACACGAACCCCTCTAAAAACTACGTGGGATTTCAGGTGCTCCGGAAGGGTAAGCAGATCCTGCTCTACATGTAGCACCCGTCGTGTTGCTTATGAGATAACAAATCCGGTAAATAGTCTTAATTCGGTAGGCCACACTTATGACAGGAAAGGGGATTGTAGTTTCGACGTAAGGAACATATCCGATATCATTTGTGAAACGGTTATTCCATAACGGTCAACCAACTCGTGATGGCGTCCGTAAAATTTACGAAGAGATGATTTCAACTTCACCATTTTGAACTCTTGATTTAATAGCTTCCTTTTGAGCAACAACCCTCTTTTAACAAATCATGATAGGAAATGCAAGCACGGGAATATCGTATTAATTGGGAGATATATACACCATATGCAGGTGCTGCTGGAATGCTGCTACTTAGAAATGGAAAGTTCACAATTTGGAAGCTGAAATCATCTCTTTTGTCGTAAAGGTTTGTTTTCAATCGACCCTCATTGTCAGTTTTTAGATGTAAGTCAAGATACGAGGCTGACGTAACTGTATCTGTTGTATCCTTTATTTCTAGTTCAATGGGATAGATGCGTTCGACATAGTCACCAAATGTTAAATTAGTTTGTGAAAGAACATCATCTATATAGCGGAAAGTAGAGTTAAGGGATATTGCTAACTTCTTATCTTTCTTCATAAGAAGTTCCTGTATGAAGTCAGCCTCATAATAATAAAGAAACAAGTCGGCAAGAAGAGGGGCATAATTCGTTCTAATAGGAATGCCGGTAGTCTGTTGAAAAACACGTCCTCTGAACGTAACAAATATGTTGTCAATCAAGAAATCAAGCATCTTGATAATGTCAGTTTCAGAGATTTGTTTTGTTTGAATCAGAGGGATCCTTTACAAAGTAGGATGTATCCCTTCCTAAGACAAGACACTTGTATCTTCGTTAAACATTCTTTTTTATGAAACAAAGCAATACCAACTGTTACAATTTGTCTTTTAGTTTGGAATGAGGAATACTTGTATAAAGTGTAGAAAAGTCAAATGTTTTAATAACATTACCAGATGAAAGAGAGTTAGATTGTATGTCCTCTAAAATAGGCAGTTTCAGAATAACTTTGAAGCCCGTCTTTGATTGCTGATAAAATAGATGTTAATATTTTGCAAACTACTATAAGCCCAGTAGCTAGTATGTCGGTACTGGAATGACAATAAGTACTGTGGATTCATTATTATTTGTTGGATACCAATTGTCGTTGGTTTTGTCGGTACAAGTTAACTTCGAATTCAAATGTTCAACAAATTAAAAATTTACTATGTCTTTCTGTACACATAAAATTATTTGCAAAACAACGAAATCAAATATCCACAAAAGTTTTCCTCAATCCATGAAAAATTGATACCAACGAAAATAAATGAATCCACAGTATAATTTATTATTGAAATTTGTTGTTACAAAATTTGGGGAATTATTTTTAATCAAGAAATATATTTCTGTCATGTTAAACTCTGATTCCTCTCCTGAATTTGGCTATAATTGTGTTTATACATTTAGCTCTTATTCCTTTTAATAAGCTTTGAATGGTCAATTGTTTTTGCCTCAAGCATCATTGAAGAGATATTAATTGTAGGAACGTGCAGCGCAATTTGTACCGTTTTAGTTATAACAATAGAGTTCGTTAAACAACCTTCAATAATGATTAGAATACAAAATGCCTTATAAGCTAGATACAATTTCTGCTAATAGAAGTAATTACTCTCATATCGTAAGATGTTATTCCATTTCCGGGGAAAATTTTAAATTATAATCTGAGGATAAATATAACACATCAACTATTGATTATATATAAACACATAATCGAATAATCAGATGACTCCAATTAGAGTAATTACCCTTAATGATATTTATTTTCTTATATTGCATTCTGTAACAATATACTTATTTGTCAATTCGTTAATACTTTAACGGCGTGTTTTTCATTACTTCCTACTTTTGAATAAGTTGTACTCGATGCAATTTAATATATTTTTTGAACTAGTCCATATGTTCTTGCTACACAATCTTTATATACGTATTGAGTCTTACGAAGTATGAGTATGCCTTTTTAGCTTACCTGGCCCACAGGGCCAAGTGAGCTTTTCTCATCACTTTGCGTCCGTCGTCCGTCGTCGTCGTCGTCGTCTGTGAACTTTTACAAAAATCTTCTCCTCTGAAACTACTGGGCAAAATTAAACCAAATTTGGCCACAATCATCATTAGGGTATCTAGTTTTAAAAATGTGTCCAGTGACCCGGCCAACCAACCAAGATGGCCGCCATGGCTAAAAATAGAACATTGGGGTAAAATGTAGATTTTGGATTATATCTCTGAAACCAAAGCATTTAAAGCAAATTTGACATGGTGTAAAATTGTTTATCAGGTCAAGAACTATCTGCCCTGAAATTTTCAGATGAATCGGACAACCATTTGTTTGGTTGCTGCCCCTGAATTGGTAATTTTAACGAAATTTTGCCATTTTGGTTATTATCTTGAATATTATAATAGATAGAGATTAACTGTACACAACAATTATGTTCAGCAAAGTAAGATCTACAAATAAGTCAGTTGACCCCTTAAGGAGTTATTGCCCTTTATAGTCAATTTTTAACAATTTTTCGTAAATTTTTGTTATCTTTTTAAGAAAATCTTCTCCACTGAAACTATAAAGACAAATCTAACCAAGCTTGTCCACAATCATCATTAGGGTATCTTGTTTTAAAAATATGTCCGATGACCCTGCCCACAAACCAAGATGGCCGACATGGCTAAAAATAGTACAAAGGGTTAAATGCAGTTTTTGGCTCATATTTCTGAAACCATAGCATTTAGAGCAAATCTACCGATAAAATTGTTCATTAGGTCAAGATCTATCTGCCCTGAAATTTGCAGACCAATTAGGCAACCTATAGTTGGGTTGTTGCCCCTGAATTGGTAATTTTAAGAAAATTTGGAAGCTTTTGATTATTATCTTGAATATTATTATAGATAGAGATAAACTGTAACAGCAATAATGTACAACAAAGTAAGACCTACAAATAAGTCAACATGATAAAAATAGTCAATTGACCCCTTAAGGAGTTATTGCCCTTTATAGTCAATATTTAACAATTTTCATAAATTTTGTAAATTTTTGTAAATGTTTACAAAAATTTTTCCACTGTAACTACTGGGCCGAGTTCATTATAGATAGTGATAATTATTAGCAGCAAGAATGTTCAGTAAAATAAGATCTACAAACACATCACCATCACCAAAACACAATTTAGTCATTAATCCATCTGTGTCATTTGTTTAATATGCACAATGACCAAGGTGAGCGACACAGGCTCTTAAGAGCCTCTAGTTACACTTGTCAACGTCATTTATATTGATCAATTAAATGCACTTTGTAGATAGCGGGACTCTTACTGCAATCGCAATTGGAATTGTTCTTATTGTTATTGGAGCTTTGGTTGCATTCATTTTTCAACTATGTAGAAGATCAAGAAAGTAAGAATAAATATTATACATTTTCAATTGAAATGCAATTCTTTTGTATCAATGGTTCTGATTGGATGACAGAAAGCGTATAATTCTCTATCTACTTGTCTGTACATAAGGAAGCTGACATTTTGAATTAAGAAATGTATTAACATGTAATTTTTCCAATAACAAGCCAAACAAACTCAGATTTCCCCCCTTAATATCTCAAAAGTAAAATCATGAAAATACTGAACCCCGGGGAAAATTCGAAATTCAAAAAGTCCATAAGCAAATGACAAAATAAAAAGCTCAAACACATCACTGAACGAATGGATAACATCAGTCATATTCCTGACATGGTAAAGGCAAAATGGGGGATTAAACATGGTTTTAAAACTAGCTAAACCTCTCAATTGTATGACAGTCGCATCCATTCCATTATATTGACAACGATATTTGAACAAAACAAAATTATAATAGGTAAAATAGGGATACAACAGTCAATATTGTGTTATAATTTAATTACTGTAAGAACAAACAAATATGTAACAAAAAGGCATATATAGACACAACACATTAGCAAACATAAGGTACAAGATTACAAGAATACAAAAATTTACAGCAGCACAATAACACAAAGACGTCATATGTATCAATGAAATACAAAAAGGCATTTTGAAAAATTTCATTGGCAAATATAAAAGACATGAAAATGTATATCACCAAAAATCCCAGACTTATCATAAAAAGTAATATTCAAACAGACAAATTTATGAATACTATTACACGCTATTATGAAGATAAACAACGTCAGTGATCTGAATCTATAATTCAAGACCATCGTGTATTTTTGTTAAGCTTATACGAAATGCTTATTAACAAGTCTCGGTATCTGCCGATGAACTAATCTGTTGTATGTTTCAAATTTCAATTCTTTCTGAGGCGTTCAAGAGGCACGAAAATGCCCGGTGTTTACTTTTGACACAGGTAGCATACTTATCACGTAACTTAATTAAAGACAAGAAAAGGTAATGTAACATGTACAGCATTGCAACTTATTTGAATTTTATTTAATGAAAGTTTAACACTTAATTAATGACTGATATAGAATTTTGTATTTCGTTTGCAGTAGAATAGCGATTGCGGACGTCGATCGATATTTTTGTTGCAAATATTCATTTACAAATGTGCCTGTCTCTACTCCACGTCGCCAGTTAAACTCAATTTGCAACAGTAAAACTACCGATTGACGTCCGCAAAGAAGCTACAGATTTAATATAGTTATCTTTTTTAATAAATCAGCAGTGAAAAGTAAAATTATACAAATACCGAACTCCGAGGAAAACCCAAAACGGAAAGTCCCTAATCAAATGGCAAAAAGCTACCAAGTTAATGATGCCCACGAGTAATAATCCACCAGCAGTAAAGTTTCTTTTAGGACGAAACTTGAAATCGACTAAGTTGTAGTAAAAAGTAAAGTCACAAATATACCGAACTCCAAGAAAAGCCTTAAACAGAAAGTCTCTACTCAAATGGCAAAAATCTACCAAGTTAATGACGGCTTCGGGGAATATTCCACCAGCAGTAAAGTTTCTCCTAGAAAGAAACTTGACATCAACTTGGTTGTCGTATAAAATGTGAAATCATACAAATACTGAACTCCGAGAAAAACCCGAAACACAAAGTCCCGAATCAAATGGCAAACAAATTCATTTAAATAAATCAAAACAATATTTATTAGGAAAAAAAATTCAGTTGTTAGCCATAAGAAGTTACTGAAACGGTAATCCAGGTCAGGGTTCTATCCACACAAGACATTCAAACATTTAAGCACGACAAAACACAATTACCGTCTTTTGTTCAAGGTAAGCGTACAACTTTTACCAGTCTATGCACATTTTATAATATTATTTTAAAAGACATGTAATCTACAGCTACATGAATAGTTTCTATCTATGTTGGTTTATCAGTTCTTGATTGTTAATGAGTTTTAAATTTTAGATATACATAATTTTGTATCGTTCATCAATGAAGAGACATGTATTGTTTGATACTAAAAATAGGTATTGTCAAAGTCATCGCTACAAATGACATCTTAATTGCATGTTCAATCTGTATGGAGTTCATTATCAATTTGTCTTTTAGAAAAGAGGATTACAAACCTGTAGACAGAATGGAGTCAAATATGGATCAAATAGAATCTCAGGAAACAACACAGACAGTACCATCTACTAGTTCCACAAAAAAGACTACAGGATACGAAGATATTGACTTAGATGATAATGATATGAAATTTAAATTTCTAAGTGACGAGGAAACAATTAACCAAGTTAAACAGCATAATGAAGAATACTTAAAGAAATTGAAAGAAGGCGAAGAAAGAGAGAAAGATAACCCGTATGTATAGAAAAGGCATGCAATTTTCTTATGTGGATACTTCATTCATTGTCAATTATACCACATCTCACTTTTTGTATATCAATTTGTAAAATCTATCATTAATGCAAAGTAATATTATACCAGAAATGTAATCTGCATAATGAAGATGAAAAAGAAAAATAAAACAATGACATAATTGACCTTTTTTTTAGACAAACTATGTCTTTCCTAATTTAAAGGTAAACTTTTAGAAAAACAATGCTTCTAGAAAAAGAAATGATTAATTTTATTAGGAATAATAGCTAATACAATAATATGAATAATGATCCAGGATAAATAAGACACACACACAAAAAATCCGTTACAACATATGACAATCACTTGCATGCAAATTAGCACACCGATTAGATTTCCATACAAAGATATAGGAATTTCAAGTATAAGTGCCAATGAGACAACTCTCCATCAAAGTCACAATTAATAAAAGTAAACCATTATAGGTCAAGATACGGTCTTCAACACAGAGACTTGGCTCTCACCGAACATCAAGCTATAAAGGGTCACAAACAATTACAAGTGGAACATTTAAACGGGAAAACCAACGGTCTTATCGATATAAATAACGAGAAACGAGAAACACTTATTAATCGCATGAACAAACAACAACTACTGAACATCAGGTTATACACTAATCTTTACAGTGTGAAAAATAAAAATATGAGTCACATTTGTAAATATAAATATTCGAACACTATCAGAACAATCCATCACGACAACATCATTTGTACCTAGACATAGAATATATTCAAAGATTTTTTTTTTACCATATTTCGTAAAGTGTCCTTTCAATTAAAGATTATGGCATAGATTTAACGTGACGTCAGCAAACATGACGTTACTAGTATATAAAATAACATGATTTATATCTTTTTTGAGAAACTTCAGCACAATAAGCATGATGAGGACAAAGGAAAAAAATAGAATCACAAAAATACTGACCTCAGAGGAAAATATAATCGGAAAGTCCATAGAGAAGAAAAACACAAGTGTTTAGCATAACAATGCAGATGCTACCCGAACGTTAATATATTGCCGCCAGGAAGAGGCTAATGAACCTGTGCAGGTCAGTTGTTCTGTACTGAATAATATATTATGTTCTTTATTGACAGAACACAACCACCTGAAGCTGCTGTATATGCTTGTGTTAACAAACCTAAAAGTACAGTAACTACGGAAAACAAACCTCCTGCTGGTCAAGAGGAAGAAGACGTGTATGAGGAGTCAAAAGAAGGGCTGTATGATACATCTGGTGAAAGGCGTCACAAAGAAAATATTACAGTTGAAAAGTATGATTCAACAGAGAATCGCAAGTAAGTAACACGAAAATGTGCTTTTTGAAAACATGACTTTATATTCAGCTCTACCGTTTATTCATTCACAGCAATGATATTCTTAACCAAACGTCTTAAGATGGATGTACATTGAACCATAAAATAAATGAAAAATAAAAAAGGGTACTCAGCTTAAAGCAAGGACAAAAAATACTGATTTTTAAAAAATAAATAAATTACAAAAAGATCTTACTTTTTATTTCGCACACACGTGTATCAGAATTTGAGTATTAAATAGGTGAAACATCATGATTAAAAACTAGAATACGAATTATCGAAGGCCCTATGTTTTTTGCATGTTTTTCGTTGTTGACACAATACCTCCTAAAGAGTATGAGATATATAAATTGACGAAACGCTTTCAAAGATGCGCATGAAGGAATATATTCCCATTTGACCATTGCACTATGTTGTATTATAGTCTCTAGTCAATTATCATAATTTGTAGTCCATAAACAACTCTACACAGTTAATGACCTTACTAAGATATTTTTTTCTAATTCTCATACAGAAATGAAGAAAGTGACGATAATGATCTATTCTCAGAACAAAATAGCAAGATTGGTGCTAACCTCAACAAATCATATGGAAATAGTGAACACAAAGAAGAAAAGCGCCAAGTAGCAACAGTCTCTCCAACAGTTCGAATGTCTTCCAGTTCGCAAGGTGGTGGACAAAAACGCAAGAGCGATGAAATACAACCCAAGACTGAGAAACTAACTACTCAAGAAACGTTTTTGTAAAACTGAAATCTACTTGGTCATCTGCTAGATAGTAATATATAACAACACATGACAACCACTGATTTATAGGCTTCTTGCTTGAGGCAGGCACATACATAACTAAGTTTCAAATTCCTTTCTAACCTGGGACAATGGTGAAACAGTAAACATAAAACAAACCTGCAAAAAACAGTTGAAAAGGGCATTTATCATCAGACCGACAAGTTTCTTGTACATGCTGAAAATACTTTCTTTGGGTTTCGTGTTATTCTGATGATTTATGTCATAACAACTGCTTTTTTTTATTCTGTGATATTACGCCAGTATCCCCAAGTTAATGATGAGGGCTGGGCGTCTACACACATGTGTCTCTCCGAAAAAGTATTTGTGTCCTTTTTCATAGTCAGTTGCCATACTCATTGGTTTTTGCTTGTTGTATTTATTACTCTTATGCATTTGTGGTTTTTCATATAACTCGTTTTTCGTTTAAAACCGTTTCATATTGTAAGGGACCGTTTAAAGCTTGCTATACAGTATGAATTTTACAAATTGACGATGGTCATACATTGTCGTATAGTTGCCTATTAATTCTACTTCGTTTAGGCTCTTAATGAGAGTTGTCAATCACACCTCATACTCTTTTTTATAACACCTAACAATATGAGCATGCACTATGGTTTGATACATAATTGTTATATACCCGCGGCACATTGAGACAACAAGAAGTTCGTATGAAATCCGTGCGTATATTGCACTTAAGTGTTTTGTTAGCATCGCAGGTTTGCTTTAAAAAATCTTAAGAAATTTGAAAAATAATGTTTATAAAAGAACCACAGAATTTTATTTTCTAATTATTGTCCAATGACAAAATTTACATCTGTATTACCACTACATAAAATTCCGTCGCATGTGTCACATCATGCAAAAATGAATACAATTGATATGAACAAGATCATATATATGCATAATAAAAGTAAATATTTCAAGAGTCTCCTGTCTTTCCTTTTATAGCAATTTTTAAAACGGAACAAGGTTAATTTGCTTGATTTTGTTTCGTTGCTTGAGTATGAATGTAACGTATTGAGATCAGAAGTTTTGAGATTTTTGGATTACAATAACGAAATTGTTTATGCTGTCCGAAATCCATAAAGAAGAAGAACATGTACTTGTAGCTTGCACAATATATGATGTTAAAAGAGAAAGTTGATGATTTTGATATTTTTCTAGTCTAGATACAATTATCTGTGATTCTAGTCGGAGCAAGCAATATCCGCGTTTGTGCCAAAACATGCGTAGACATTTTAAATAGAAACCATAGATTTTGTTTTGTATACATGATATACATGTGTTCATTTTAATTGTTTTATTTTTTGAGTAATTTGATTCTCATTTGTAAATAATCGTCATTCGTTATTGTTTATTGATGTTTTTTATTTTTATATATTTGTAATTTGTTTAAGTCAACAATATCAATGGTTTATGCATTAACTGGGAAAAGGTAAGACGTTAATAAAATATTGTAGTGTATTGTATAGTAATTTTGCCGATATAATGTAAACTTATAAAATGCAATTTCTCAATTATTATAAAATCAAAATATATTTTTTTTGTAATATTACTTATATTTTCACAATATCAGATTAAATAATTTCAGCTTCAATTTTTGCCAGTTTTTGTATAATTTATCTCTTTTTTATGTATATTAATAGTAATCAAAGGTACCAGGATTATAATTTAATACGCCAGACGCGCGTTTCGTCTACATCAGACTCATCAGTGACGCTCAGAACAAAACAGTTAAAAAGCCAAACAAATACAACGTTGAAGAGCATTGAGGACCCGAAATTCCAAAAAAAAGTTGTGCCAAATACGGCTAAGGTAATCTACTCCTGGGTATAAGAAAATCCTTAGTTTTTCGAAAAATTCAAAATTTGATAAACAGGAAATTTATAAAAATGACCATATAATTGATGTTCATGTCAATACCGAAGTGCTGACTACTGAGCTGGTGATACCCTCGGGGACATCTCCTTTTCTATAAATGAATTGTGGTCACTTATTCTAAAATTCGTTATTGAATTTCTAAATTCATATCAAATAAAGGTAACAAAAACGTTTTGTCTATATTTGGTCGGGGGCGTTACTTAAACACGTAATACTAACATGTTCTTATATAGTTAATTTGTGCTTTTAAAAATTATAAACTTACTTAATAGAGTTATTTTTTATTTCAAAAGAAGCATTAGCTAAATGTAGTTTCATGATTGTTTAATTTGTTAAAGCTAGTAAAATCTGTTGGACATCTAAAAATTATATTTAGAAAAGTTACGTACATAAATTATATTTAAAATATCCTCGTTTTTAACATTACTTGTATATAGGTAATTTTAAATGTTACTTGTTTAAAATGTTTAAAAGATGGACGAAAGATACCAAAGGGACAGCCAAACTCATAAATTTAAGATAAACTGACAACGCCATGGCTAAAAATGAAAAAGACAAACAGACAAACAATAGTACACATGGCACAACATAGAAAAGTAAAGAATAAACAACACGAACCCCACCGAAAACAAGGGGTAATCTCAGGTGCTCCGGAAGGGTAGGCAGATCCTATATTACATGTGGCACCCGTCGTGTTGCTTATGTGATAACAAATCCTGTAAATAGTCTAATTCGGTAGGTCACATTCATGAAAGGGGATTGCAGTTACGACGTAAGGAACATATCCGATATTATTTGTGAAACGGTTATTCCATACAGGTCAATCAACTTGTGATGGAGCCCGTAAAATTTACGAAAGGATGATTTCAACTTTAAGTAATTCCCCCGACTGGTATTACTTTGTTTAACATAGACATCAATAAGTTTGCTGCTGTTTTTTATATCTTTTTTGTTTGTTTTTGTTTTTCGCTATTTTTGTTATTTTTTTATTTATATCTATTGTTTTTTATTTATTAACATTTTAAAGAACCTACTTTAATTTGTATTGTAATTGTTATCTCATAGATTTAGTTATGTTATGTAAGGACAATTTCTTCAATGTGTCAACATCCATGATACCTGTTTCGTCTAGCACATGTTGTTTTTGTCATTTGAATACCAATAATATTTTCCTCCACAGTCATAGTGTGGAAACAAAACGATTGATTCTTTCACAAGCAGATCAATGTCATTTAAAAATGATCTAAATAGATAAAATATAAAATGTATAGATTGAAATTGATGTTAGGATCCTGAGGATGTCTACTTAAATCTAGATTTGACGAAGATTGTTAAAACTCGTTATGTAAGTACAAATAAAACTGTAGATCCAACCTTTGTAAGGTCGTTTTTTGTTAATCATATAGTACTGTGACATACTCATATTTAAGATTCATTTATTTGCAATTTGAATATCTTTGTACAATGTTGTATGTTAGAAATGAGTGTATAATTTTTTAACTGTTTTCCTTTGTAATCTTAGTTTTGTGTTGATTTACATTAACAATTACTGACTAATTCACATCAAAAACCTCAAATTGTGGGAACATTTTTTAATCCCTTTTTAGTATCATATAGGAATAGAAGATCATCTGCCTATAGGAGAGAGTAAATATTGGGGGGGGGGGGGGCAACAAATGTTTCTGAATCTGATTTTGTTATTATCTGTCCCTTGCATTTCAGCATTAGACAAATAATTAAAATGTGGTATTCAATCAATCCCGAAAGTTTACCCCTCTTGGAATATTATGTTAAGGTTATAATTAACAGAATATCTTTGAATATTTATGTCATGTACCATAAGCTACAGTTTAAGTGTAATTAAAACAGCTTTTACACTTAGTGTTTTTTGGTATTTTAAATTATTATTGTTTTAATAATGACGAACAACTCGATTTAAATTTGTGATAATATATACTATTATTTCAAAGCAAAGTACACTTTTTTTTATGTACGAATGTTATCACTGTTGAGCTATGTTTTGGCTGTGATTTCCCTTACTTTCTATGATCATTAATTAACATGCACATCTCTGAGGAGCCAAACATTTCTAGTGTTTCACTTGTTTTCCTTGCCTGAATTTTGGGTTGATATGATTTTAAGAAAGTAATAAACGAAGAAAAAATAATTTTGCACTTCTTTCTTATTGTTGATAAGAGCATTGGAAAGTATTCCATTTTCATGTTACATTGTATGTTTGTCTACGAAAATCAAAATTTCATATTTTAAATTTTGTTCATACTTTTACTTTTTGGTATACCGAATTGCACTATTTAACGTGTTTTAATAACATGAGCAACACACAGGGTTCTACATGTGGATCAGGATCTGCTTACCTTTCCGGAGCACCAGAAATCAACCCCAGATTTTTTATGTGGTTCGTGTTTGGTCTTTAGTTTTCTATTCCTATTAGTCTACGCTTAACATGAAAAGTATATTTATGTAATATAAAATAGAATATCAGTAACAGATTGGTCTGAGAAGTCCCCCGCCTGTATAATGAAGATTGTGGGTTCGAATAGTTGTTATACAAGTGACATGTGCACTCGAACCCTATTTTAATTAACTAGAATTTCAGTTTTTCTCACTACGATCAGTGGCATTCCTCAGTTACTCTGGTTTCATCTTCCAATAAAGAATGACCACTAACAAATAACTAATAGTTCTGCATGTGGTGTTAATCACAAATCAATCAATCAATTGTGTCGTTTGTATATCTTTATAAGCTCCTAGAAATCACTGCTTGAATGCATAAGCAACAGTCTTGGATGTATTGTCTTCACATAATATTTTCTATGTTTCCTTGTAGTTACAGATAGAAAATAAACAATACCACGACCCTTTGGGCGGCAAATACGACCTGTTGTGTCAAAGAGAGAACTGCGCAATATACATGTGTTATAAATGTAAAGGAGGATGTTCACGAAATGCTAGATTTGACCAAAATACTACATATTTCACATGGAAAAAAACTTTTGATAATACTATCATGACAAAAGATTATTCTTTTCGTACCTTCCTTTAGAATTTACGAAGCTATGACCTGTGAGCCAAGACTATGTTTTAGAGGTCGTACTTTGACCTGTAACAGTTATATGTTTAACCATTCCAATACACCATATTGTTTTGAAAATTACGATATGAATTTCAATACTAATTGTTATCTTTCCAGTAAAAGTCAAGAATAAGAATAATAACGTGTGATTAAACTATAAAACAATACTTTACTATTTATATTTCTTGTAATTCTCAAAAAAAAAACATTATGAGGGCTACAAAACTCGGTTAACCATAATTACAACTTGGCATCCTTTATTTGTTCAATACACACGTAATAATAAGATACAGATATACAAGTAAAAAACATACCAACAATACCAAAGAGGCAATGCAACCAACATTAAGCAGAAATTAATGCATATCCAAAAGTAGATTACGAACAGACGTTAAACAACACGAATCAAATTAGATGACCTCATTTCTACAAAACAGCAAGGTATCAGTTGCTTAATGTTATCACTATTTTTCTCTCATAGAAAATCAAACATAAAATAACTAGAAAAGTTAGGATCATCTTATAGTTTGATAGATCCTTAGACTGGTGCATGCACTAGTGACGCGCCTCAAATAGTGCATATGAAGGAGTCAATTTGGACAATAATAATCCTATCATTTCACCAGTTAAAAGCAGACTTTAAGTTACTGATGCGTGGCAACACGTGAATGAATACTTGAATAAACAGAGAGAAGAAGAAAAAAAGACACATAACTCGTATGTATATACTGGTTCTCCATTTAGACATAGTATTTCATTCTCTATTCAAAGGAAAGTGTATAGTTATATTAGATGTGATTTAGTCTGTTTTATGTAGGTTATTACAAATTATTCGACAAATGTAAACCAGAAGAATTGAATATAACATCATACAAAGAAAACAGGCAAAACGATACCATATGCAACCCATTTAAGTTATACTTGGCAGAATAAGATATCCTAAACCAGTCATATATGATCAAGTGAAAGATGCCGCAAAGGTCAAAAAGGGCAAATTACGGAAAATCGAAAGATAATACATATGTCTTTTTTTCTTTTTAGCCATGGCGTTGTCAGTTTATTTTTGATCGATGAGGATAATTGAAATCAATATTTGTTACACAAAAGTCAAAAGTGAAGTTGAAAAATCGAGACGAAATTATCAATGCTATTTGTCAATCATATAAAAATTATGTCATGTTATCAAGTTAAATGACACAATTTAAATGTTTAAAGAATAAGATGTTGACATGGCCTTATAATAAATTTCTTAAATGTGATTCGAATCCAGTGAATGGCGGGATATCATGCAATCAGCTATTAATTTTTAGAAAATACATCAAATTACACCATAAAAAACTTTATACCGATTTAATATTAAATGTTTAGAAAATGTACCTTTGACGTCACCTTTTATTCATTCGTGTAACGCACAGTTCATTATTCTTATTTTCTGTAATCGTGTGTTATCGTAAATTAAATTTAGGTGTTCGTTGATACTCTATGGTTTACATGTCGAAATGTACTATTATATTATTTACTTAAGTGTAATTTTTTAGCTAACCCTTTGTGTGTTTCTCGTTTCTCTTTTATTTAGATTAAAACGTTGGTTTTCCCGTTTAAATTGTTTTACATTTTTTGATTTTTTGGGGTCCTTTATAGCTAGCTGTTCGATGTGAGCCAAGTCTCCCTTTTGAAGACCGTAACTTGACATATAATGGTTTACTTTTATAAATTGAGTCTTGAATGGAGAGCTGTCTCATAGGCATTCATATCACATCTTCTTACATCTTTATACACTACAATCACATATAAAAATGGTATACCTTGACGTTGATTATCACGTTATGAAAAGACGTCAAGCATTCCATTTACCGTTCTTGCCAGATGTTATCTAAATAGGATCGGGGTTGAATATCATCATACAAATTTAAGAACATTTTTTTTGCCATTGCTTATTAATGAAAAAATAGTTTACTTCATATTTAAAAATAGTAATTGTTTCCGAATCAAACAATCTCACAAATGTTCAATTAAGACATATTAATGTAAATTCTAGCAACATTCCATGTTAGGACCAAACTATTTTATACTTTCTGTTGCTTTTTATTTTTGATCACGGATAATTATAAAAAAGAAGATGTGGTATGATTGCCAATGAGACAACTGTCTACAAGAGACCAAAATGACACAGACATTAACAACTATAGGTCATCGTACGCCTTTAACAATGAGCAAAGCCAATACCGCAAAGTCAGCTATAAAAGGCCCCGATATGACAATGTAAAACATATCAAACAAGAAAAAACTAACGGTCTAATTTAAATAAAAAAATGAACGAAAACCAAATATGTAACACATACATTGTACACAAACGACAACCACTGAATTACAGGCTCCTGACTTGGGACGGACAAATACATAAATAATGTGTCGGGATCCCAACCTCCTCCTAACCTGGGACAGTGGTATAACAGTACAACATAAGAACGAACTATAAAAATCAATTGAAAAAGACTCAACTCATGAGATGGACAAAAATACAAGTGGACGTGGCTGGGTACTTGTACATCCCGACAACAAAAAGACACTAGGAACAGATCTGAGAGTACTAGTTCAAAGCCACTTACAACTAATAAAAATCATGCATCTAAGACTAAACTATCAATCCGTTCACATCCAACATCCAATGGATTTAGTGTAAAGACGTCATAAACAGTCAAAGAAAAACATGACCTTGTGCAATGCCAGTTACAGGTATCTACAGATTGTAGATCCATGAACATACTAGTGATATTTAGTTTGCTTTTAATTTACCGATTTTTAACAAAATCATTATTTATACCAATAAAAACAATATTCAATGATCTTAATACAGTGTTGAATTGGTAACCTTTTCCGTAACAATGAGGATGTGCTATCCTGTTTGAAATAAGTTTTCTACAGGTACAACCAAACTTCAAAACCAAATCTTTATATTTATGGAAAAATTTAGTAAAGGTTTTAAGTAATTTATGGTAAATGCCAGTTTACAATATCTTATGAAATTGAGAATTGGAATGGGGATTGTGTCAAAGAGACAACAACCCTACCTAAGAGCAGAAACTATTTGAATTAAAACATATCATGTAATTGTTACACTAACATGCGAACAGTCTGCAATTGGTGTACATTTTGTTAGCCAGGATAATAACTAAACAGGGGCTTATTAGGACTGGGGTGTGGCAAGCGTGCGTCCTCCTACACTTTGCAAATCATGGATTATCCTCGGCTTAATAAAGAATATTTCGAGAATTTTACCCAGCTAGTCGAAAATTTAAGATTGCAACCCCCTATCCTAAAATTTGAGAATGTAATCCCTCTCTTTAAAACCTGAATTATATCTATGAACTATACAGAGGAACACAATAACACTGACGTTTACTCGTGGTAACGTTGAAAGTGTTCCATTTAAATTTTCATTGTATGGTATATGGCAATTTTTGGGCATTTTTGGGCATTCACCTGTATTATTGTGGGACGAGATGGTTGGTGAAATGTGGTGACGATGTGGTGACGAGTTAGTCTTACTTTCAAATGAGTAATTTGACTCATTCTCGATCCGTACATCGTCAAGCAAGGACTTGAAATATATGAAGAAACATGATTTTCTATCGTCCTGTAATATGAAAGTGGGAAAAAAACACACGAACCTTAATGATTACAAAGAACTTGGACATTGACACTGTAGACGTCTTTCCTGTTCACATATGCAGGTTCATCTTCGGTAGGTGCTTGAATATGAACATGTTATTTTTCTCGTTTGAATTATTTTTCATTTCGGGGCCTTTTAAAGCTGACTATGCGGTATGGGCTTTGCTATTTGTTGAAGGCCGTACGGTGACCTATAATTGTTAATTTCTGTAACATTTTTGTCTGCTGTGGAGAGTTATCTCATTGGCAATCATACCACATATTCTTTTTTATATATGTATCCCATCTATACAGCCGATTATATTTGGAAACCTAGCTTTATCATAAAAAGTACTTTTTTACATTTTTCTGTAGGCCATTTAATGTGTTGTTCTTTCCTTACTACCAAGGCCGCCAGTAACATCGCTTACTACTCTTTACACAGTTTATTTATCGTCTTCGACAACTTGCATCTGAATTCCACTGCCATAAACACGAAGGGCAATCATGACTTGCTGTTCAAATGGCAAGGCTGTCATTTTACTGGTACTTCTCTCCAATTCGACTTTTAACTCATTTGTAAGTGCAAGATATGCAATGGTTTCTCTACCAACCCCGTAGCTTTGTCGTGGTTGCTCATCACTAAAATCTGTATGTAATGGTTAAAATCCTCGATAATGCACTTTTCTTCTAACTCTAGGCAGATTGAGCAATGCAATGACTGCCATTTTTTATATCTTTAACATATAATAACTAACCATTCGAGCAAGAATTTTCTAAAAAAAAGTATCAAACGACCAGTAATAAATTAACGGCATTTGAATTTTTTTCATGTTGACTTTTTATTCCAGTCGTGTATTATTCGAATAACTAAATATTCGTATAATTCACACGACAATAAATTGATAAATTCAAACAGATTATTTAATTCTCAATTTTTTGCAAATGTTTATATGAATTTGGGACCATTTAAAACCTGTTTTTTTTTTTTTATTATAATCATTATAATCATTTCATGATGAAAACCAAGGGAAAATAATGCACGATTCGTTCTGTTGGACGGAAAATACAAGACACTGTTTAAAAAGTTTTAAAAGAAAAACAATATTCTAATTTCATCTGTTTCTGAAACTCAAAACGATTTAGTGTAAATTTACAAATCAATTTAGGAAATATCGATTGCATGTGTTATTAAAGTGTGTGATATCTGCTGAATACTACAATTTTTGAAAATTATAAAAACACCTAGTCTGATATAGAATGAAACTAAATAATTCTATCGAAATCTTTTTCGACTTTTCGATCATCAATAAATTTGTTTTTACATTGGTTAAAAATCTAAGACAGGGTTGTGTTTTCATAAATGTTTTGTAGCTATGCTTGGTAAAGGAATTATTATTTGCTATAGATACAATAATTCAGGATATATATCAATTACTAGCTACTAGCAACTAAGATTCAACCACTACAATTTGTGGAAATATTCACTTGTATTTAGGGATATAAATTACCAGAGGTGGTGTTTGGAAGTAACTATTTTACTAGACCATCTGGTTGGACTTTTTTATTGATAAATCGGGGGCAATGAGATATAGGGTATATGCAAATGATATAGGTGTTTAATCTAAAGTATATTTATAGATTATCGTTGGTCATCTCAACGAGATTGATTTTCTCGCTTGAGCTGGTACAGCGAAAGTGAGAACAGCAATCGAGTTGAGATGACCAATGATAATCTGTTTATCGCTATTTTACCTATGAGGACGTTGTCAATTTCATGTCAATTTCGTTAGCAACGCCACGTGGCCTCCTTAGTTTCTAGCGATAATTTTTCCATCTCAAGCGAGAAGCATGATATGAAAATTATCACAAAAAAAGATCAAAAGAAAAATGTACAAAATAGCGATAATATACGGTATAGCAAAATATTAGATTTGAATAAAATTGCAAACGTTTCTAGAAAGAAATAATATTAAGTAAAAATAATCCTCATAATGGAATTGAAATGGATAAAGCTATATCAAAAAGTTATCAATTGATAAAAAAAAAACTTCTTATAGTCTTAGAAACCATCTTTTATTTTGATTTTCAATAGAGGATTGTTTCGTCATCATCATACTCATCAATGACGTTCAAATACAAAAAAAGTTAAAGATGCCAAATAGATTACCAATTGAAGAACATTGATGAACATAATTGAATTAAACATTTATATAATATTGATATGTCCTAATCTGCAACTTAGCAGTAAAAACGCATTTTTAAAACACGCTCACTAACTCAACCATATCTTTAATATTGGATTTATCTTTTCAAAAACGTTGCGAACATTATTTAAATTTCTAATTCGGAAAAAAGGCTCTGAGATTTGTATAAGATTTTTTATTTATGTTTTATACTGTTCTATCACGATGCTAGTAAATATCTTTGGTCACAGTTGTTCATGATTTAGATGTTTTTCCAAGTTTGTCACTTTCCCTTAAAGTCATAAGAAACCGAAATTTAAAAAAAAATATGCATATGTTTTTTATAACTAAATGGATAGTTTTCATTATACAACTTATGAACATATACTTTTTTCTGAGGAAAATTCTTTAATTTGTCCACATTTAGAAGAAGTTTACTTATTTTTAATTGCTTGCTTCCAGGAAGCAATTCGCCGACATATTTTCTGTATGCATAGTGACCCGAGCGTAACCCTCCTCGTAAAAATCCGGTGATCGCAATACGCATGGATCTGTCAATGAAATAAACAAATATCTGATTATACATGTTAAACACGTGCTCAATACCCATGCTTTTTGTGATTGTTTACTATAAGGTGACAATCGGTAAAACTCGGCTTCAAAACACGGCATTTAATGAGCAGCCATATTTTTTAAATCATAACAAACAGAGAGAAAAAAAAATGACGATTATATGATATATTTGCTAAAATAATGATAAAATCGTGCACAGAGGACTAAGTTTATGATATATATATGCATTGGTTCACATTATTTTTCACCACTCACTCGTTTCATATGACTTTAAATTCAATTTGATTTTTCATAAGGAGTTATTTATAATTATTTTGTTTAATATATATCATATAATGGAGCACACCCGTACGTATTAGTTAAATAATATGTCATAAAGTGTTGCATACCTTCAAATGTTTCTCACATAATTCATCATCCAAGATATTTATCAAACGAATAAGCACAGATATATGCATGTTGTCCTTTAATATGTATGCATAAATACTAGGTTTTTCGTCTCTCTCTCGACATACCATTTTAAAAACACAGAAAAATATCCGTTCAACCCCATTTCAAGAAAGACGTGCGTTTAAATTACATTTTGTACTTGTAATGAAACTATTTTAATGAAAGTACTTTTCAGTCTTAATAATACCGGTATAACACAGTTTCTATTCTATTCTATTTTGAGTTATTTTTATCTATTTAAAACCTCCTTTAAGTAAACTTGTGACTGATTGACAATCTGGAATCGAAGTCTAAATATAGATGCGCACGAAGGATATATAATGTTACTGTACAAATAACTTCCGTGTACATTATGTACAAGTAAAATGGATAGAAGTTTGTTTTTCCTGATTGGTCTCTGGTTCGTGTGGATTGATGACAAGATTTTTGGTAAGTATATGATAACATCACATTAACACACTTATTCAAAATCTTGACAAATCTGAATTGGTTCTCAGTAGCTATATGCCCTCCAAATTTTAAAGTTTGGTATTAGTGACTAGGTTGGATTTACCAAATGAAGTATAAAACAGGATTATTAACCAGTTTAATGTTGAAACTATCATTTTGTGACATTTTTTTCCAGACTATACGGTATTTTTTGCTCACTGTTGACGACGTACGGTTGCTATCTTATTTGTCATTTGGTCTCTGTCGGAGAGTTGACTTATTGAAAATTGTGTCCCATCTTCTCATTGTATGTCTTTTAGTATAAAAGGGAAGAAAAAAATAAAGACATCATAGGTAGAACAAAAACAGAATAGAAGATAATAAGGTTTAAAAATGAAAAAAAAATAGATAGTATATATAAGGCAAACTATTTTTTCGAACTGAAAGATGGTTTTAAAAGCAATTTAATTGGGGACTTTCCTTTTATAATTTTACTTGGTGTTTGGTACTTTTGGGATTTTATTTTTTTTAAATACACGACCAGGACTCATTTAGACACTCTGATATATTTCATGAGTTAATAGAATTCGATGTTAAGGAATATGGATTTTATATTATACGTGCGTCTGACGGGGAAAAAGCAAGGTCGGGGCTAGAATCTATGATTAGTTCATTTATACAAAGAAGAAGATCTAGATATTTATTGCCATATATCATGTAAACATTCACCAACAACATTTGATCTACAATCTATAGCTAAAAAAAATGATTTACAAAAAAACATATTATGTAAACTGATTATAAACATTTTTGTGAGCGTATACTATTTCATCATGACCTATTTGAGTTCTTTAGAAGTGTTTAATATATATACGGTATATTCACATGAAGCAGAATTAAAACAGGGGTGCATTTAGGATGGGTGACATAAAGATTGCATTTCTTTTCTTAATCTGTTATTCAATGGATTTTTGTTATTTTCACTACAAACATTCAAATTTGGTGGCTATATTGAATCAAGTCAAACCTGACATAAAATGATACCACACATATATTATGTATTCATTTATTATCGTTGATATCAACTTTAGTTGATTGACAAAAACAATTCTTTAGAGAAAACCAGCCGTCTAATTCATAACAAAGCAATTTCCAATAATAAGGTCATGAAAATATACACCTGCTTCGTATTCAGTTGAATAGTTAAATCTTTTACAATCGTTTTAGCGATAGCTTCAAGTGGAGTCCACATAAATGGTAATATAACAGCAGAAATTAACAGCAATGACATCAGACTGGAATGTTCATTTACATTAGGAGAGGGGGATGCTTTATACTCGATTGTATTAACAGCAGAAAATGCGACAACAGATAAATTCATAGAAATAGCAGGATATCTGAGAAATACTAAACCGCTTTTTACATCGTTTGGAATGGATTTATTTGGAAATGAAAAATCCTTAATACACTTTGATGAGAACCAAAATATGTTTACGTTTGCGTTTGACAATGTTACATGCAGACACGAACGCCGATATAAATGTTTCCTATATGTTTCATCAAGTTCTGGTGTCTTACCAAGATTGTTCGAGTCAGATGCCATATGGATTTCTGTGACAGGTAATTGTAGCAAAATAATTTATTGTGTTTAATTAGAAAAAAAACATTGCATATTTAATTTATCTTTATCATAATGTTTTAGTTGCATCAACATTACTACTGCATTTTTGTTGAAGCTTTCAATAAAAAGTTAAATCACTAAAATACTGAACCCAAAACGGGAAGTCCTCAAGCAAATGGTAGAATCAAAAGCTAAAAAAACACATCAAACGTATGATTAAACATCTGTCGTATTCCTGAATTGGAACATGCATTTTCTTATGTAGAAAAAGTGGATTAAACCACCTTGTTTGAAAACGAGGTAAACATCTCACTTGTATGACAGTCGCATCAAATTTAATTATATTGAGAACGATATGTGAACAAGACATAATAGGTAAAATATCAGAAATAGAGGCACAGCAGTCAACATAGTGTTATAATCTTTATCACTAAAAAAACAAAGAAATATGTAATAAAGAGGCACAAAAACAACGACAAAGGCATATAGACACACAACACATAAGCAAAAATGAAAGATAATACAAAAAGTTGCATAGACCAATTACACAATAACGGGATGTATAATTACAGAGCAACGTCAAATGTTTGAAAAAAAAGGCAAATAGACAAAGAACATTTGCAAGAATGATAGACAAGAATACCAAAATGTTCATAGAACAATAACAATGACGTGATGTATCAATACAGAGCCACGCCAAATGGATATCATCCGGAAACAGACTAAACAATAAAAGCAATATTCACAAAGACAAATAAAAGTAATATTCAATAAGACAAATAGAAGAACAACACGCTATTAAGATCAAAAACAACGTCAGTAATCAGAATCTACATTTCTAGACAATCCGACGTGTATTATTTGTGGCTGCAAGCTACAAGCTCGTGACTACCGAATAAGTTGGTAAATGTATATCCCGTATGCAGATGAAGTTGGTACATTGCTACTCAGCTGGCGGAAATTGATAATTGAAATCGTCTCGTTTGTCATAGATTCTGGTACTGAGATGACCGTGTATGTCAAATTCGAGGTAAAGGGAAAAAAACGTTCCGGAGGATATATAAATGGAACCCAATCAGAAGAATTTGGATTGTTAATGGAAAGAACATCATCAATATATTTGAATTTGAAATTAAATGACCTGGCTTTTTTATCTTCTTATTTTTTACAAGTGTCTGAAGGAAGTCCGATTCATATGAAAATAAGAAGCGATCGACAAGGGGAGGCGCACAGGTCGTTCCCATAGGAAAAGTAAAAGAAAAAGTCTACCTCCAAATTTAACAAATATGTTGTCAATCAGAAACTTCCGCATCCTGATCACGTGTTCATTTAGATCTTTGTAGCATGATTTACCGTTAAGTTATATTAACGAAATAAGCCGTATGGTATCCCAAAGTAATAAATTTATAGCGTATGGTACCATTTTTATTTTGAAAAGCATTGTGGATTATTTCTTTGAGACGATTTTTTAATTTCACATGAGAAATGGGGGTACATGTATACAGGTTGAAAAAACTAAAAAGTTTTAATAGATCTAATTTCAGAAAAAATCGAAATTTTAAAATATCCAGAAGTTCGTTAGAGTTTTTCAGAATCCTCATACGGTTAATAACATTACGCGAGTAAAAAATTTCACAGTATTTCTAGAAACCCTATTTCTGTTCAACCTTACTGTTGTCGTGATGTACCTGTTTAGTGTATTTGCAATAAAAAGTTTTAGTTGGAGAGTCTAATAACAGTCTAATACAGTAAATCAAGAGAAGCGGGTCATAGACACACTATGTAAAAAGAGTTATTCTCATTCAATGAAACATTTTTCATATTTACTTTCTTGTTTAACAAATAATATAAATGTTAGTGAAATGATTTTATAAAATCCTCTTTTTTTAAACAATCATTGTTCTGATTGGATTTGCTTTACTTTTGGGTCAATTTTCTTTAAGAGTTCTGCAATATATGTATTCGGTTTATGATGTTCAAATATTTTGGTCTCGAGCACCATTTAACAGACATTTAGTCCTAGATGCATGATTGTTTTATTCGTTGTTAGTGGCTTTGAATTAGCTGGTAGTTAACTGCGAGTACTCTCAGATCTGTACCTAGTATCTTTTTGTTGTTGGGATGTTCAAGATCCCGGCCACGTCCATTTGTACAAACATGTTTGACCCCGCCGCATTTTTGCGCCTGTCCAAAGTCAGGAGCCTCTGGCCTTTGTTAGTCTTGTATTATTCTGACTTTTAGTTTCATGTCTACAATTTGGAGTTTAGTATGGCGTTCATTATCACTGAACTAGTATATATTTGTTTAGGGGCCAGCTGAAGGACGCCTCCGGGTGCGGGAATTTCTCGTTGCATTGAAGACCTGTTGGTGACCTTCTGCTGTTGTCTGCTCTGTGGTCGGATTGTTGTCTCTTTGGCACATTCCCCATTTCCATCCTCAATTGTATTATCCATCTGATGAGTTAAGTTTATTTCAACTGAATTTTATAGTTCGTTCTTATGTTGTGCTGTTCTACCACTGTCCCAGGTTAGGGGGAGGGTTTGGATCTCGATAACATGTTTAACTCCGCCATATTCTGTATGTATGTGTCTGTACCAAGCCGGGAGCCTCTAATTCAGTGGTTGACGTTCGTGTATGTGTGGCATGTTTGTTTTTTGTTCATTTTTTTTGTACCTAAATTAGGCCGTTAGTTTTCTCGTTTGAATTGATTTACATTTTCATTTCGGGGCCTTTTATAGCTGACTATGTGGTATTGCCTTTGCTCATTGTTGAAGGCCGTACGGGGACCTATAGTTGTTAAAATCTTAGTCTCATGTGGATAATTGTCTCATTGGGAAGAATTTTCCCCCTGGAAAATGAAACACATAAAAAAAGATATGATTGTTTGAAATTCAACTAAGGGTGGTATAGTTGACACTTTGATGCAACAATTATTTTTAGATATTAATGTTTTCAACGTCAAATATGTCAATTTCCAGATGCAGTCCTTGAATGGTGTAAACTGCCCACTAACATCAAAAATCATTACACAATTCACCATACACCATTACACCATACACCCTGTGCCCTTACACAATACACGTTACACATTTGCACCATACACCTTACACATTATATCTACACCATCCAAAATAACCATAATGCAATTTAATTTCTAAGAAAGTCTGCGACTACAATCTTTCAACTTATTTTAAAAAACGAATTTTAATCACAATATTGTGAATTAAGGTACAAAAATTAAAAATCAGTTCAGATCAATATTTTGCATAGTTTTGAATCTTGATAACCACACTTTATATACACCTTACATAAGCACATCATTCCTCATACACCATTACATCATTCCTTTTACACAATACACCACAGCACAAGAAACTCTTATCATTGCAATATATGCCATACACAATTACACCATACATGTTTTTTTGGGAAGTTTACACTATTTAAAGGCTGTATTCGTTTTGTTGTAGTCCTTCCTTCGAAACCTGAGATGATATTGTCAGGTAGCGAAAGAAATAAACGATCAGTAACACTGCCGCAGACAAACGATACCCATGGAATGTGTTTCATTGAAGGAGACAATATAACATTTATGTGTGAAGGAGATGTCGGGAGGCCAGAAGGGAGATTTGAATGGCAGAAAATATACGCTAATGATAGAAAAGTTTATTACGCAAACACATTAACTGAAACAATACCCGAGTCATGTTCATATGACGGAAACAGTACATTAACTATTCAGGTGACAGGTGATGACAATCAGGCAAAAATAAGATGTATCGTTTATTCTGAAGTATCACACGTGCCTGTGTATGAAGATTCAGTACCACTGCGGATTCACTGTAAATATTGTCTGTATTACGGCTTTGAAAAATCAATTATAATTTTCTTTTACTCAGCACGTTCATTTTTTTAGTGTTCAAATTAAAAACAAATAGGAAGTTTAACTTGGAGTAGAAATATTTCGGAATGGGAATAACACATATATAATTATCATTTATCAAATACATTACTTTGTTCAAACGCATTATATTCATAATTTGCTGTTTTCAATTTGTTTCGCAAAAGTAAAATATCGAAAACTTTATATAAATACATGAACAATAAGATATTTTTTTTAATATATCTTACTTTACAGTTAAGGTGAGGATGCCAGTGCTAGTATTGCCCCCAAACAAAACAGTCTTTCAGGAGGGGGAGTCAGTTCAACTTTTGTGCAAAGCCAATGGAAACCCAATTCCTTCGTATTCATGGACTAAAGACAATAGCAGCGAAGAAATAATCGTTGACAAGGACATCCTAGTAATCAATAAAGCAAACATTTCTGATAGCGGTTTATATACATGTGACACCAGCAATGTCGTCGATGGTACTGTTTACTCAGAATCTATATCCATTTACTTAATCATAGGTAAGAATGCCATGAAAACAGAAGTTGATGAACTATTCATATCTTACTGTAGTGCAAAAGTCACAATTCAATGAAACAAACACTCTTGACATTAATGTTTTAATTGAGGGTAAAGATACAAATATTTCTCGCTGTACCAAGGCTCCCTACATATAATATAAATATAAGTACGTCTGAATCAGTGACAACTCTACAACAGATGTATCCATCGGATCGCCATCAATGATGGTGATACATGGCTGTGTACATAATGTATATACAACTCGTCTAAACATCAACCCAACAATGTTAGATCTGTAAATTTGCTTTCGCAAATTTTTGGTTCTTCCCTCGCCGGGATTCGAACCCATGCTACTGTGATATCGTGACACCAAATCGCCTGCACTGCAGCCGTCCCGCTAGACCACACGACCACCTGGGCTCTCAAAAAAAGAGCTTTCGCTGGTCGTGTGTTACCTTTCTTCGTCAGTTTTAATCTAGCGGCGTACTACAGTACATGATATATAAGGCATCTATAACATCTTCATGCCTTATATATCATGTACTGTAGTACGCCGCTAGATTAAAACTGACGAGGAAAGGTAACACACGACCAGCGAAAGCTCTTTTTTTGAGAGCCCAGGTGGTCGTGTGGTCTAGCGGGACGGCTGCAGTGCAGGCAATTTGGTGTCACAATATCACAGTAGCATGGGTTCGAATCCCGGCGAGGGAAGAACCAAAAATTTGCGAAAGCAAATTTACAGATCTAACATTGTTGGGTTGATGTTTAGACGAGTTGTATATATAAATATATATATATATATATATTTATAAAAAATGTTTTTCAAAGGTATACAGATACGTATACGGCATGGGCAAAGTCTAAATTACAGTAAATTGTCTGATGGGCCTAAACAGCAACAGATGTCAATTATAAATGATATATGGTCATTGCTCGGTTATTTCTTTTACTTGATAAGTTTAAAAGTGATTTCATATAACCATCATTGACAATATATGTCCAACGTAAAGTTATACAGAGGAAGTCCATAAATCATTAAAAGAAACAAATACTCGACTGATTATGACTCAGATTGTTAAAGTGTATTGTGAAGGATTGAAATAAAAGGGGAAGTAACTCAATTTCCTCTCAAACATTTCTGAAATACACAAACTATTTGTGTTAAGGCTAATATGAAATTAACAAAGTGTTTGAAATCAGACCTGTTAAATGAAGCCATGCACTAATCACTTAATGAATCGCTTAATTTGGCAGTTCACACAGCTAGTTGAACTTTCTGTGAAGGAATAATACGCATTAGTCGGAGTTTAAAGGCTCAAGAATCCGAATGAAAACAGGTCATTTTTCGTATATCTGGGTTATAAAACAAGACGTCGGGTACTTGGGTAGTAATGAATTTTACGGTTGACACATATGGATTAGTTGTCGGCTACGCCGTCGTTATTCGAACGTCGACGTCCGTTTTCGTCTGCTTCTCCTCTGACATTATTAACCCAATGCAAACAAAACTCATTAAAAGAAGATTTTTATCTTATTTTTAATATCAATTGCCTATTATCTTGAAATCTACAATTAATAGAAAGAAATTTTGCGTCACAGAAATTATCAGTATGACAAAATCTTCATGTATGCCTTAAGAGTAAAATCTTCAAAAGACTGCTTAAAAAATGTGTTGCCCTTACATATTAATTTTACTTATTATTTGCGTGTTTGCCTAGTATGAATCTTTTATAAATAATACTTTTTAAAGAGAATACGTTACAAAAAATTATCAGTTAAACAACACCAAAAATTAGTCCAACAATACTGAAATTGTTAGACTTAGAATTGTTTTACCTTCTTTCTTGAAAACGCAAATGAATAGAGAGAAACCAAAATGGCAATTATAGAAATCTACAAGACAATCTCAACATCAACAATTATTTTATCACCGTAAATTTTGTTAGTCAACTCCTTATAGTTGTTACTTTCTGCCAATTTTATTGAGTCTAACACTGTTACAGCAGTAGAACTGTTATTATATGTTTTATTTCATAATCATACCGAAAACTAAAAGCATAGAACCTCACAAATTGATGTAATCATTGTATTTGTATTTATCATTTTCTTTTATAAAGTAACGATCTCTCCTCGTACCACTAGCAGCCCTTCTGGTTTAGACAACAGAAAAGGTAACTTTACTGGAAACGTATATATATGGTTCAAAGTACTGTTTATATTATATAAAGACAGAAATATCACACCATGCCAACTAACTTGCGTATTTGTAATATTGAAAGCCGTTACTGCTTTCTTCGGGTTTCGTCTTATAACTAAGTTAATATTTAAGACTGAAACTTTAATTTTAGCATAATTCTTATGTAATTTGCATGTAATGGAATACATTGCTATAATTGGCCAAGATGACTTCAAACTTTTTTTTTACCAATGTAAACAAGATGGCGATGATAATAACACATTCCAGTTCGACGTTAAAAAAACTAACTTTTGATTCGCGTTAATCGTTCAAATATACTGACCGACTTTAGAAACGCAACAATGGATTATTTTTCTGTTATTTAGAAAGGTCAACATATTCTGTCTGACATGTTTTGGGGTTTGTTTAACACCTTCTAATTTGCATTTGTTCAACCCATTAATTGGTTTTGGCAATTATGCAGTTGGAACTTGAGGGCTTTAAAGGTTTTCCTTCAGTCGATTCTTTGGCAATTTAGTTGATGGGAAACCTTTATGGCATGAATATGTACGCAATTGCACTCGGAAATTTGACTAGCACTTGACGTTGTGGCCGTAAACCTGTCTGGCAAATGACGTTGCGAAATCAAATTCTGTTGACGTTTCATTGTCACTAAACGTTGATCTGTTCATTCTGGCCAACAACAAATCTTGTCTACTTGTATCGTTGACGGAAGGACAGTAAGACAAGTTTCTGAAGTCATTCAGTATGGTTGCAGCACGTTTATGTTTTTATGTTTGCAGTATTCTTAAGGGCTAATTCAGTTTTTAATTATTCAGTCTTGGCAATATGGAGATGAAACATTTTTTAACTGATTTAAGTGAGGCAAAGGATTAAAAGAACTGTTTCACAAAGCAAATAAAACCTGAAACAATCTTTCATGGGTCCAAAATTTCGCTTTAAGAAATTCGTGCGACTTCAAAAAATCGGTGTGTTCAATAACCACAGGTAAGTCAGATTTTATTTTTTTGTAAAGAGAAAGAAATATGATAAGCATGATTAGTAGTTGTAAAAGAATCAAACAAGATTTGGTAAAAAAAATCAACAAAATGAGGGTTGCGTTTTTAAAGTCGTTCAGTATAAATAATAAAAACATCACATTCATTTGGATGATATTAGAAGTTTTTGTAGTTCATTTTTGATATGATAAAAAATGTAGCAATATGCATGGAGTACAAATTTTTAAGTTAATCAATAGACATATTCATTTGCCAGGACAATTAAATGACACAACTATACTATTTACGGTAACCGTTGAACGCGGTTATAAAGGATAAATCGCCCTTTTAAAGGAATTTATTGGACCAAGTCACATATCAAAAAGTCCCTATGACTATGAGTTTATACACAAATAAATGACTTTAAAATGGCGTTTCATTCTAGAATCAAAGCGTTTTAACTCCAAAAACTCATATAATATAATCATTTCATTTTAATGCCACAATCATAGAATGTACACTTATATCAATATTTCCGTCTGTTATTCTTTATGCAGTATTTTAATTTTAAGTTTAAACATATTTTATTGTCCAAAAACATGGATAATAGGATTAGACACAAGTTTTGCAACTGAGAACGTCTTAATATTGAACATAGCACGTGTAGTCATAGCTGCATTTTACGAAAACCAAAAGTCATATGGGAGTGCTTCACGATACTTGTCAACCAAAAAATATAACGGATTCGAATGAAACATGCGTGTAAAGTAACTATTGAACAAGATAAGGTAAACATGATTTTTTTTCATACATACTAAATTTATTAATAAGCATACCATGAAACGGCAAAATAAAAGCTCGGTAATTGGTAGGAGGAATATTTACTGATCAAACACTTGTAAAGGAATGTTCGTCTTTAACGGTCATTTTGTTCTTGACAGGGTCTAAGATTATCAGAAGTGAGTTTACCTTCAACTGTTCAAAGATTGTTTTATATTTTTTGCATTACAGTCGTCATTGCGGTTAGTGCAGTGTGTGGATCAATAATATTGGTTCTTTGTGTGATAGGATTTTTTTTAATACGGAACAAGTATCGGTAAGTAGTTCCTATATCGTAGACCGAAACAAAATTAAACTATTACAACTACACGGCGTTCAAAAATACCATTGAACAAATGTCTGATTAAAGAACATAACGAGTCTATTGCAATCACCTGCTGCAATAGCAGGATTAAGCCAGTTTTTGTTGTTTGATTTGTTCATTCAATGATGTTTTGCTTGCAAAGAAATGGAGTAAAGATATACCAGACCTACTATTTGTTACGCAATACGCGTTTTTTTTTTTTGGCGTTAAGCACATCATGTGCACTTGCATCACGATAGTGCATGCTTGATTCTACTTATTATAGTGGTGAATGTAAAGATTTTTTACTTATATCCGCAAAGAAGATGGTATGATATGGCCATGGTGTTTCCTTTGAATACGAAAATAAATATATATATATACGAAACAACATTCTTCAGATACAAAATGTATTCATACGACATCGTTAGTAAGTTGCTTATATGTATCAGGAATGCATTATTATTTTATTTACATGTTTCTTTGATCTTTTTGCAGGACTGCAAACACTTTTTTATTTTGTATAACTTGTCGTTTATATTTAGCATCAATATGTTTTTTAGACCATGTATATTTCGTTTAATTAGAAAGAACGATGACAGGTTATCAGATTATGTCAACACAACACAGCAACAACAACTGTCGTTGTATGAAGGAATCGGTCAGAATTTAGATGTACACAACTATGAACAAATGGCTAGGACGGAACATTTGTATAATAATACCAATTTACACAATGTAAGGTAGATCATCGGTATATATTTCCTCAGATAGTTTTTTTATACTTTAATAAACTTTTTACTATGCTTTTTTAGCTCACCTGGCCCGAAGGGCCAAGTGAGCTTTTCTCATCACTTGGCGTCCGGCGTCCGTCGTCGTCGTCGTCCGTCGTCGTCGTCCTGCGTCCGGCGTTAACTTTTACAAAAATCTTCTCCTCTGAAACTACTAGGCCAAATTAAACCAAACTTGGCCACAATCATCATTGGGGTATCTAGTTTAAAAATTGTGTCCGGTGACCCCGCCAACTAACCAAAATGGCCGCCATGGCTATAAATAGAACATAGTGGTAAAATGCAGTTTTTGGCTTATAACTCAAAAACCAAAGCATTTAGGGAAAATCTGACATCGGTAATATTGTTAATCAGGTTAAGATCTATCTGCCCTGAAATTTTCAGATGAATCTGACATTCCGTTGTTAGGTTGCTGCCCCTGAATTGGTAATTTTAAGGAAATTTTGTTGTTTTTGGTTATTATCTTGAATATTATTTTAGATAGAGATAAACTGTAAAAAGCAATAATGTTCAGCAAAGTAAGATCTACAAATAAGTCAACATGACCAAAATGATCAGTTGACCACTTTAGGAGTTATTGCCCTTTATAGTCAATTTTTAACCATTTTTCGTAAATCTTAGTAATCTTTTAGAAAAATCTTCTCCTCTGAAACTGCTGGGCCAAATTATTTGAAACTTGGCCACAATCATCATTGGGGTATCTAGTTTAAAAATTGTGTCCGGTGACCCCGCCAACTAACCAAGATGACCGCCATGGCTATAAATAGAACATAGGGGTAAAATGCAGTTTTTGGCTTATAACTCAAAAACCAAAGCATTTAGAGCAAATCTGACGTGTAAAATTGTTAATCAGGTGAAGATCTATCTGCCCTGAAATTTTCAGATGAATTGGACAACCTGTTTTTGGGTTGCGGCCCCTGAATTGGTAATTTTAAGGAAATTTTGCTGTTTTTGGTTATTATATTGAATATTATTATAGATATAGGTAAACTGTAAACAGCAATAATGTTCAGCAAGGTCAGATTTACAAATAAGTCAACATGACCAAAATGGTCAGTTGACCTCTTTAGGAGTTATTGCCCTTTAAAGTTAATTTTTAACCATTTTTCGTAAATTTTATATATCTTTTACTAAAATCTTCTTCTCTGAAACTGCTGTGCCAAATTGATCCAAACTTGGCCACAATCATCTTTGGGGTTTCTTGTTTAAAAAATGTGTCTGGTGACCTGGCCATCAAACCAAGATGGCCGCCACGGCTAAAAATAGAACATAGGGGTAAAATGCAGTTTTTGGCTTATAACTCAAAAACCAAATAATTTAGAGAAAATCTGACATGAAGTAAAATTGTTAATCAGGTCAAGATCTATCTGCCCTGAAATTTTCAGATGAATTGGACAACCTGTTTTTGGGTTGCGGCCCCTGAATTGGTAATTTTAAGGAAATTTTGCTGTTTTGGGTTATTATATTGAATATTATTATAGATATAGGTAAACTGTAAACAGCAATAATGTTCAGCAAAGTAAGATCTACAAATAAGTCAACATGAACAAAATGGTCAATTGACCCCTGTAGGAGTAATTGACCTTTGTAGTCAATTTTCAATCTGCTTCCTTTGTTTAATATTCACATAGACCAAGGTGAGCGACACAGGCTCTTTAGAGCCTCTAGTTTTTTAAATACAACAAAAAGTATCGGTCAATGTGCCATTTTATCAAGGTACTGCCTACTGGTCGTTCAAAATTGCCCAAATGTGCTTGGATTGTTCATGAAAAAACACATCTTTGTGCATAAAACTAAATCTATCGGATAAAATATTAGAAGATATGTTTTACAATATGTTTTTAGAAAAAAAAAGAAAAAAAAAATGTCACCAAACATGTAAATCAATTATTTACCAGTATACATCACCCTGTATAACCCCGATACAGATGAAACCGGACGTTGACGCGTTCGAATCGAACACATCGTGTAACACTGAGTTTAGACAGTAAGAAATTAATACTTTTAAAGAAAATCCAATATCTATTCTTCGGATATTTTACTCCAAAATATTCTTTGCCATAAGACTCATTAGTTACTAAAAGGTTTTTCAAATATGTGGAATTTTTATATACAAACATCAAATAACGCACGACGATATCAATGCTAAAACGTGCTTGGTATTTTTAAATATTCAAAGCTTAATGTTTCTTGTACCTCATAGTTTTTATAACATACATTTTTGAAAATTTCATAGTTAAAATTAACAAACTTATAAAGGTCGTATGTTTGTGTTGTGTCTAGAAACAAAAAAATACACGTTTTAAAGTGTCTTTATTTTCATGTTGTGTACGCTTCGTTGTCATTACACCTTTTTATACTGTACGCTTCGTTGACACAATATTGCGTTTGTCAATGAATTTTGCGTGTATGAAATAATGCTTTGATATGATTATAACCAATATGCATGTTTAAAAATAAATAATTTACCACCATAACATGCAGACAGCAACCCATAATATCCGTTGTACTGTCGAAACACTCTTGGAGGTATTTTGTACATGTAAAAAAAAAGTCCTTATGTATATACGAAAGTTGAATTGGTAGAAATACATTAACTCGACAGATGCAAATATGACTAAGCATACAGATACACACGTCCGAATATGTAATTTGATAGCATTTAAAAAAATGTTTACCACACGACAGTCAATGTACGGTTAAGGGTTGGTTAGGTGCCCGCTAACATATTTAATCTCGCCATATTCTGTATGTCGCTGTTTAAAGCCAGGAGCATGTAATCAGTGGTTATATATATTTTTGTGTTCACTATTTTTTGCAAAAATTAGGCTGTTAGTTTTCTCTTATGCAATGTTTTACATTTGTCATTCCTGTGTGATTTTTTAGCTGACTATGCGGTATGGGCTTTGTTCATTGTTGAAGGCCGTACGGGGACCTATAGTTGTTCATTTTTGTGTCTTTTGGTCTCTTGCGAAGAGTTGTTTCAATACCACATCTTCTTTTTGATGTAGACGGCAATCAAAAACAATTAATGGATTATAGGCTTTTGGCCTGAATCTCAGAGGCGGGTCCAAGGTGGTCATAGATTACAATAGAGTTACATTAAGGCTAGAGAATATGTGTATACAATGAACATGTAACTTATAGCCGTCAGTAGTAATACAGTTTCTTTAATGTAAAGATATAAAGATGAAGAGATACTTCTAAATATTAACTGAATTGCTTTCTTCGATTATGTTTTTGTTTGTTTGTTTAATTTTAAGGTATAAAGATTATGCTTAGTTTCCTCGAACATTACTGATGTGATGCCAAAATCGACATGATTGGTAATTCTGGTACTTTAAGCACCTTGAAGTCTATACCCACCCATATGCATTTCATTCAAATTTTGACTTATTTCGGAGAAGACCAAAACGACCATATTTATATTCCCCAGTTACCTTTGGCGTCATCGGTAAATTATGCAATTGAGGAAAGCATCAATCATCAACCATCAACCTTACCTTAGACATTCGCTTTGTTTCTTTTATCATGTCTTAATAGTTATCAATAAAAAATTGAAACGTTTCACAGTTGATACTTAACAATTTCTGGACCCCTTTATTTGTTAATGACACGCGTACGTAATAGCTGATAGTTGGCGGCTTAAACGTTCAAAATAAACACAAAGTAGCAACACATACTACATGTAGGTCCTGGAAGGAGGCCCTCCGGAATTACGTCAGGGAAGTTGGGACTGCCACTGGATAAAATGAGGTATATTGAATAAGGACACAAATGTTGCTTTTCAACAGGCCATTTATGGACCTCTCAAAAAGTTTTTCAAGGGTTCGTAAAGTACACGAGACATTGGATCGTATATTCATATTCGTCTTTTGTCGATATTTTATGTATACTTCTTAATATTAGTCAGACCGTACGCGTACGGTCCGACCGTATGAATATTTTGAAAAAGTACGCATACGGCCCAGACCGTACGCGTACGGTCCAAATACTCATACGGTCTGGAACATAATCACTGACTAATACTTTAGATACACATGATTTACCTCTTAGTTTTAATTCGCTTTGAAATAACTATCAGTTACTACAATTACTCCTTTGTCCGATATTTTATGTATATGGTTTTTGTGCCTTGTACCGACATTTTGAGTCGAGCCAATTGCAACTGTACAGGTTTATTTATGGTTTTTTTATAAGTTGTGCTGTTACACCAGTGTCCCAGGTTAAGGAGAGGGTTGGGGGCTCACATGTTTAATCCCGCCGCATTTTTTTCGTGTCGGTCCTACGTCATGGGCTTGTATAACATAGGTTATATAGATCTTTCATTTTTTTTTTCTTTGATAAATAATCCATAAGTTATAAATAAATAACCGTTAGTTTTCCCGTTTTTATTTTTTTCACATTTTTTTTATATTGGTGTCTTTTATAGCCGACTATATGGTATAGGTTTTCCTCACTGTTAAATGTTGTACATTGGACTATAATAATTGCTGTATTCACCCACTTCATTTAAACTTTGGTGGAAAGTTGTATCACTGGCCATCACACCACATCTAAAAAGCTGTATATGTATATATAAAAAAAAAAAAAAAAAAAAAAAAAAAAAACACCCATAGATAAAGCAGTTGGAATGCCATCTAAGGCATTCGGCAAACTAAGTTCAACGAGCTCCTATGTCTGCTTTCGTCTATGCGAATTTGGACCAACATCAGCATTTTGAAGAGCCTCAAATTGTGAAAAGGAAGTCATTAATGTTTTTAATGACTGTTCTATACTTTTTGAAACTTTATTTCTTCTGGAATATATCTATATTTATATACAAAATTAACGGTACCAATTTTCTTGCACCAGATGCACATTTCGACAATACATGTCTCTTCAGTGATGCTCGTGGCCAAAATATTTCAAATCTAAAGCTTATATAAAAGATGAAGAGCTATAATCCAAAAGGTCCAAAAAGTATAGCCGAATCCGTGAAAGGAATCAGAGCTTTGCATGAGGGAGATACATTCCTTAATTTATAATAATTTCTATCATTTTGTAACAGTAAATTTTAATAACACAAAAAATCCGTATTTTCATGCCAGTACCGAAGTAAGTACTGGCTACTGGGGTGGTGATACCCTCGGGGACTAATAGTCCACTAGCAGAGGCATCGACACAGTGGTACTGTTCATTTCATCTGGAATAACGTTGAAAGTCCCAATTTTCAATAGAAACATTCCTATCAGATGTACGCTGGTTAAACACTGTAATTTTGGGTGACTGCTGATTTAAAGTCATAAGAAACCTCAAATTAAAAAAAAATATGCATATGTTTTTCATAACTAAATGGATAGTTTTCATTATACAACTTATGTACACATACTTTTTTCGGAGGAAAATTCTTTAATTTGACCACATTTAGAAGAAGTTTACTTATTTTTAATTGCTTGCTTCCAGGAAGCAATTCGTCGACATATTTTCCGTATGCATAGTGACCCGAGCGTAACCCTCCTCGTAAAAATCCGGTGACCATAATACGCATGGATCTGTCATTGAAATAAACAAATATCTGATATTATACATGTTAAACACGTGCTCAATACCCATGCTTTTAGTGATTTGTTTACTATAAGGTGACAATCGGTAAAACTCGGCTTCAAAACACGGCATTTAATGAGCAGCCATATTTGTTAAATCATAACAAACAGAGAGTAAAAAAATTGACGATTATATGATATATTTGCGAAAATAATGATAAAATCGTGCACAGAAAACTAAGTTTATGATGTATACATGCATTGGTTCAAGAATTGGACAAACATTATTTTTCACCACTCACTCGTTTCATATGACTTTAAGTTCAACTATTTTGACTAATTTAACGGATAAACATTTACAATAAAATACAGAAAAAAGGGTCGCCGACATCATCTCGAATACCTTGACAAGAAAGTGATTTGTGACGGTTTTTGTCAACGAACTGTACAGTGATTTTTTAAAAACGCACAACGAACGCGACACATTTAGTGGAACGAACAATACAGTAAGAGAAAACTTATTTACTATGATATTGCGTTTATTCTTAGTTCTAGTGAACATTTGAAGGCACGTAGTAATTCAAAGTATAGTTATTGGTTATTGGCTAAGGTATTAATACGCAAAGGTGTATGCACGAAAAGATATTCAGCATTGTTTATCTCATAAAACGTATGAAATTGCACCATGTCTGTGCGTTTTGCATCTAGCAGTTTTATCAAACGTTCTATGCAATATCTAAAACTAACAACAATTGTATAGTTGAATAAATAAACTAGCATGCACATTGACATATTTATATATACTCAAACAAGTTCTAGAGAGGCATTCCAAATTGTTGTCATCCTATAACCAACTAATTTATAAATCGGTTTTCAAATTTGAAGATTTGATCAAAGAACTAGACCCATTTTAAACTGCGATTGTACAACCCAAGATGGCTGTTTACCATGAATAGAAATAAGTATTACTGAGTAATCACTCTAAAAGAATAAATGATACGTAATATCTGGCGCATGACTGAATATTGAAAGTTTATATTTGTGTTTTGTAAGTGTAAACATTGACGTGTGGCTTATAGCCTATGTGCAAGTGTGATTTTATAATTGTTTTGAACTTTTCTATATTTTTCTTTTACTTTTCGTGATTAAATGTTTTGTAATAAAATTAAACAAAAAATGAATCAACTGTTGTCTTTGATAAATATATATAAAAAAAAGAAGATGTGGAATGATTGTCAATGAGACTCAAGCTACAAAAGGCCATGCAATGATAATGTAAAACAATCCAAACGGGAAACCCAATGGCCTATTCTATATACAAAAATTGAACGAAAAACAAATATTTTTCACATAAACAAACGACAACCACTGAATTACAGGCGTTTGACTTGGGACAGGCACAAACATACAGAATGTGTCTAGGTTCAACATGTTAGAGGGATCCCAACCCTCTGACTAACCTGGGACAGTGGTGTAACCGTACAACATAAGAAAGAACTATAAAGATCAGTTGAAAAAGGGTGAACTCATCAGATATATATAAATACAAATACATACACAGCAGGCGCTTGGAATTCTGAAAAAATGACTCTATTGTTAATCAAGAGATCTGTTGAGACTTATATCGTATCGATTTCCAAAGAATTGGCGTAAAGCAGATTTACAAAATCTACACTATTCAAAGCACAGTGTTCATGAATAATTAATAAAACTTAAAATGTTACCACACAAGCATAGGTCAAGGGGGATACAATTAAGGGATAAAGGCTACTTCTATTTACATTTACAAATGTATCAAATGAATGGCGATTGTCAAGACTAGAACTAGAACAAGTCGTGTAACTTATAGGTCGCAATTATTGGTACATAACAACAATTGCCAATTGGTACTAAATATGGAACGCCAACACTGTATTGTTACGACCATTTTGATAATATGATGTTCATTACCTTTATATGATGTGCATTTACCTTTATATGATGTGCATTTACCTTGATATGATGTACACTTGTCATTATATGATGTACAAACCTTTATAAGATGTGCAAATATCCTTACATGATGTACAAATATCCTTACTAGTATATGATGTGCAAACATCATTATATGATGTGCAAACATACTTATATGATGTGCATATATACTTATATGATGTGCAAGTATACTTATATAATGTGCATATATACTTATAAGATGTGCAAATATACTTCTACAAATTGAATGTACGATGTGCAAACATTCTTTTATGATATACAAACATTATTATATGATGTGCAAATGTACTTATATCATGTTCAAAGATCCTTACAAATGTATGATGTGCAAATATACTTATATGATGTGCAAATATACTTATATGATGTGCAAATATACTTATATGATGTGCAAAGATCCTTATATGATGTGTACATATAATTATATGATGTGCAGTTTCCCTTATATTACGTGCAAACATCTTTATATGATGTGTTTGTGTCATTATATTATCTGCTTGTAATCTTATATGATATGGATAGGTTTACTTCATTATATGATGTCGAAACGTCATTATATGATGAGCTTTCATCGTCGTTATGGTCAATGAACATGATAACGATTAGAATGACTACTGTCTTCGTCATAACTGATTCCGATTTGCTTCTGTAAACTATTAACCCGGCTAATTTCTCGCTACATTGAAGACCTGTTGGTGAACCTCTGCTGTTGTTTTTTTATTTGGTCGGGTTGTTGTCTCTTTGACACATTCCCCCGTTTTCATTCTCAATTTTATCAAATAGGTGTCTATCGCTATCTAGCGAAAGTGCAATTTATAGGGGAAATGAGACAAAGTTATTAAATAAAACCAACGTTTCAAACATTTCGGAAGAAGATAAAGATCAGATTATACAAGATCTAGTTGAAGAAATTCCCGACTGTGGAGAAAATATGATAAGCATAGGCTCCGTGTTGAAGGTCGTACTTTGACCTACATGTATAATTGTTTCCTCATACAACTTATGACTTGGATGGAGAGTTGTCTCAGTGGCTCTCATACCACATTTTCTTATTTCTATTCATTGCAAACGACACCATTGAAATCACAGTCAGTTTTAAAAATATTTCATAACAATAGCTATAAAATTATCTACCCATGCATAATATGGCGAGATGGTTTGTTTTATAAAATGTTATTGAATAATATAAATCTGTAAAGTTAATGGTAAGATTTATAATGTAGTATTGAATATGTAAAATGATATTACATCTAGTATAATATATAATCTATGCTACTAAAGGAAGGGATCGATTTCATTGAGCCGCAACTCCTCTAGAACCATACAAAGTCGGAAATATTTGTGATATGACGTATACATGTAGTGTTTTTTACTTCTTTAATTTGTTTTTGAACCAATCTTTTTTTTTCACAGAACACGCCAATTATGTGAGAAAATACCTAATTTCGGAGACCGCAAGCTTAGTCGACGTAGTACCCCCGAAATGCATTGGTCATGTCGGGTAATTATAAAAAAAGAAGATGTGGTTTGATTGCCAATGAGACAACTCTCCACAACAGACCAAATGGCACAGACATTAACAACTATAGGTCACCGTACGGTCTTCAACAATGAGGACATATTTGTATATATACAGATTGTTTATTTTTAACCTTAACCTTATTTTAATGAAGATTTTTTAATTGCTAGTACAATTCTGCAACTTGCGTATGTCAACAGATTTGGAGTAGCGTCAACGATTTCTGAGATACAAGGGGTTGATTCCTGATGAACTGTTTTAGATTCAATTTTTCGTCCGATTAGATCGGATTTTTTCCATTGTGGTACTCATTTTGAATCTTTTCGGTAATGTCAACGGATTTTACGTAGATGATACAGTTATTGAGTTAAAAGGGTAAAAAAAAAAAACTGAAACTCACACTTTTTCCAATTTAGGGTATTTAATATTTTATTTTCCAACCGAGATGAATGGGTGACGCCCGTCTTTTGCATTATGTTCCTCGTTTTCGTCTCTTTAAAAAAAAAGAATAAAAAGCATTAACCTTGTCATTACTGTGTCCACCTTATTACTGTGTCCTCGCTCTTTGTTTCAACACTTGCCCATTCGCTGGCATCTCCGTGTATCATCGGTACAGTGGATATAGGTACTAACCAAGTGGTCGTGATCGATTTTTCTTCTAACACGGTACGAAAATCTTTGTTTTGTTTCCATAATAGCAATGTGTACTTCATCTAAACATAATTGTTGTTTTAAGAAATGATTTGGACGTAGGTTGGTGATTAGAGAAGTCTCATTATTTTCCCAAAACATGAACGCTTACTAAAGACATGTGCAAATAAATGTCAAAGAAGTTGGCACTCGTCTCATCCGATATGATTCTATATTCATTGCAACTCTTTTTCTGATAGAAGGCCACTAAGTCAGTGTGTGTGTGCGTAATAAGTATAGCTGTTTCAATAATTGGCATTGAAATCCTTTATACACATATTTTATTCCGACAAGAAGCGTTATGTATGGTGTATAGCTGACCACATAAATCCTTCTGTACGGTGCATAGTTAAATGAATGTACGATATATAGTATTTAACGCTTCGAAGTACCTATAAAACTATATACGCTGTACCGATGATACACGGTGGTAATTATAATTCGGAATACTTTGCTTGCTTGTGACAATGGTGTTCGCCAAGGAGAAAACTTATCACCATTCCTATTTTATTTACTTTTGATTGACTAAAATAATTTCTTAGAAGTAAAAATATTACAGGACTTAACAGAACTATTATACCTGAAGATCTGGAAAGAGAATTAGAAATATATCTTAAGTGTTTTGTTATATTGTTTGCAGATGACACGGTTTTGTTACCTGAAACAGCACCGGACCTGCAGACTCAACTCAATGCTTTCCATGATTATTGTAAGGCTTGGAACTTGAAAGTACAGTTGACAAAAGCAAAGTCTTAGTGTTTAGTTTTGGACGGATTCCCAAAAAATTACGATTTTCTTACAATGATACTAACATTGAGATGATAAAACAATATGACTATTTGGGAATTGTTGTTACATTTGTACCAAAACGGGAAATTTTAATATGACAAAAAAACATTTATCCGATAAGGCCTTAAAGCCATGTACGAAAACCTGAGAATGGGAAGGATGTATCAGCTTTCTGTAAAATGTCAAATTGATCTTTTTGACAAAATTATCAAGCCCTTGCTAGTGTATGGGTGCGAAGTATGGGGTTTTAGTAATAATTATATATTAGAAAAAATATATTTTTAAAGTTCTGTAAATTACTTTTAAATCTGAAATCCTCAACACCAAATTATATGGTGAACTAAAAACTGTTACCTGTATAAAGCAAAGATTGTTACACCAGTTTTCCAGTTTCGGAACTGAATTCGCTAGTCGAAAATTCGTCAAAAGCTATTAATTACAATTTTTTAAAGAAAAACCAGGAATTTGAGGAATATTTTAATATTTTGAACTTTAAACATGACGTTGTTTTCCGTCGATTTCGAATGACTAATAACAAATTGCCAATAGAAACAGGAAGGTGGTAAAATGTATTAAGATAAAACCATGTTTGCCATCAATGTAACAATCGACAAATTGGAGACGAATATCACTTTATAAGCGTACAGAGTATTTATCCTCCAATTTTATACAATGACATGAAACACTACAGTTAAAAAAATTAATTTTAGTTTCTTGTGTATAATTCGTTTTAGTTTAGTATGATGTCCATTATCACTGAACTAGTATACATATTTGTTGAGGGCCAGCTGAAGGACGCCTCCGGGTAAAACCTTATAAACATAAAATCACAGTTTGTTCTTTTTCTTTACTTATATAATTGCATTAAGCGAAATATGCTATAAAGTATGTAATGTTGAGATTTTCTGGTATCGGTTGAGATATTCTGGAACAATGTTGAGATCTTCTGGTGAATGAAACTTTCAACTATAGCTTAGTATCAATTACATATACAACCGTCAAAACGTTCCAACTGTCATTTAAATCTTGTCTGTAGTTATGACAGCGGTTTCTGAAGAGACATTTGGTTGTAATATAGAGTCCAAATAGTAAACAACTGTGTGTTTTTTAAAGTATTAAAGTTCTAGCGCTGGAGATCAATAGTCTAGCGTTTGAGATGCAGTTTTGCACAGAAGCTATAAAGTCAATAATGGTGTAATTGACATCTCCAAAAGCTAGAATTTATTCCTACATCGCTTATCTTGACATCTCAATAGCTAGCTTTTAGATATCTACATCGCTACACTTACATTTGCAGTGCTGGTGTTAACATCAACATACAACTGTATCACTTTATCTACAGAACTTGGTTTTAAAATCGTTAGCACGGGACAATTTGCATCCCCTGCGCTATATTTACATAATCAGTGCTTAACTGTGAATCTTCAACACTCGACCTTTATTCTGACAGCCTCATATCGTGGTATGTGGTTCCTTTTTTATAAAGAATACATAGACGTGCCACAGGAATGGGTCTCTTTTTCATTGTCAAATTATATATCAACGGGTAGCAATTTCACCAAAGTAAATGTCAGTGGGTCAGTTATTTTCTATAACGTCTTTTCTATGTTTATATTCAATATGAACAGGCGTAAAACTGCAAAGATTGTAGTATTGGTGTTTGAATGAGTCAGTAACGCCCATTGTCTAACTACATGAATATTCCAGACGAGTACATGAAAATGTTGCACGAATATAAACCCTCCTATGTACTAGATTGACACGCCGTGTGTGCTTTTGAAATGAAATTGATATACACGTCCACTTGTATTTGTGTACTTCTGGTGAGTTGCCTTTTTCAACTGTTTTTTTTTTATTCGTTCTTATGTTGTACTGTTATTCTAATGTCCCAGGTTAGGGGAGGGTTGAGATCCCGCTATAACATGTTCAACCCCGCCACATTATGTATGTATGTGCCTGTCCTAAGTTAAGACCATGTATTTCAGTGGTTGTCGTTTGTTTATGTGTTACATATTTGTTTTATTTAAAAAAAAAATAAGGCCGTAAGTTTTCTCGCTACAATTGTTTTACATTGTCATTTTAGGGCTTTTTATAGCTGACTGTGCAGTATGGGGTTTGCCGTACGGTGACCTATAGTTGTTAATTTCTGTGTCATTTTGTTCGCTTGTGGAGAGTTGTCTCATTGGCAATCATACCATATCTTCTTTTATATCTATATTTATAGTATACACAAGGTATTGTCCCGCAGTTAATATTTGTCCCTTTTTAACACATTATTCTAAATCTAAGTCTAGATGTGTTTACTTCTCACTTCAGCTGTGATCACACCGTACCGGATAGCTCGAACGGACGCCTAACGGATAAAAGAAAAGGGTTTCCGTTGACAAAATTGATATCCCTTGAGAGTCCGTTGATGAAGATACGGATTAAAAACGGAAACGGGACGGACACATGCTGTAAAAAATGGACGCCTACCGGATGTACAACGGACACTTCGTCCGTTGAACGTCCCTTAATTCAAAGTTTTGAACATGCTCAAAATTTTCCACCGGACAGAAGGGACATTGATGGATAAAACGTATGCTGAACGGACATAAAACGAAAACTAAGGGATGTCTAACGGACATGAACGGATTGTAAAAAGTTATCCGTTTGGCGTCTGTTTGCGCTATCCAATAAGGTGTTACTGGTGCTTAAAACTCCGGTCACATCTCACCAGATAGCGCGAACGGACGCCGAACCGATAACTTTTTTTTTTTTAATTCGTTCATGTACGTAAGCCGCATGTTGTTATCCGTTAGACGTCGGTTGATATCTGTTTATTTCGCTCAGTGTCGGACTGTCCGCTTTATCAGTCGACGTCCGTTCTGTCCGAGGGAAAAAAATGAGCATGTTCAAAACTTTGAACGGACGTTCAACGGATGAAAGGTCCGGTAAGTGTCGGACTCCGTTTTTTACAATACTTGTCCGTTATGTGTCCGTTTTGTATCCGTTATTAGTCTTATACTAAGGTATATAGGATTTTGAATTACCAATAAGGATATATATAAAATCGATGTCAATTAATAAGAATAACTTGCAGCAATTTTTTACCCCCCCCCCCCCCCCCCCCCCCCCCAAGTACCCGAACTATTTAAATTAAGTTTTTTGTCCTTCATTGATTTTTTTATGTTGTCCCCTAATGGAAGGGCAGACACGAAAATTACTGAACTAATAGATTGATGTTCTCCGTCCGTGGTAATTTTTCAAAAAATCGGAGGTTATGTATTGCTATATCCATCTTGATAGATACCCATGTCGTGGACTTGATGCATAATTGTTCTGCTTAACTATGTAAATTGAAAACTTATGCAAATGGTGTTTTTAAAATAAAACACTTCGTAATAGAGAAGAAAATTGTCAGTTTATTTGTTTCTATTAACAAATTTTTGTTACTATAGTAAACAATTCAGTAAGCATTTATCGCCTTCTCTAACAAAGTGCTTCAATGCTTTGTTCTATTTCAACCGGGTTTCCGCCTGATACTGCGATCTACACGATTGCACTACGATCCTCAAAAGCATATTTTTTAGAGATCGTGGTGCGATCTTGGCCTAGTGTGACAGGGTCCGGGGTATAATATTAATGTTGCTGAATATTACCAAATATTAAGGATGTGCCCTAAATGCAGTTGTGAACAATCAATCAAAGTTACAATTATTTCAATTCAAGTGTGATTACACTAAGTTGGACGTCACTTATAGTACTTGCATATAGCAGTTTTAAAATCGAATCATATCTAAGGCTTGTTTTTGTGATCAGTATTATAATGACAAAAATAACATCTTTTGCTCACAAATAAATGATCACCACCTTTTAGAGTGAGAACTCATCCTGAAATAATGTGCACGAAAAAACAAACCTAGAGAAGAGGGTCCTGTTCGATTGTTTAGTTTTTAATAATTTTATTTCTTTATAAAGGTACGCATTTTCGGCATTGAACAATGTCTGTCAGTGTGAGAAATCGAATTCTTCCAAATCATATTAATATTTATATATTATAAACTTATCTTATTTATACTTGAAAGGCATGCATTTTTCTATCGGCAATTCTTAAAATTGTATCTGTATTCAGATTTTAACTTACCACAGACAGAAAACATAAATCAAGTTAATCGTTAAAAAGGTTATCTCGAATAGCACTGATAAAGTTTCTTGTTCATTTTTGGAAATAACTATATTTTTACAATAGAAATTACATTTTGATTAGTTGAAATAAACTCTAGCATATCTATTTCAATAGTTTTTATCTTTATATAATAAAAATGCACGCGTGTTGGGTTGCCAGTCATAGTTAGTTTAAACTTTGAAACCTAAGTGCCAATGTTTTTAACAGTAATATATTTCATGACACAAAGTAACCAGAAAGTCTCAACATTGTGACAGAAAGACTCAACCAATACCTTTATATCTCAACCATTTAGAATTTTTCATTTCTGTGCTAAGACTAGGCTTCACAATCAAATAGTCTTGCAATTTACAGAAGTGGTTATCGTAAAGCATTAAAAAACACAAATAATCGACATATTTTCTTGCTAAATCATTAATATCATAGCAGTTCTATTGGATTCAAAGAAAGTAAACATGATAATCCGTAGGAGAAAAGTGATTGTGACTTCAATTTCAGATATTTTGAACCAAGAAGAGACATATCAGTTACAATTATCATTTATCTATGGCATGACATTCTCCTATTTTACAAAACAATCATTGATTTTCAGTAAATTGACGAAAAGTCGACCTACCCTATGTTTATTTTGGATATTTTGAACCAGAAAAGCTCAACAGGAAGTGCCAGAATACTTTTTACCGTTTCAACATTTGGTTGAGATTAGATGGTTTACCAGGCGTGTAATTAGTAGTTGCTCCGCAGAAGCAGATCGGAATCAGTTATGACGTAGACAGTAATCATTCTAATCGTAATCATGTTCATTGACCATAACGACGATGAAAGCACATCATATAATGACGTTTCGACATCATATAATGAAGTAAATAAAACCACATCATATAAGATTACAAGCACATAATATAATGACACAAACACATCATATCAAGATGTTTGCACATAATATAAGGGAAACTGCACATCATATAACGATATGAACACATCATATAAGTATATTTGCACAGCATATCAGTATATTTGCACATCATATACGGATCTTTGTACATACTATAAGTATATTTGCACATCATATAAGAATGCTTGCACATCATATAAGAATGTTTGCACATCATATAAGTACATTCGCACATCATATAGAATGAAATTCAAAACAGCGTGGCTGTGGCCATTGATTGACACATTAAATTCATCCATTGACTGGGACAATTTACGTGAACGTTTGTCTGTAACGACCACTGTTCACGACGTACCTACGATAGACATTTAAACTGTGGGGTCACCAAAGGTTTCTTTACGCCTTTAATTATAAAATAATTCGAAAAAATAATCAGGAATAACATTTATGTTTTGATTTATATAATTGATATAAACCAAAACATCGTGTTATTTCTGATTAACTTTTTCGAATTACTTTATTGAGGTGTTGAGAACCTTTGGTGACCTCATAGTTTAAGTGTCTTTAAAAAGTACACAATGAGCAGTGGTCGTTACATACAAACGTTCACGTAAATTGTTCCAGTCAATGGATGAATTCAATGTGTCAATCAATGGCCACAGCCACACTGTTTTGAATTTCATTCTAAGTTTATTTGCACATTATATAAGTATATTCATATAAGTATGTTAAACTTTGCACATCATATAATGATGTTTGCACATCATATAATGGTGTTTTCACATCACACAAGGACATTTGCAAACCATATAAGGATATTTTCAATCATATAAAGGTGTTTGCACATCATATGATTACAAGTGCACATCATATAAAGGTAAATGCTGATACCTTTGATAATTTTTTTGTGACAGTCAGCATGTATTTGTTTATCACAACATAGATTTCCTGTTGTCCAAGACAGTTCTGTCAGTCTATAAGTCCGTCTTTAACTGACCATTTTGTTCAGAAGATATGATTACTATGAAATAGATATTATGTATGTATGTGCCTGTCCCAAGTCAGGAGCCTGTAATTCAGTGGTTGTCGTTTGTTTATGTGTTAAATATTTGTTTTTTGTTCATTTTTGTACATAAATAAGGCCGTTATTTTTCTCGTTTGAATTGTACTACCTTGTCATTTCGGGGCATTTTATAGCTGACTATGCTGTATTGGCGTTGTACATTGTTGAAAGCCGTACAGTGACCTTTAGTTGTTAATTTCCATGTCATTTTGGTCTCTTGTGGAGAGTTGTCTCATTAAAAATCATACCACATCTTCTTTTTTTTTTTATAAAACATGCATCGATTGTTCTGCCAGCGGTTATCTGAGGTATAGAAATATTTCAATTGCAGGACTTCTCCCATCCCACAGTTAAGCAATCGCAATGTAGAATGCATAAGCGTACTTGTCATAATATTTGATTTAACTCTTATATAAATGTAAGACGATTACAATCTGTTTCTTTTCCCACCATCAGCTCCAATCGTTTACCTCCCCCTAAAGAACAAAAAAGTTCAAATGGATTTTGTTCTTGATATGTTTCCTGTCTAAAGATTGTAAAAAAAAATAATTAAAAAAAACGATATTTAAACTTAATGTTCTACTACTAAGTAGCTAAGATTTTTTTACTCTCTACACTACACGTACACATAATTTTATCAAGAAATGTACTGTACTATAAATGGCGCTTACATGTACAAAACATCACATTAATACCGACCTGAAAATACGTAAAATAGATAATTATGTTCAGCCACTCTTTCGTTGATTCTGTTAAAAATACTGACTTAGAAGAATATGAACAATTACATTATATGTAATGATTTAATCAGTATATGTTTGTATTTTATTCAGAAAAAAAACTAGGGCTTAAATGTTCCCTGAACAAATTAGATATTCGGACCATTTTCAAAGATTTTTCGTCATCACTATATGTAGTATATACAACTGTGATATCTTCGTATGTTCACTTTACTGCAACTAATGTATATATATGATATAGTATTGCAGTTAAGCTCTTATTTCTTGATTTGATTGTATTTAAGGATATCTTTGGTGGGGTTCGTGTTGTTAAGTCTTTTTTTCTATGTTGTGTCTTCTGTATTATTATTTGTCTGTTTGTCGTTTTATTTTTAGCCATGGTGTTGTCAGTTTATTTTCTATCTATGAGTTTGACTCTCTCCCTGGTATCTTTCGTCCCTCTTTTTCAATCTAACATTTTAAATATAAATTAGAATATTTGAACGCAAATATTTAATAAACCAACAAAATATCCTGAAAATTCGTGCATCCATCATTTCGAATTTTTTCATTTTAGACCAAAATGCGATTATAAATTTTTTCGTGTGTTTCTTTGTCCTATATTTTCTTCCATTTATTTGTATTGTAGTCCTGCCATGTTTATTGTCATTTTAATGTTATATTTAAAATTGCCATTAAAACGGAAGGTTTGGCATGCCACAAAACCCGGTTCAACCCACCATGTTTTTCTTAAAATTTCCTGTACCAAGTCAGGAAAATGGCCATTGTTATAGTTTGTTTCTGTGTGTGATACATTTTAATGGAGTGTTTTTGTTGTGTCGTAGTTCTCTTATATTCGATTCGTTTCCCTCAGTTTTAGTTTGTAACCCTGATTTGGGTTTTTTTCTCAATCGATTTATGAATTTCCAACAGCTGTATACTACTGATGCCTTTATTTTGCAATACTGTGAACAATTCCGCATCATTCATGACATAAACACATTTTTTGCAATTTCAACTCTGTCGCATGTTTCGCAATAATAGAAACAACACAGTAGTTTCTAAATTTACTGAAGCACCGAATAGCCATTATTATTAATAGACATGCATGTGCAAATTTTGGTAAAATATTTAATGTGTATCATTTCAGACTAGAATATTGAAATCCAGAAAAAAAATGGATTTGTAATAGCAAATCTTTGAACATAATGCTTTTTTTTTTAATTTTTAATCGAAATATTCCTGTGCATATCTTTGAATATAGCTGTGTAAGGGTGGATGAAATTTCAAAATATGTTGTACTAGGGAGCCAAACCAACTGAGAAACGATTATTTATTTGTAGATTGGTTTTTATTCAAGAATCGATATGTGTTTTATTGATTCTACTTGTCTAAATATCCGACAATTGAAAGTATTTCAAACATGCTCAGTATGATAGCACAGCAAATTATTCGACTAATTATGGTTTTCAAACATTGATGACAGAGAGATGAAGGGCAGAAAAGGAATAGACCCGGTAAAGCTAGATTCACACTGCCGATCAGATCAACTCAATGATCCCGGTTGTCGAAATTATCCACGACCAAGCTCAACAAATTCTTGATCGGGCCTGTTAACGACTTCTACCCGACCGCCATCCGACTTTACACGACTTTAACTCGACCATTCACGACTCCTTAATGACTCCATCACGACTTCATCCCGACAACAAAATGATTACTTATTCTATAATTCCGATCAATTCACGATCTTTACACGGTCTTTACTCGACTATCTAGATCAAATCTACTATTCACGATCTCAGCCTGATCTCCACCAGACCAGATCGACCAGATCGTATATATGTCGTAGTGTAACCCTTGTCCGTACGAACGTCCCAACAATATTAGTTTACGTTCTCTAATTTTATTTTGGCTCAACCAAATTTTGTGAAACGCCGTATGCACAATGGTTATCACCATAAAACACGGATTAAATGCGAATTTGGGTGGCCGTTCTTGCGTAATGACACTTTATAATGTGATCTATGCTAGCTGGACACATTCTCCGTTTATTTGGTTATATTCAGTAGAAGGTCCGAATAAAATAATACATTTAAAATATTTACATAAAGCAGTTGGATTTGTGGGAAAGGTAGTAAGAGCTCAGAGAGACAGGTTAATAGTAATGAAGGAAATTTAGGTGAGGCAATGACTGACACGATGACCACTGTGTGGGCAGTATGCGAGACTTGCACTAACTCAACAAAGTGGAACCCAAAGCTTACAAAAACTTCCTCATAGTGGACACTGATATGTAATGGTAGTTTTATTGCTATTTTTTGGAAATGACACCATAAAATGAGATTTGTCTCTGGATTAGTACTTATGATAGACACTAAAATTGAGAATGGAAATGGGGAATGTGTCAAAGAGACAACAACCCGACCATAGAAAAAACAACAGCAGAAGGTCACTAACAGGTCTTCAATGTAGCGAGACATTCCCGCACCCGGAGGCGTCCTTCAGCTGGCCCCTAAACAAATATATACTAGTTCAGTGATAATGAACGCCATACTATACATAAACATTACCACTCCCTTGTCCTTGCTATCTTACAAATAAAGTGCACCGTTTGTGTCATATAATGTGCATAAGTATGTATTAATCAGTATTTTTCAGATTTGATAATCAGTAGTTAAAGGGTTAAAGATATTTATTTTCATTTTGCTGTATGGCAACAACCTGCATGTATTTGCTAAATAATATTGCAAAAGAGGGCAAAGATGTCACATATTTCCCCAAAATGTTACTCCTGACTGGAGTGATACCTTTTTTGAAACTGTTTTCAACTTTACATATATCTATAAATAGATCAAGAGTGCATTTCTTTCTAACCAAATTTGGTAAACGTTGTGTACAGAAGTAGAAACAAATGCATCGTTTAATCAGAGATTGCTGACTCTGTTTGAACTGTCAAAACGCATGCACATTTTGTTGTTATTTGAACTTATTACGCGGGGAAAATAGCCTCCGTAGAAATAGACACAGAGGACATTGCTCCTCTATGCATATTTTATTTAATTGGCAGTTCTTCATCCTCATCAGATGACTGTATGAAGATAGTGATGATAAAAAAGGTACACATGTATGTTCTTGCTTGTACTAACTCAAACTATTGTCTAAAACTAATCAATTTTTCTTTCATAGCTGTTATTTTAATGAAAGAAAGGAGGGTGATACCTACATTTGAGTAATTTTAGACATTGTTTTGAAATATTACAAGCGAGAACATGTTTAGATAGTTGATTCAATGCTAACGTTAGAAAGAAATGAACCGTTTCAACTAACAAACGACGAACGACAAACTGTAGACGCATTTGGAGCGAGTGTAAAGATTGCTTTCGTCTCATTTTTGTGTGAAATTTTGTCAAAAAGTTCGAATGAAAAAAAAATTACTGCAATGTGACCTATAGTTGTTATTAATAATGTCTGTGTTATTTGGTTTTCTGTGACGAGCTGTCTCATTGGCAATTGTACCACACTAGTCTCCCTTTTTTAATACTACAACCATTTCTGGACAAACGGTAAATACGGACAAACAAAACAGAAACTAGTCAACAAAACAGGTAAAATATAATCCTGATGTTCTTATAAACCAACTTTGAATGGTAAATTTGTCATCAGCAGTCTAATAATGAATGTTATTGTACAATTACTTTCATATTTTAAAAATCCGCCGGTGCCAAAAATGCAGAATTTTCTTCCCTCCCGAAACACCAGAGTTCTTCCCAGGTTTTGTTGGGTTACGTGTTGCTAAGTTTTTAGTTTTCTATGTTATGCATGTGGACTGTTATTTGTCTTCTCGTCAGTTTTCGATTTTCGCTATGGATGTGTCGGTTTGTTTCTACCTTTGAGTTTGATTGGCCCTTTGGTGTCTTTTGCCTCTCTTTTAAAATGCAAAATCTCTACTTGCAAAAGTTAAGACACGTACTGTACATGGATGAATTTTTGTAAAGTTAAAAAAATGTTGCCAATTTATTTTGCGGAAGCAGAGTTATGAGAGTTAATCGAAACTGCAGACACTTTTAGATAATCGTGTAGCAGTCATGTGTTCTCGTGTATGGCCGAGTAGAGATCAAAGAGTGGTCGAATGTGGTCGCGAAGGGATCGGGTATTGGTCGAATTGGTCTGGAATAAAATAAATATAGAAGTCGCAGTGATCTGGCAGCGATCAGACATTGGTCGAGTTAGTCTGGAAATGATCGGACATTAGTCGAGCAAAGGTCGAATGATCGAGTACTGATCGGTAAAATTTTGTATTCCGACCAAAATCGATCTCTACACGATCCTTTCCCGATCAATTCGACCGTTTCTCGACGAATTCTCGATCTCTTCTCGAGTGAATTGCTTCTCGACCCATACTCGAATGTTTTTGACATGTCAAAAACTCTCGGGTAGAAAGTCAGATTGATAAAGAGCAAGGTAGACTATACCGAGCATGCTTGTCGATTGAATCAGACCAGTCTCCCGATCACGTAATTTGTCTTGATCGGGCTTGATCGAGTTGATCTGATCGGCAGTGTGAACTAGCTTAAGACGCCCTTTCGGTCCCAAAAGTTTTTACAATGTAGTTCAAAATGTGACTTTGAACTTTTTTATTGAATAGTAGAATACTTTTGTGACATTTATACTTAAGGGATTTTTTAATAATACAATGGTCATACATCAAGTACTAGCAGCATTATTTCATGCAAAAATACTGAAATCTTCACAATGTCAGCATTTGTACTAAAAAAAAGTAAAATCATAAAAATACTGAACTATGAGGAAAATTAAAAACGGAAAGTCCCTAATCAATTGACAAAATCAAAGCTCAAATCCATCAAACTAATGGATAACAACTGCCATATTCCTGACTTTGTTCAAGCATTTTCGTATGTAAAAATGGTGGATTATACCTGTTTTTATAGCTAGTTGAACCACTCACTTGTATGACAGTCATATATAATTCCATTATATTGATGACATTGTGTGATGAACATAGTTGATATACGTAATCGACAATTTTTTAAGATCATTTTACTCCTAACAACAATCTTTATATCTCAATATATCAAACAAAAGCTACAAGAACGAGCCAAAAAATAGGTTTGTGTCCCTTCTGATAAGGCTGTTTACAATATCATTATTGTTTAACATGAACTTCTCATTGAGGTTCTTCAAAAGGAAATAACGTATTCACCAACATTCCAACTGACTCCATTTTCGGAAAATGACATCTGTAATAAACTTAAACGTTTGGCTACTTCTTCACAAGCAAACCCCATTACAATGAAAATTCTAACTATGCACTGGATTCCGAAGCTGCACAAAAGTCCTTAAAATATAGTTTATTTCGTCTTCAAGCCATTGTTTCACTACTAAACAATCAAAAACCGGGTACTTAATTGTTCAAATAAGGCCTTTGAAAATAGTGGAATAAATTACTTTTGGAGTGTCGAAAATTCGTTGGAAGTACTTGATAAATTGCATGTTTTTGTTGGTGAATTCGAATCTGTTCAAAGCACACCTGATTTAACGGGCACTATAAAAGTCGGAATGCGAAAATATATAGTTAACCTCTTTTATGTTATTTGTTAGTAACAATAAACAAAACAAGTATGTCAATTGGACCTGCTTTGATACTATAACTTGAATTTTTACTAGATAACATTTTTGTTCGCTATGGAGATTCCGTATATCTTATATACAAGTTATCGGAATTTCCATGGGAACTAACTGAGCACCACTTATTTCGGATTTGTTTCTGTATCCTTATGGGTTAAAATCAATGACTAAAGTCCACAAGGCCCATATGAATCAAAAATTTAATAACACTTTTAGATATTAAGATGATATATTGGCTCTCAATAATGACAGCTGCAGTATGTACAGTACAGAGATTCACCTGCAGTCTTTACTTTAAGTAAAGCTGATACCTGTATTTTATTCTATGACACTTTTCACGAAGTTGCGTTAATTCAATTGTACAAAGTATACTGATGAGTACTTTGAACTTTTTTTTATAAATAAAACAATTTAATCCTTCTCGGATATCTGAAATCACAATATTTGATGAAGTTCGTTTTCGAGCGAATCTTTGTCGTATTCGTACAAGAATTATTTGTTTTGCGTTGCGGTGCTTTTGTGGTTTATTTTTTGTGTGTTGAATCATGCCTACTTTGACGCACTTGTATTTCACCCTTCTTGACACATTAAATTCAACTGGACATTGTTGTAAATATAATATTGCGACGAAAATTATTCATACGATATGGTTATTAAACATAGACCAGGTACTCCACATCGCAATGCCGATGCTTTGAGTCGTATCCCTTGTAAGCAGTGTGGCTTTGTTGAGAACCGGGAAGCAGTTGGCTTAGTCAATATGGTACAATTTCAGGGGGTCCAGGATGATGATCTTAAGCTAGATATAATACAATTGCAAGAAACAGACAAGGACTTGCAGACTGTCATAGGATGCTTGACTACTGGCTCAAAACCTTCATACTCACAAACCGGTAAACACAGAAATGTTGTTAAGTCCCTTTGGTCCCAATGGAATGTTATGAAGGTTCAAGATGGTATTTTATTTAGGGAAGACCCGGAAACAAATTTGAAACAGGTTGTCATACCAATGAAGGAAAGACGTAAAATTCTTGAGTTTGCTCCTGATAATAGGACAGCTGCTCATTTGGGCATTAAGAAAACTTTTGCTAGGATTAAGGAAAAATGTTATTGGCCAGGTGTTAGAGGTGATACTTGGAGTTACATTGCTCGTTGCTCAATATGTAATAAGAGAAAGAAACCAATTCCTAAGAGAAAGGCCCAATGCAAGTTAAAGAGTCAGGTTATCCCATGGAGAGAATTGCTATGGATATCCTCGGGGAACTCCCAGCAAGTGAAAAAGGTAACAAATATATCTTAGTTATAAGTGACTATTATACTAAGTGGACAGATAGTCATCCCATGCCCAACATGGAGGCAACTACAGTTGCAAATATTCTTATGACTGAGGTTATTTCTAGGTTTGGGGTACCAACTATTATCCATTCCGATCAAGGTAGTCAATTCGAGAGCCACTTGTTTAAGGAGATGTGCAAGTTGCTTCAGATAGAAAAGACCCGGACGACTCCTTATCACCCGAAATCTGACGGGATGGTGGAACGATTTAATAAAACTCTTGCTACCATACTCACGGGGTGTGTAAATGAATATCACTTCAATTGGGACGTATTACTACCTTATGTCATGATGGCTTATAGGTCCTCTCAACATGAGACCACTGGTTACACTCCCAATAGATTAATGTTGGGAAGGGAAGTGTCTACTCACCTAGACTTAATATATTAGTTACCATCCCAAGTTAAGGCAATACCTTAGAATCAGTGGGCATGGGAATTACAAGAAAACATGGAAGAGGCACATCAGATTGTTCAGAGACATGTCTCTGGTCAAATGTTAATGCAAAAGAAAAACCATGACATAAATGTCAGTTGGGCTAAATTTGGACCTGGCAACATGGTTTATGTATACTTTCCCCTTAGAACCCCGGGTTTGTCACCAAAGTTCACTAACCAGTGGCGTGGTCCATATAAGGTGATTAAGATAAACTCAAGTGTCACATACACCGTCAATTGTGGGCGTAATGGAGCGGGTCAAGTAATACATGTTGATATGATGCGCCCTTGTCCCAAACAAATACTAAGGGGGGGAACCTTGTTGACGAACAAAGTCCTGAGAAAGCAGGCCAGTTAGAATCCGAGATTCAGGAAGAAGTTATTATTGACTTTTTGCCCTTATTGGATCTAGATGATCATGAGGATGTAAATAATGAAAGGCCAAGGAGGTTTTGAAAACCTCCATCGTGGATGAAAGACTACGAACGTTAACTTGTTTGTTTTGAGATGTAAATAGACAGTGTAAATATGTATTTTTAATAGAAATTATCTGTTTTATAATTGTAGATCTAAATATGGTAAAAGATACCCGATATTATTTTTGTTTTTTAGTTTCAATTTTATGGTATGACCGTCCGGTCAGACTCGGGACGTTAAATCCGATACCCCGTGTTCAGGAAATGTCACGTCCTGTGCACGTTTAATATCCCTTTGTAGAGTTCGTTAAGAGTAGGCTCCTAGGGGCCGCTACATGGGCTAAATTTTGCAACCTGGATTATTTTTGAAGTTTCCAGTGACAGTTTAAATTAATACATGCTTTTGGTATTTATATTTCATATAGTAAGGGTATTATGTTAAGTAGTTTTGTTGGGAATTCATTACCCATTGGTAGTAGTATTGGTAGGAGCTGGTTGAAATCTGAGCATATGGTAGATAATATGTCTACGAGCTGATAAGGTGGACATTTATTTTGTTCGGTTAATTTTGACTAGTACCATGGAGAGTACTTTTGATTTTGAGAACATGCTCAGTGGTTACTGTCGAATAGATAGTTGATAGAGTTTGGGTCTGAAAAAGGGCCAGAGGTCGATGATTTAGCTCGAGTATTGTGAATGCGGGCACATTTCTGTTGAGGCGTGGGTGATGGGACGAAAATTAATCAGTTACCCTAATGATATTAGGAGGTTTTAAGTTTATCTGTTAGGAAGTCGCAAATGTTTAAATCCTTTCACTTTCGTTTATTAATGAAGTACGCTAAGGTTGTAATACGGAAAATGATTTCCGAAGTTTTGGCACTGGTTCCGATCCTTCCTAGTTGAAAATTAGGTGCTTGACATTAAATTACTATAGGCGTTATATTAAAACGTAGCAGTAATACGGAATATGTTTATTTCTATTTAAGGACCTTTGGTTACACTTTTATAAGCAAGAGCCAATTGTACTATCTGAATAAGGTGGTGACATATTGTCCTTTGGTATATAATTAAGGTGACAACGTGATACTGTCCCTTTGGACCAGTGACACCTTGGCCCTGAACAAGGACCAGGGGCGCACTGGAAACCATATTTCCATATTACCTTTGAATCAAAGAACTAAAGTACTGTAAGGCAAATAGGTTAATAGTCACATATCTTATTTTGAAGTAAGGTTAATTCACAGCTCCAATTAAGCGTTCTTTGTGTTGTACTCCATTGTAAGGTTAAGGGTTCCATTTTGTATACTTACCGGAAGTAATTTTTTGTTACTTGTTGTTAGGCTTTTATATCTAAGGTTGAATTAGTTCAGAAAACACGTTACCATTTGTAAGGGTTAGCCGAAAATTTGTCTGCCCAATTGTCTAGGCTTGAGAAAGATCTCCAGGACACCTTGTCAAGAAGTCGTCATTCACATTCTACACCTATTCCCGGGTTTGCAAGTGACTCAGGGATTATTACTGCACAGCGTAATGACATAACGTCTGTTGACAAAACAACCCCGATTCATAGTACCCCAGTTGGTCCACTTCATACAGGTATTGGCGCAAGACCAAAGGATTTCAAAGATATAGAAGTCTCAAATCAGTTGAAACCTCATGATATTCAAATTGTTAAGGAAAACCCCGTCACGTTGTACCATAAGAAGTCACCAGGGAAAGCCCCAGGGACAAGCATGAGTAAGCGTAGAGATATTAAGGTTGCAACGTACGATGGGTCAGGTGATTGGAATGACTACCGGTCACATTTTGAGGCTTGTTCCTCTATTAACGGTTGGGATAACCTAGAGAAAGGGTTGTACTTAGCGGCTTACCTTAGAGGTCAAGCTCAAGGTGTACTTGGGGATTTATCAGATGACAAGAAAAGTCAGTTTGACCAGTTGGTGCGATCTCTAGAAGAGAGGTTTGCTCCCCCCAATCAGTCAGAGTTGTACCGGGTACAATTGAAAGAAAGGAAGCAGAGGGCTTCAGAGACGCTTCCTGAGTTAGGACACACGATACGCCGGCTGGTGAATAAGGCGTACCCCACTGCCCAGGGAGAAGTCAAAGAAACATTGGCTAAAGAACACTTTTTGGATGCATTGATTAATACGGAAATGCGTATAAAAATCAAACAATCACGTCCCCCTGACCTTAATTCCGCTATATGTTTAGCTGTAGAGTTAGAAACGTTTTACAAGGCAGAAAAGCAATTTGAAGTAGGAAAAGCCCATTTAAGAGTAGTAGACAATAATGAACAGGTGGTTAGAGAGTCGGAGTCTCATGATAGGTTGTCGGATAAAATAGCGGGCATGTAGCAGAAACGCGCGTCTGGCGTATTGAATTATAATCATGGTACCTTTGATAACTATTCACACCACTGGGTCGATTCCACTGCTTGTGGACGTTTCGTCCCCGAGGGTATCACCAGCCCAGTAGTCAGCACTTCGGTGTTGACATGAATATCAATTATATGGTCATTATTATAAATTTTCCGTTTACAAAACTTTGAATTTTTCGAAAAACTAAGGATTTTCTTACCCCAGGAGTAGATTACCTCAGCCGTATTTGGCACAACTTTTTTTGGAATTTTGGGTCCTCAATGCTCTTCAACTTTGTATTTGTTTGGTGTTTTGATCTGAGCGTCACTGATGAGTCTAATGTAGACGAAACGCGCGTCTGGCGTATTAAATTATAATCCTGGTACCTTTGATAACCATTAGCAGCATTTAATGATCAATTGGCAAATATACGTAAAGAGTTAGATGAATTTAAAAATAAAGCCAACATGTCTTGGCCAGTTGATAGGACAAAATGTCTTTGCTATAATTGTGGTAAACCCGGCCACATGGCTAGAAATTGTAATGCTCCTAGAAATAGGAGACAGAACAACCACGGATCACCAGGACCTTCGGTTAGGCGTACGAACAACCGTAGTGGTAAACGGAAACGTAAATCTTTGTACCTCGGCTCAAATACTCTTATCAATAAGGCAGGGCTCTATGTAGAGTTATTTATAAATGGTATCCCTGCCAAGTTTCTTATTGATACAGGAGCTACAGTTAGTTTGGAGTCGGATACTCTTTTTGAGAAATTGAAGTCCCGTGATAGGCCAAGTGTACGGCAGGTCACCCAAGAAATAATAGCAGGTAATGGAGAGTCTTTAAAAATCATTGGGAAGGCACTGTTTTCTGTTAAGCTTGGTAGTTTTCACACTGTCATTTAAGGTTTTATAGCAGGTTTGTCAGTGGAAGGTATTCTTGGACTAGATTTTCTGCAAACAAACGGTTGTAACGTTGATTTAGGCAATAAAGTAATGGAAAGGGATAATCAACATATACCTTTGTTACTATAGGGAAAGTTAGGTGTTTATCGGGTGGCAGTCAAAGATAAACTAAGCATAGCCCCAAGGTCCGAGGTAGTATTCCAGGGTGAAGTACTGAACTATGATTCAGCTGTTCAGGTGACTGCCATTATTGAACCCAGTGAAGAATTTCTTGATCGAGGAAAGGCTCTTGTAGGGAAGTCTGTTGTAATGTCTGATAAAACATTTCCTGTTAGGCTGTTGAATATAAGTGACAGTGTCCAAGTATTAAATGTCGGTACTGTGGTCGGAAATCTCAGCGGAGCGGACGTGGTTAGTCAGTTAGACAATTACAAGGAGTATGCTCTTAATAATGAATTGGAAAAATTATTAGATAGGTCTAGTGAGAATCTTGGACATGGACAAAAAGAGTTGTTATTGGAATTTAAGCATCTTCTTGCCGCTTCAGATTCGGATCTTGGACAAACAAATATTGTGAAACATAGATTGACACTGGTGCTGCAAGGCCAATAAAGCAGCCACCACGGCACTCCCCAATAGGTCTTAGGGAAGAGGTAGATCAACATATGAACGATATGTTGGAAAGAAACATTATTGAGCCCTCGGAAGGACCAAGGTCCTCCGGGATAGTTTTGGTGAGAAAGAAAGATGGGACCACTAGGTTTTGCGTAGACTATAGACAGTTAAACGCATGTACTATCAACGACGCGTATCCTTTGCCCCGAATTGATGATTCGCTGGAGCAGTTGTCAGGAAACAAGTGGTTTTCAATTTTGGATTTATGTTCTGGATATTGGCAGGTAGAAGTAGAGCCATAACATCGCCCTAAAACCGGCTTTGCCACACGGAAGGGTCTTTTTCAGTTTCGCTGTATGCCATTTAATCTGGTAAACGCCCCTGCCACCTTTGAGCGTCTAATGGAGAATGTTATGGCAGGGCTCCAATGGGACATTAGTCTCATATATCTAGATGACATCATAGTTATGGCTTAGAATTTTGACGAAATGATACATAATTTACACAAGGTTTTTGTAAAGTTACAAGGGGCAGGGCTTAAACTCAAACCAAAAAAGTGTCATTTGTTTGCTAAAAAGGTTACTTTTCTTGGACATGTTGTTTCAGAATCGGGTGTTGCTACCGACCCCGATAAAATTAAGTGTATAAAGGAATGGCCAGTTCCCCAGAACGTGACAGAGCTCAGATCCTTCTTGGGTTTGTGTGGTTATTATCGCCGGTACATAATAAATTTCTCAGATACGGCTAAGAGCTTACACCAAATGACCGAAAAGAGTCGCGAATTTCTGTGGTCAAATGATAGTCAGGAGGCCTTTGAAAAGCTGAAAGGCAAATCAGTCAGTGCCTCAGTCCTCAGTCATCCCAACTTCTCCCAAATATTTATTCTTGATACGGATGCAAGTAACAGAGCGATAGGTGTGGTTTTAGCACAGGTTATTGATGGTGAGGAACATGTTATTGCATATGGGAGTCGGACCCTTTCAAAAACAGAGCGCCAGTATTATGTTACAAGGCAGGAACTGCTAGCTGTGGTCCATTTTGTTAAACATTTTCGGCACTTCTTGTACGGTAGGCGGTTTATTATAAGGCCAAATCACAGCTCATGACAATGGCTCATTAGATTCAAAAACCCAGAGGGTCAACTAGCCCGTTGGCTGGAAGTTATAAGTTCATACGATATGGTTATTAAACATAGACCAGGTACCCCACATCGCAATGCCGATGCTTTGAGTCGTATCCCTTGTAAGCAGTGTGGCTTTGTTGAGAACTGGGAAGCAGTTGGCTTAGTCAATATGGTACAATTTCAGGGGGGCCAAGATGATGATCTTGAGCAAAATATAAGACAATTGCAAGAAACAGACAAGGACTTGCAGACTGTCATAGGATGGTTGACTACTGGCTCAAAACCTTCATACTCACAAACCGGTAAACACAGTTATGTTGTTAAGTCCCTTTGGTCCAAATGGAATGTTATAAAGGTTCAAGATGGTATATTGTTTAGGGAAGACCCGGAAACAAATTTGAAACAGGTTGTCATACCAATGAAGGAAAGACGTAAAATTCTTGAGTTTGCTCATGATAATAAGACAGCTGCTCATTTGGGCATTAAGAAAACTTTGGCTAGGATTAAGGACAAATGTTATTGGCCAGGTGTTAGAGGTGATACTTGGAGTTACATTGCTCGTTGTTCAATAGGTAATAAGAGAAAGAAACCAATTTCCAAGAGAAAGGCCCAATGCAAGTTAAAGAGTCAGGTTATCCCATGGAGAGAATTGCTATGGATATCCTCGTGGAACTCCCAGCAAGTGAAAAAGGCAACAAATATATCTTAGTTATAAGTGACTATTATACTAAGTGGACAGAGAGTCATCCCATGTCAAACATGGAGGCAACTACAGTTGCAAATATTCTTATGACTGATGTTATTTCTAGGTTTGGGGTACCAACTATTATCCATTCCGATCAAGGTAGTCAATTCGAGAGCCACTTGTTTAAGGAGATGTGCAAGTTGCTTCAGATAGAAAAGACCCGGACGACTCCTTATCACCCGAAATCTGACGGGATGGTTGAACGATTTAATCAAACTCTTGCTACCATGCTCACGGGGTATGCAAATGAATATCACTCCAATTGGGACGTATTACTATCTTATGTCATGATGGCTTATAGGTCCTCTCAACATGAGACCACTGGTTACACTCCCAATAAATTAATGTTGGGAAGGGAAGTGTCTACCCACCTAGACTTAATATATAAGTTACCATCCCAAGTTAAGGCAATACCTCAAAATCAGTGGGCATGGGAATTACAAGAACACATGGAAGAGGCACATCAAATTGTTCAGAGACATGTCTCTGGTCAAATGTTAATGCAAAAGAAAAACCATGACATAAATGTCAGTTGGGCTAAATTTGGACCTGGCAACATGGTTTATGTATACTTTCCCATTAGAACCCCGGGTTTGTCACCAAAGTTCACTTACCAGTGGCGTGGTCCATATAAGGTAATTAAGATAAATTCAAGTGTCACATACACCGTCAATTGTGGGCGTAAGGGAGCGGGTCAAGTAATACATGTTGATAGGATGCGCCCTTGTCTCAAACAAATACTAAGGGGTGGAACCTTGTTGACGAACAAAGTGCTCAGAAAGCAGGCCAGTTAGAATCCGAGATTCAGGAAGAAGTTATTATTGACTCTTTGCCCTTAGTGGATCTAGATGATCATGAGGATGTAAATAATGAAATGCCAAGGAGGTTTAGAAAACCTCCATCGTGGATGAAAGACTACGAACGTTAACTTGTTTGTTTTGAGATGTAAATAGATAGTGTAAATATGTATTTTTAATAGAAAATATCTGTTTTATAATTGTTGATCTAAATATGGTAAAAGATACCCGATATTATTATTGTGTTTTAGTTTCAATTTTATGGTATGACCGTGTTCAGGAAATGTCACGTCCTGTGCACGTTAAAGATCCCTTTGTAGAGTTCGTTAAGAGTAGGCTCCTAGGGGCCGCTACATGGGCTAAATTTTGCAACCTGGATTATTTTGGAAGTTTCCAGTGACAGTTTAAATTGATACATGCTTTTGGTATTTTTATTTCATTTAGTAAGGTTATTATGTTAAGTAGGTTTGTTGGGAATCCATTACCCATTGGTAGTAGTATTGGTAGGAGCTGGTTGAAATCTGAGCATATGGTAGATAATATGTCTACGAGCTGATAAGGTGGACATTTATTTTGTTCATTTAATTTTGTCTAGTACCATGGAGAGTACTTTTGATTTTGAGAACATGCTCAGTGGTTACTGTCGAATAGATAGTTTATAGAGTTTGGGTCTGAAAAAGGGCCAGAGGTCGATGATTAAGCTCGATTATTGTGAATGCGGGCGCATTTCTGTTGAGGCGTGGGTAATGTGACGAAAATTATTCAGTTACCTTTATGAGATTAGGAGGTTTTAAGTTTATCTGTAAGGAAGTCGGCAATGTTTAAATCCTTTCACTTTCGTTTCTTAATGAAGTACGCTAATTACGGTTGTAATACGGAAAATGATTTCCGAAGTTTTGGTACTGGTTCCGATCTGGCGTGTAGGACCCCCTGCACGTTACAATATGTTGTAGACTGTCGGTAGTTCGAATACTTAGGACCTCTAGGCTATTTTTTTCTTTGAAGCCATACTACGACCTTAGTAAGGCGTCAAAGCCAAAATATAAAATAGACTTTCAAGACCTCATAATTTTTTAACTAGACTGACGGGAGCGTGATTCATGAAAAATATTTCAACAATGTGTATTCGATTTAAAACTAAAAAATTGTTGATTTTCTTCAAAGGTACCCACTTTATTGACAACATTAGATTGAGATAGATAGAAACAAATGTTTACTGTTCTTGACATCTGGATGATACATGTCTGTTTTCATTTCTATAAAAAGCGCGAGGTCCAGACAGGTTGTCAAATGGTGGCATATGATAGCGAAAAAAAGGTTGTGGATAATATTACATTTGTTCACAGTGTTGTTAGATTAGATACAAAAAGTAAAATCTACAACTAAATTTCAATCTAGTTTAGAGAGCTGAAATTAATATTTCTTTTTGTAAACGACATCGAATGAAAAAAGGCTTATTTTTGTAATTGTTGCTACGGGCGATAACACCGAATATACATTATGTCTTCACATAAGGGTCTTGGTGTGACTTTCTTTATTTCTTTACATCTTAGGCCATATTTTGCGATATTTTTCATCTTTATTTAGCCATTTTTATCTATTTCAAATTTTTTGTTTAACCATTTCTGCAGTTTTGAACCTTTATTCTTCATTATAAAAAAAAACCCACTCAGACCCTCGTATATGTTGAAAAAAACTGTTTTCTTATATAAATATATTTGATTATATTAGATATTATGATTTGAACTATACAACCATATTTTGTTCCGGGTTTAACTTATAAAAGAGCAGCACCCTAAAAGTTTAATAACCTTTACCAGAGTGTTAATATCTAGAAATTTATTTAGTTGTATTACGTGAGTTTTCCCATACGATTCTATATCTAAGATTGATCAAACGAACAACACATATAGTCCATTAACATATACAAAATTTAGGATGGAAATTTGGAATGTGTCTGTCATACTAGACTAACAATATGCACAGATGCTTTTGTCATGTTTGTTTTGTCAACCGATATGCTATTTATATACACATATAGATATCCATTCAACTCCATTACAGTAGATCGTGCATTGCAATAATTAGGAATGACGATTTTAATCTTAATTGTTACCTGTATGAAACAGTTTTTATTCTATTGTGATTTTTTATTTTTCTTTATATAATACATTTGTTTATTATCAACCACCAGTGACTAATTGACACTTTGCTATTTATTGAAGTTTAAATATAGCTGCGTACGTCGGTTATATGATATTCTTCCTGTACACATAACTTCCCTGCGCATTATGTAGAAGTAAAATGGATATTTTTTTATATTTACTGATTAGACTCTGGTTTGTGTGGATTGATGAAAAGTATTTTGGTAAGTATGAAAACAACTAATCAACATGCTAATTCAACATCTTGACAAAACTGATGTTATTCGCAGTAACTCCATGCCTTTCAAATTTAACAGCCTGGTATGAGGGTCTAGGAAGGGATTACAAAACGAAAAGAGGATAATAAACAAGTTTAATGTTTAACTGTCATTCATGGATCTATTATTAACGACTATATGGTATGGACTTTGCTCATTATGGGAAGCCGTAAGTTGATATATAATTGCTATCTTATTTGTCATTTGGTGTCTGTCGGAGGGTTTTCTCTTTGGAAATGATGTAACATCTTCTTATTGCATAGTTACTGATATGCGTGTCAACACCGAAGTGCTGACTAAGTAAGTCAGCACTTGGGAGTTGACATGCATATCAATTGATGGTTATTTTTATAAATTTAGTTATTCTAAGGATATTCTTATTCCAGGCAGAGATAACCTTAACCTTTTTGTCACAAACTTTTTGGAATTTTGGGTCATCAATGCTCTTCAACTTCGTACTAGTTTAACTTTCTAACTATTTTGACATGAATGTCACTGGGGAGTCTTGTGCAGACGAGACGCGCGTCTGACGTGTTAAATTATAGGCTTCGAACCTTTGATGACTATGAGCATGTCGAAATGTACTAATGTATTGTTAAATTGTGTATTTCTCTGTCCTGAATGTTCTTGCATTTTTTTTGTACTGTAGTCCTGACATGTAATGTTGTCATGTTAGTGTTATATTCAACTGCAAATTGTCATAAAAGCGCGCGGTTTGTATTGCCACAAAACCAGGTTTAACCAACCATTTGTTTCTTAAAATGTCCTGTACCAAATAAGGAAAAACGACAGCTGTTATCTTATAATTCGTTTCTGCGTGTTTTGCATTGTCGCACTTCATTGTTTCTACTGCTTCATTGTTTTCCTCTTATAGTTTATATGTTTCCTTCAGTTTCAGTTTGTAACTTGGATTTGTATTTCTCTCAATCGATTTATGACTTTCGAACAGCGGTATACTACTGTTATTTATTTGTAGTATAAAAGGGAGGGATGAAAAGAGATACATACATGTAGGAAGAACAAACAAATAATAGAGAATAATAAGATTTTAAATGGCAAAAAGATAAACTATAAGGCAAAAGAAATTATACATGTCAAACTGAAATATGGTCTTCTAATTATAGAGTAAAACATTCATGTTGGTATATTTTATGAGTTATTTAAATGTAATATTAAGAAATATTGATTATTATGGTAAGCGCGTCTGGCTGGAAAAAAAGTCCATACTGGTATTTATCTATTTATCTGTGCTTTGGAGAAGATCTAGGTATTAGACATTCAATTTCACATACGATGTATACATCTACCAACACAATTTGAACTACAGTCTATTATAGTTCAGAAAAAATATTTACAAAACCCATTTTATACACTGATTATAAACATTTCTGTTAGTGTGTACTATTTCACTATATTAATTTGAGTTCTCAATGTGAACAGGAAATGCAATAATAGATTTTATTACCACTTTTAAATGGCATTTAAATGTTTAAATTTCAGATTAAAGGAGTGTTTAAAAATATTTCTATGTCCTTGTTACAAATAAAATGTCATAAAAACAATTCTGTGCACGTGTTAATAATTAGAGACGATTTATTATACAAATATAAGTCTGTCTACAGGTTGCATTTCTGTAAATATCAACAATGCAATTTCTCATAGAAGGTCCTTTTACGGCTTATTATGTACCACTTTTACAATGAAGTTTTGAAAAAAAACATATCCTAAAATGGAAAGTTCATATGCACTATCATTTTTTTCAAATGTCAAATTCTAATATGACGTGCTTCTTTAGCTTTGTAAAAAAACCATACTTTATTATCCAATAAAATTAGTTTGCACATGCGTATATTGACTACGGCAGAAAAATGAATTTCGTCAAATTGGTATGCATTTAATGTATTTCCTTAAATTAAAACACTTTCAAACACTAAAATGATACACATTTTGTTACTAATACTTTTACAATGGCAACAATGTGTTACAATTCGTAATTGACATATTTGACCGAGATACCACAACGTTCATGTTGGCTGTTCTAATTTCAAAACCCCTCCAGCTGAAAAACACGTTTCATCTCTTCCGTTAAAAAGGCATGTCATTGTATATAATAATTTCATTGAAACATATGTTCCGACGATAAAATATAAAATAAAGTATAGGTTATTATTACTGTTGTACTGAAATGACAAAATTGTTTCATATTTCTGATAAAATAGATTGACCCTAGCAGGGAATCGAACCACATTCTCCTAATCCTATAAAAAAAAATAGGCGTAATTACCAATATACCACCAAGGTTTCCAATCCATTTTACAAATACAACAACATTGTCACCCAGTATTAATCTTAATCATCATTTAATACAGCATTTGAAATCGTCAGATGCACAAAGGCGTGCCCTTTGGCTTTGATCAACTTTACAAGGTGTAGTCACCGCAGGTATAAATGGATCTCTGTCAAATGGCCCCTCCTGCCAAGTCTCGAATGTCAGCACAACTTTATCAAGGAATCCTCTATCAGATATGAACATATTAACCAATGCTACAATATTAACCGGCGGACCTACCCGATTCTCCTTGTGCGTGCACCGCCATTGACAACTGACTTGAAAATGTGCGTGTCAGAAATTGACCTCAAAGGAAAAGACTGTTGTAATATAACTTTTCTGTTATATTGTGACACAAATAATGTTTTAGTTAATAAATTTGTTAATTTCTGTTTCAATTTTGAATTTTAGAATTACAACTTTGCGAAATTAAACTGGTTTGAACTAGTTGGATAAAAATCGACAGGAAGGTGGATGGAAGAGCCTACACAAATACGGCACACTTATACACAGCGAACATAGAAATTACCGTAATTGTCCTTATCAGAACCGAAATAATTGATGCCAGCTATACTTTATTGTAGTTTTAACATGGGTAGGCATTATATTCGTGTTATTTTAGCCCTCGCTATCGCTCTGGCAAACATAATCACGAATACAATGCCTACCCATGTTAAAACTACAATAAAGCATCAATTATTTCTTAAATATAGGGCTGTGCGGCATATTTTCAACGTTTATATGTCCCAAACTCCAAAGAGTCTAAACTTACATAAACTTTATACTATCTCTATCTTGACTTAAGGTTTCCCATATGCATATGTTTTTTTACTAGTAACATTCCCAAATTATGTATCAATGAGATGAAACATAGAGATCCTATTTGAATTTTGGTCCTTAATGCTCTTCAACTTCGTACTTTATTTGGCCTTTTTAACTTTTTTGGATTAGAGCGTCACTGATTAGTCTTTTGTAGACGAAACGCGCATCTGGCGTATATACAAAATTTATTCCTGGTATCTATGAGGAGTTTATTTCACCGTGTAGAACGCCACTTGTGGTGTGTCGGCTATGCTTTACACGGGGTGGCGGTTTTGAAGCGGAGAGAAAAAAATCACGGTAAGTTCAGGTATTAACATTTTTGTTGTTTAAGTTCAGTAGATAAACTCATCATAGAAACCAGGACTAAAATTTTACACTTACGCCAGACGCGCGTTTCGTCTACAAAAGACTCTTCAGTGACGCTCGAATCAAAAAATGTTTATAATGCCAAATAAATTACGAGGTTAAAGAGCATTGAGGACCAAACACTCCTAAAAGTTTTGCCAAATACTTTAAGGACACAAGGATTAAAAATTTGTTCAATTTTGGTCGAGAAGAATTGTAATAACAATATTAAAACTCGGTTTAAAATGTAATTCCAGTGCCAAATGATAATTAGTTCTTAGCTGATTCCCAAATATTATGTTTTCTACACACTTTTGTATGAAATAAATTCAAGCATATCTATTTCCGGTTTACCCAAGATCACTTCCAGTTTGTTTTTCAAAGTTTCATGACTTATAACCTATAGCACAGAGTCCTATAGCGTTATAATGTATAAATATGAATTTGATGCAAAGGTCAAAATCTAGAACCTTAACATCAATTTCAAGGCCGTAAACTAATAACTTAAAATTAATTTTTTTTTTATAACAAGGACCTCAAATCAAAAGACTCTAGGCCTATATTACTTATGGTTTTCCAGTTAGAAATGCATATCATTTATATCAAATGCATAAGGGAAAATAACTCTCATATGGAGTCTACGTATACCTCCGGTCCAAACAATCACCCTTATCCACAGGCACTTGTTTCTATCCATACGAAGGTCGACTATCCATATAAATAGAAGAAGGTGGCTAACGAAATTTTTTTTTGGTCACGACAGTCTCCGCTTGGGACGCTTTTTCTACCCTTCAACTTAATGCTAAAAATCCCTACCTTATATGAATCGATTCAGTGAATATTTTCCTTTAACACTAAACTAATTTCATAATCCCCACAGTGTTCCTCTTCACGGTCATCTACTCTCAATTCACTAAACCATGTCCAAAAGTTCAACTACCATCTTTTCAATGTATCTACTTCCGGTTGTGGGCAGAATGCTATCTTTTTAAAAACGAAATGATTCTGTAAAATTACCAGTTTATTATTTTCATTATCAATATATTTTTAAAGATGAAATTTCACCGAAATAAGTTCATTTATCGTTGTTATTAAAAAAATCAGAAAGTCAGAAACTAATTTGAATGAATTCGATAATACTAGAGAATTCCGAATGTATATGATAACTCTAAAGAATTTCATCGATCTTTTATTTTGGAGGTAAAAAACGTATTCAGATTCATAAGAATTAGGGGAAAGAAACTGAGTCAATGAAAACAAAATAAATTTACTGCGATGTCAACCGGAAGTAGATACATTGAAAAGATGGTAGTTGAACTTTTGGACATGGTTTAGTGAATTGAGAGTAGATTACCGTGAAGAGGAACACTGTGGGGATTATGAAATTAGTTTAGTGTTAAAGGAAAATATTCACTGAATCGATTCATATAAGGTAGGAATTTTTAGCATTAAGTTGAAGGGTAGAAAAAGCGTCCCAAGCGGAGACTGTCGTGACCTAAAAAAAATTTCGTTAGCCACCTTCTTCTATTTATATGGATAGTCGACCTTCGTATGGATAGAAACAAGTGCCTGTGCCCTTATCCTGAAGATGTAAAAAGCAATTTGGTAAAAAAAATTTGTCGTTATCTTTTAAGGTTGCAAAGAAGTAGTGGAAACAAGGAAAAAAGTGTTTGGGGAGATAACACTTACAATGTTAAGTATTTGGTTCAACGGTGTCAGTTTTAAAAGCGTATAAACTGTTCGATATCATATACCAAATCTATGAGCGACATCTTGTGAAAGAACAATACTGCGCGGAAACAAAATTTAGACGGAAGAAAAAAATAATAATAAGCAGAACAAAATCAATAAGTCTTTCTAAGGAAAATTGGAGAGACCTACAATTTTTAATCACCCTGTATAACCCCGATACAGATGAAACCGGACGTTGACGCGTTTGAATCGAACACACCGTGTAACACTGAGTTCAGACAGTAACGAATTAATACTTTTAAAGAAAAAACAATATCTATTCTTCGGATATTTTGCTCCAATATATTATTTGCCATTATATTCATTAGCTAATCAAATATGTGACATTTTTATACACAAATATCACAAAACGCACTACGAAAATCAATGATAATACGTGCTTGGTATTTTAAATATTCAAAAATTAAGGGTTCTCGTACCTCATAGTTTGTAAAACATATTTTTTTGAAAAATTCCATAGTTTCAAATTAACAAAATTATTACGATCGTATGTTTTTGTTGTATATCATGTATATAGAAACAAAAAAATACACGTTTTAAAGTGTCTTTATTTTCATGTTGTGTACGCTTCGTTGTCATTACACCTTTTTATACTGTACGTTTCGTTGACACAATATTGCGTTTGTCAATGAATTTTGCATGTATTAAATGATGCTTTGATATGATTATAACCAATATACATGTTTGAAAACGATCATTTACCACCATAACATGCAGACAGCAACCAATAATGGATTTTGTTTATTGTTGAAGGCTGTACGGTGACCTATAGTTGTTCATTTTGGTGTCGCTTGGTCTCTTGCGATGAGTTGTCTCAATACCACATCTTTTTTTTTATTTAGACAGTAATTAAAAACAATCAATCGATTATAGTCTTATGGCCTGAATCTCAGAGGCAGATTCAAAGGGGTCATATATTACAATAGAGTTACATTAAGGCTAAAGAATATGTGTATACAATGAACATGTAACTTATAGTCATCAATGGTAATACAGTTTCTTTAATGAGAAGATATAAAGATGGAGAGATAATTCTTAATATCAACTGGTTTGATTTCTTCAATTATGTATTTTTGTTTGTTTAATTTATAAGGTATAAAGAGTATGCTTTATTTCCTCGAACATTACTAAAATTGACAATCTTTCTACAGTGGTGTCAACATCTAAATTATTGGTAGTTCTGGTTTCTATAAGCACCTTAAAGTCTATACCCAACCATATGCATTTCATTCAAATTTTGACTTATTTCGGAGAAGACCAAAGGGGGACCATATTTATATTTCCTAGTTGCCTTTGGCGTCACCGGTAAATTATGCGGTTGAGCAAAGCATCAATCACCAAACTAACCTTAGACATTTGGTTTGTTTCTTCTTTCATGTCTTTAAAATAGTTATCAATAAAAAAGATTAAACGCTTCACAGTTGGTACTGAAAAATTTCTGGACCCCTTTTTTTTGTTAATGAGACGCGTACGTAATGGCTGATTGTTGGTTGCTTAACGTTCAGTTGCAAAATGTCATACATGTTCAGGACAAGCACAACGAAAAACACATATTACATGTAGGTCCTGAAATGAGGAATTACGTCATGGAAGTTTGGACAGCCACTATAGATAAACTGAGGCATATTGATTAAGGACACAAATGTTGCTTTTCAACAGGCCATTTATGAACCTCTCATAAGGTTTTTGCAAGGGTTCGTTCAGTGTAGTTAGCGTGGTGCTCTCTCTACACGAGACACTGGATCTTATATTCCCATTAGGACTGGACGTGACTGTGTACTTTTACATCCCACACAACTAAACGGGTGGCAAACTTCGGTCAGGTTTTACTGCCAGTCGGAAAAAGACCAAAGTGGCCATATCTAATAGTATATTTCCCAGTCACCCTTTACCAAATGCTTTCTTAAAATAATTGTCTACAATGTAGAAACTTTTGCTGTACCTGTTTAATCAAAACATCACTTAACATTATTATAATATATGCACACTTATGAAAACTCATAAGATCATACATCCTCTCGATACTGTATACTCTATTTGGCATTACACAAGTGCATGCTTTTTATTACGTCTTTACCTTAAACCGTTAGACATATACTGACTAAGAAACTTTAGATGCAAGATTTACCTTTTTGTGGGAATTCCTCGCTTTGAAATAACTATCAGTAACTGCAATTACTCCTTTGTCGATAATTTATTTATATTGTTTTTGTGCTTTGTACGGTGCCACCTACATTTTAAGTTGAGCCAATTGCAACTGTATAGTTTTTTTTTTATCTGTTACACCAGTGTCCCAGGTTAAGGAGAGGGTCGGAGGCTCACATGATGTGTAATCCCGTCCCTTTTTTTTGTCGGTCCAACGTCAGGAGCCTGTAGTACATTAGCTCCTTTAATAAACAATTCATAAGTTATAAATATATAACCGTTAGTTTTCTCGTTTTAATTTTTTCACATTTTTTTTTTTGAATCGGGGCCTTTTTTAGCCGACTATATGATAAAGGTTTTCCTCATTGTTAAATGTTGTACTTTGGACTATAATAATTGTTTTATAAACCCACTCCATATGCATTTAACTTTTGGTGGAAAGTTGTCTCACTGGCCATCACACCACATCTACAAAGCTTTATATGCAAAAATAAAATAAAAAGTTAAACAGTTGAAATGCCATCTAAGGCATTCGGGAAACTGAGTTCAATGAACCACTATGTCTGCTTTCGTCTAGGCGAATTTGGACCAACATCGGTATTTTGAAGAGCCTCAAATTGTGAAAGATAAGTCATTAAAGTTGTATTGAATGTACTATACTTTTTGAAACTTTATTTCTTCTGGAATATATTTACTAACTGTTCATTTCATCTGGAATAACATGGGAAGTCTTAATTTTCAATAGAAACATTCCTATCAGATGTACGCTGGTTAAACATTGCAATTTTAGCTTTAGATGGTTGATATTTTAAGTTCAACTAGTTTGACTAAGTTAACAGATAAACATTTACAATAAAGTAAAGAAAAAGGGTCGCCAACACCATCTCGAATACCTTGACAAGAAAGTGATTGGAGACGGTTTTTGTCAACACACTGTACAGTGATTATTTAAAAACGCACAACGAACGCGACACATGTGGTGGAACGAACAATACAGTAAGAGAAAAACTTATTTGCGGTGACCTATAGTTTTTAATGTATGTGTCATTTTGGTCTTTTGTGGATAGTTGTCTCATTGGCAATCATACCACATCATCTTTTTTATATTAGTATGATATTGCGTTTATACTAAGTTCTAGGGAACATTTGAAGGCACGTAGTAATTCAACGTATAGTTATTTATTATTCCTTAAGGTATTAATACGCAAAGGTGTATGCACGAAGAGATATTCAGCATTGTTTATCTCATAAAACGTACGAAATTGCACCATGTCTGTGCGTTTTGCATCTAGCAGTTTTATCAAACGGTCTATGCAATATCTAAAACTTACAAAACCTGTATAATTTAATAAATAAACTAACATGCACATCGACATAATATGTATATATACCCAAATAAATTCTAGAGAGGCATTCTAAATTGTTGTCATCCAAAATGTTGTCCTGATTATCGCTTCGAACGCGTCGCCATCCAGATGCATTTGTATCGGGGTTATACGGGGTGCTAATGAACATTAGATATCTCCCCAAAATAGGCGTGGTTTGAAAAAACAGCTGTATTTACAAAGCAAATTCTATACTTACTTTATGTATTTTATTAATGTGCTTAATAATATAAACCTGAACCTGAGCAAGACAAAAATAATACCAAAGAATCAAACTATAGTCATACAATGTTAAGTAATGTGTGCGTTTGTTATTATTAGAAATGTTTGATAAATAAAACAGGAAATACGCGACATGAAGATTGCATTTTCTTACCGTAACCAAATTATATTTTGTTCTCTCACTAAATAATTCAAAATTTAATGACTGTGTTGAATCCAATAGGACTTGATATAAAAAGATACTGCACATATACTGTGCATACATTTATTATCATGGATAAACTTTCGTTGATTGAGGACAACTTGCATATTTGTTGATTTTGATTTCATGGTTTTACTAATGTCTACTTTCGAGGTAGTAGGAAATTTTAATCTATGGTTCAACTGTTGAAAATGGGTACCTTACTAATTATAATGAATCCACAGTCATTAAGAATGTTTCATATCTTTACTTATATTTTGAAAATGACAGGGATGGTCGATTAAGAACAAAACTGCATGACTAAACGGACAAATAAGCGTCCTAATTGTGACTTATCTATTTCTTTATAGCGACATGCTAGCAGCAGATGTGTATTGATAACTTATTGGGGGAGATGTTGTATAGGTGCCATTGAGAGAACTTTCTAATTAACCAAAATGAAGTGGATGTGAGCAATGTTTTGTAATCGTACGTTGGCCTTCAACCGTGAGAAAAACCAATATTGTATAGTTGGTTATGATAAACCCTGACTAAAAAATACGAAACAATTCTTTAAAGAAAACTACCCGTCCAATTTATAATAAAGTAATTAATTTTTCATGAAAATGAGCTCCTGATTCATATTCAGTTCATTAGTTAAATCTTTTACAATCGTTTTAGCAATAGGTTCAAGTGAAGTCCATATAAATGGTAATATAACAGCAGAAGTTAACAGCAATGATATTAGATTGGAATGTTCATTTACACTAGGAGAGGGGGATGCTTTATACTCGACTGCATTAACAGCAGAAAATGAGACCAAAGATGAATTCCTAGAAATAGCAGGATATCTGAGGAATACTAAACTGCTTTTTACGTCGTTTGGAATGGATTTATTTGGAAATGAAACAACCTTAATACATTTTGATGAGAACCACAATATGTTTAAGTTAGCCTTTGACAATGTTACGTGCAGACATGAACGCCGATATAAATGTTTCCTATATGTTTCATCAAGTTCTGGTGTCTTACCAAGAAAGTTCGAGTCAGATGCCATATGGATTTCTGTGACAGGTAATTCTAGCAAAATAGTTTATTGTGTTTAACTAGAAAAAAAACATTGCATAATTTACTTTTTCATTAGTATTTTAATTCTATTAAACGTTAATACGCATTTTTGGGGAAGCTTTCAGAATAAACTCACCATCGATACCAGGACTGATCTTTTATATTAACGCCAGACACGCGGTTCGTCTACAAAAGACTCATCATTGAAGCTCGAATAAAAAAAAGTATAGTTGTCGTGATGTACAAGTTTTCACTTGCAATAAAAGTGTAGGTTTCAGAGTTTAATAGTAAAAAAAAGGAGCGTTAAACACTCACATTTAAAAAAAAAATGGTTTTCCCATTCATTGACACATGTTCAATCTTTATTTACATGATATGTTTTAAGGTGATACATGTAAGTTATATACATTTTACTGAAATGATTCTTCAAACTTAATGTGTTTAAAAATCACTATTGATCTGATTTGGTATTTGATTTTACTTATAGCTCTGCAATGTATGTGTTCTGATTTTTTTTTACACCAACCATTCTTTAACACACAAAAATATCAAAATCGTCTTTTACTGCAAGATGTATCGTGTATTTCGTTGGACAATTTGACGAAATATGAATGAAAATAATTCTAAAATTAAAAATTTTTTAGCATTAAAAAAATAATGGCAGGGAAAATTGTACCATATTCTAGTTAGCAGAGAAAATATGTCGCCGAAAGTAAAAAACACACATTTCTTTAAAATCATAATTAACGAGTGACCGGTGAAAAATAATGTAATTCCTATTTTTAAACCAATGCATACAAACATCATAAACTTAGTCGTCTGTGCACGATTTAATCATTATGATCATAAAAACAAACAAAATGTCTACATTGAAAGTGAAACATGGGGGCTTCTAGAAATAATCATTTCGTTGACTGATAAAGTCTCAGATCCAAAACTGTCGTTTGACTTGTCGTTGAAAACCATATATTAGTATGATCAAATATTATTACATCATTTTAGTTTTTTAGTATTTATAGGAAAGGTTCTTGGAAAGTTTTTGGTGGGGTTCGTGTTGTTTATTTATTCTTTAGTTTTCTATGTAATATCATGTGTACTATTGCTTGTCTGTTTGTCTTTTTCATTTTTAGCCATTGCGTCGTCAGTTTATTTTAGATTTTTATTTTGAGTTTGACTGTCCCTTTGGTATCTTTCGTCCCTCTTTTATGATAATTTAATATAGATATTAAAAGACCGTCGAACAAAAAGGGATGTTCAGATTTGAACACCCGTTTTTGTGAGAAGGTTTTTGTATGGCAATATTAACAAAATTATTATACTTTTACTGACTTAAAAACATTCAAAAACATTAGAAAAGTACACACAAAGCACTCGCAGAAACCTGATTACGTTAAATTGGACGAGTCTAAATATGTTCAACATAAATGATATTTAAACAGTACTCAGACTAATATATACAATTAACAGTTACCAAATTGCAGTTTAAACAGGCCCATTAAATTGCAGTACATCTTTTAATTATTCATTTATTACATTTTTTAGCATTAAAATAACACCTTATGATAGTTTTCATAATTAAGGGAAATAATAAAATATTTGAATGCAAACTTTTAAAATAACGATTTCTTATTTGATCAATGAGGCAATCAAAACCCCATACAAACCTCCTTTGTAACTGATGAATATTCTGCACAACAACTTCTTGTAATATACTTTTGATGTTTTTTATCTGTCAGTAATTATGAAACACTTTCGTATAGACCAGACCTTAAAAACAGTTTGTTAACTATTCGAACAATTAGCTTCTTAAACGGTTTGTTTTAGAACTTCCAGTCGAACAGATGCTTAAGGTCCTTCACAATATTTATCCGATAAATGTTCATTCTGTTTTTGATTTTGTAATTTTGTAATTCTGTCTATAAAACAAAAGACTAAAAGTTGACCATAAATGTTTTGATTTGTCTATGTCTTTGTGTTGCTCTCGCATTAATGTATCCACTTATCTACTTTTATTCAAAACGAATTGATTAGCTTAGGTTTTGAATTATTGACATCTCTAAACATCTCCCGTCCAACAGTATTGCCTTGCTAAATGCCTGCGTTCGTTTGGGTTATCGAATATATAAATACGCAGTTCTATCCAATCGAAATAGGAATGCATATCCGATTCCTGGTGTAGTGAGAATTTCACTCTAATTATTCGTTTAAAACATTAAAACGAAAACCCTCATTAAAGATACGAGGCAGACTCAGCAGTGGAATAAATATTGGCTGGGACAGCAAAACTGTTATTTAGCAAATATTGCAACACTATTATAACAAGTATTTTAATTGCTACAGTGTATTTTCTGAAAATGGTCTCTTGATTACACCCCAAAAACAAAAATAAATAAATAAGTGTTTGTTCCACTGACCTACATGTAGTTGGTTTTTTTTTACTTTTCGAATTTATAGTCCAGTAAAACTAAGATTTAACCTCAAACTAATTGCAACAGAAAATGTTTTTGGTCTAATCTATAGCATTATGCCCTTTATATACATAGAAAAAAGTCCCATAAAATCTTACTCGAGTTAAACTCAAAATCAGCATTTTTAATTTTCTATGGAAATTAACATTGGAAGGGGTGATAACTCCTGCAAAAATGAGTCTTTTTTGGTCAGTTGTTGATTGTTTTTCTTGAAATTTATGTACAGTAGGATATTTTCATGGGGTTATAAGTTTGTATTTGACTAAGTTATATAATCCTCTACTCATGAAATGTACAAAACCGAAGTGTTATGGGTAGTTTCATTTTTTTCATGCATTTTTCAATACAGAAATTGCAAATTTGAAGCTTTGTATCCATTTTGAAAAAAATAATGTGAACATTTGGTATTGTTTATATTTGTATTTTATATTTTTTCAGCAACTTACTTATCTAAAAAAAACTTTAAAACTAAAAAATACATGCTTAATTATTTTTTTATTAAATTTAAGATTCTTTACTTTGACATGTTGAAAAATTCAATAAATGGTCAACTAATGAAATACGAAATCTAGATAAAAGCTTTAAAAAATAAGAAAATACCTTAAGAGTTGTTAGACTCTAAAGACCGCTAAACAATCACGAATCAATACATTCTGATGAATAGAAGCGGTAAAGTTATAATTTTGTATCAATTTTTATTGATATTTCTGCCTTTTTTGCAAGAGTTATCTTCCTTTTCAATGCAAATCTCCAGAGGAATTTTAAATTGTGATTTTTTAGTCTTCCTCAAGTTTGATTTTATGGGACTTTTTTCTGTGTATATTTGGGGTATAATGCTAAAGATTAAAACTTAAAAATCTTATGTTTCAATTACTTCGTGTAAGGGTCAAATTTACGCTAGATTGACTGGACTATTAATAATGAAAAGGTCTCTAAGCTGTTTTAATTCGAAAATCACTTATACGTCATTGTAGAGTATTTTGTAGACTAAACGTGCGTCAGGCGTACATTTTCAAATCCTTGTGTCTATGATGAGTTATTTTTATAAGTATCCTTCAGAGGAAACCAATCTGACAGCATTGTTGTTATTCCAAATTTAAGCAAGTATTGGAAGATATGATTGTAATTTAACAACGGGTATAGTCATTTTCAAGCTACAATCATTAATAGGATATTTCTGTTTTCAATGTCAATACTGATATTTCAATTTCAATACATTCGTTTCATTGTAGTCCCTCCATCGAAACCCGAGATGAATTTGCCAACGAAAGTAAATGACTTGTCAGGTGGCAACAGAAATAAACGATCAGCAACAATAACGCCAAAAAACGATACACGTGAACAGGATTTCCTTGAAGGAGACAATATAACATTTATGTGTGAAGGAGATGTTGGGAGACCAGAGGGGAGTATTGAGTGGCAGAAGATTTACGCTAATGATGAAAACCTTACTTTCTCAAACACAATTACTGAAACAATACCCGAGTCATGTTCAAATGAAGGAAACAGTACATTAACTATGCAGGTGACAGGTGATGACAATCAGGCAATAATAAGATGTATCGTTAAATCTGAAGTATCCCACGTGTTTCTCTATGACGATTCAGAACCACTTCGGATTCAATGTAAATATGTGAATTGTTTATACTTTTTTTGTGTGGTCAGATAAATAAATCTTTGAGGAAATATTTTCTCCTCGCGTTATCTCTGTCTAAATAATCTATTACTTAAGTTTTAGATTTTTTTCATCTTTTGAAAAATGTTTATAAAAAGTTAGAAAAATACTTGGATAAGAACTGTCTGTGAATGCGAGAAATACACTATATGATCCAAATGCACTGATATAAACGTTGAATACATCTCAAAAGACATAGGAAGCATGAACTTCTAAATGATTTATTGATTAGAGTATATTTGTACTAATTTATTTTGATAGTTAAAGTGAGAATACCAGTCATAGAATTGCAACCAGACAAGACAGTCTTTCCAGAGGGAGATTCAGTTCAACTTAAGTGCCAAAGCGAAGGAAACCCGAGTCCTTCGTACTCATGGTTGAAAGGCAATGGCAGTAATGAAACAATAATTGCATATACTGACAGCTTTGTCATCGAAAACTCAAATATCACTGATAGCGGTTTATATACATGCTATACCAATAATTCCATTGATGGGAATGTCTACAAAGCATTTAACTCGATTTACATCAGCATAGGTAAGAATATGGATAGGGAAAAATGGATTCCAAATTAAATGCATAAATGCACAGGTTGAAAGGTCTGTCGTGGCACACTATATATATATTATAATATATAGATTGCCTTACAATGTAATTTTAACACACTTTTTAGTATGTAAATATAAGAATGTTAAAAATATTTACAAAATGATGAAAATAAACGCAATATTTCGCTAGACTAACTAGCTTTATCCAGGTGAAATCGGATTTAGATGATAAGAAACTTTTGCTGCTCTATTCATATGTTGCACTTGAACTTAGCTGCCTTGAAAATAATACATAATTTAGATGAAGTTCAAGATTTCTTAAAAATTGGTAGTTGAAGTTAGCAACGTCCATTGGCCAATATAACAGGATAAAAAAGACGATGCTGTGTATTAAATTATTCTTTATCTTTCCTGTATCTTTTCTCGTCTTTTTCGTTAAGACCATCAGGTTCTAAAGTGTGAAGTTGGTGGATCAAAAAGTTCTCTTTTCTCCTTCTCGCCTTGGTGTCCCACTCGGTGTTGACTTCTATGATTTGGAAAGTAAAATTTTTAAAAGGATATTTCGTTGAACGAAGATGTACCATGAACGATGGTTATTGAGCCGAATATTAAAGTTGTCCATTTTTTCTCCCACATACTGAATGCCACAAGTGTCACATGTTAATATATATAAATTAAGTTCGCCGTTTTACAGCTCGAATTTGAGTAGATGGTATAATTTTGTTTAGTAACGGAGCTGATGAAGGAACTGCTTGCATTGGCAGCTTTACAACACAAACAATTCCTTCAACCACATTGTTTGTAGCAACCGGGAGATGGAGTAGGATGCTATGCTAATACAGATGTCATTTATTTGTCATGGATGTTTTTAGGTCTTCTGAAGGCCATGACTGGTCGTGAGGAAAATACTTTTTTTCAGATTTGAATCATTTTCTATAATTTTCCAATGCTTCTGAACAATGGATGACACGTTTTTAAAATCAGGATGGTAAGTGAGTACGAGGGGTGTTCTGTTAGCTGCCTTATTTTTATCTGTGTACACTAGAAGTTCTTGGCTACTAGTTCTGTAATGGGAAATATGTCATTGGGTCTTTCGAAAGCGCTATTAATGATGTTGTTATTGTATCCTCGAACAACTAGATGTTTACGTAGTTGTCCAATATTTTTAGTAGAGCATATTCTCTTGATTTGCAATGCCTGGCTGAATGGGATACCACGGGAGCAGTGATTAGGGTGGCAACTTTTAGGAGTAAGGAATTGATGTTTGTCCGTTTGGTTGGTATTAAGGTTCGTTATAGGCACTTAAATTATAATATATAAATATAAACAAAACTATAGTGAAAACTACGTTCAAACCTTTGATTGCGTTGGATAAATAGTTATCAAAGGTACCAGGATAATAATTTAATACGCAAGACGCGCGTTTCGTCTACATAAGACTCATCAGTGACGCTCAGATAAAAATAGTTATAAAGCCAAAGAAGAACAAGGTTGAAGAGCATAAAAAAACTGCAATTTTTATACGAGTGCATGTAAAACAAATTTTGTAGTAGAAGTTTATAAATAAAACACAACTGTTACAGTACTCGCCACATTTGTCTGTCTTTTTCCTTCTTCTCAATCTTACTCCAGGTTTTTCCAAAGGTCTTTCATCTAAGATGCCACCATTTTGGTCTTTTGTTAAGTTGCCTAATTGGCAATGATAAAAACTTTTTATTTTTATAATTTGATTTGTTTTTTAGTGAAATTTGTCTTCATGCTTTCTGCTTTTGGTCGTTGACTCAATGACATATTTCCCATTTCCATATATATGTGTCCAGGCTATATAATGAATTCTAAAACGTCAGACAAGTCTAATTTCGTATCAATAAAGCAAGATCGGTTTATGCAGTGGAAATCTGGTAAAAGAAGCGATAGAAAATTAACTCTACTTGCGAAAAAGTGGTGATAAACAATTTAACAATAACTTGTTATTAGAGATACATTTGAAATATACACGATGGTTCATATTTTGTTTTATATCGAGATAATTTCATTAATAGCTTGTAAAACTGAAATCTAAAGTAACTAATAATATTTGAAACTAATGCTGTATATTGATAAACGAAAATTTATGTATAAAAGAATTTATGTATACAGAATATAAAGATCTTCTAGTAGCCAATTATCAGGGTGTTCCATAACGTCATCATTTTTTTTCCTTTAAAAATGTCCTGTACCAAGTCAGGAATATGGCCATTGTTATATTATAGTTCGTTTCTGTGTGTGTTACAATTTAACGTTGCGTCGTTTGTTTTCTCTTATTTTTGAGTGTAAATTGACATTGCGAAAAGACGTGTCATGGTACTTGTCTATCCCAAATTCATGTATTTGGTTTTGATGTTATATTTGTTATTCTCGTTGGATTTTGTCTGATGCTTGGTCCGTTTCTGCGTGTGTTACATTGTAGTTTTGTGTCGTTGTTCTCCTCTTATATTTAATGCGCTTCCCTCAGTTTTTGTTTGTTACCCCGATATTGTTTTTTGGTATACTACTGTTGCCTTTATTTTCCAACATATGAATATGCATGTAGTTATTTTTCACTTCTAATTTTTCGATTACACTGGTATGTTTTTTTTCACGTTAAAATTCAAGAATTCAAGAAGAAATAATGTAGCAATTTCAAAGTCTGTCTGTACAGGTTACAAATTGAAAGATCAATATTTTTTTCATACAATTTTAAGAAAAAGTCGTCTTGATTATCGGTGTGGTCTTCTATATCTATTCACGTTCAATGTTTCTTTGTAATTATTTGACACAAAACACCAATTGTAATGTATAACCGTTTTCTTTCTTATACTTTAGAAAATACTAATGATTTATCTGAGGACAAGCACAACAGTTCAGGTATTGTAGATAATATACAAAAAACAAATAAAACACAAATCTGAAGTACCAGTTTCCTTACTAATACTATATGTTCATTGTTTAATTGGTAACATTATATTTTAATGTCTTTATCTGTTTTTAATCTAGAAACAAATGTGATATAAGTACGTTATAAGCTTAGTATTTCTAATACTTTTTAGTAGAATATCACAATTGCCTTGTATTTATGCAAATAATAATAAAGAAATTGCAATATGAATGCCAATAGGACAAATCTCCATCCAAGTCATAATGTGTATAAAAACTAAAGAATGAAAGATGAAAGTACGGATTTGAACACGGAGCATTGGCTCACATCGAACATCAAACTGTAAAGGGCCCCAAAATTACTATTTTAAAACATTGGAAACAAGAAAATCAACGGTCTAATCTTAATAAAAACGAAAAGAAGAAATACTTACGAACTACATTAACAAACGACAACCACAAAACAACATGTTTATAAGTTTATTCCTATTCATTCGATCGAATCAATGATACCTGATGCATTAATTTAGAATAAAGACAAACGTAGGGTACTGTACAATCATTTAAAATCAATAGCACACTGTCTTTCATTTAAGAGTCTGATTTAGATTGATATTTATAAAATTAGATGACCAAGCTATCTGTATTAGTGAAGACAAATATTGACATAATAAACAATGTCATTCAAATGAATATACTATAGACATTACAAATAATATACAAATGGACAAACCATTTGTAGTAGTTTAATTTGTTCATTATAACTTGAAATTGCGAAAGTTAGAATTAAACTTTAACAGTCTATGTAACTACATGTAATCCAATATATTTTTAGATCAAATTGAAGCTAACATCATTTTGCTATAAAATCAATATTTATGACCACAATAAGGTAACAAAACAAGGGGCGTTCAGTAGTTTTGACTCCAAGTATAATAAACTGGACCCCTGTTGTGTTCATTTATTAATACGCTAACAACAGGTACGGCATAAATCCCGCGGTCAGCTTTCGGTCAACGTGATTTAATCATTTAGACGAGACTTGTGCATCATGTCATGTGTTTATTGTGTATTATATTGATAAGATATCAATTGAAAATCAGCAAATACCTCTTCTGAGTTCGAAAAGAAAGGAGGATACCGGCTAAGTTTGTCAGGAATATGACGCTCGTATGGCATTTATCTGCGCTGCCACCATGGGGTTAATAAACAGATAATTATTCAAATTTTGCGGCATATTGAAGCTAATATAATTGGTAAATTTCGTAGATAATCTGAGAACTTGTAAGACTTGGCTAATTAATGGCATGATCATTAGAATGGTACCTAAATAACATATCATTATAAGGTCAAGTAAAATTATTATGTAAGAAAATCAGTGCATTCACCGATAAAATCTTTACAAGGCCTTTAAAATTTCTTGATGGTTTACTGTAGTATGCAGTATCTGTAATCCTGTTAAAATAGCGTGTTCTGATTGAATGAAGAGTTGTTAATATAAAAAAGAAGATGTGGTGTGATTGCCAATGAGACAACTGTCCGCAAGAGACCACAATGACACAGGCATTAACAACTATAGGTCACCATACGGCCTTCAACAATGAGCAAAGCCAATACCGCATAGTCAGCTATAAAAGGCCCTGATATGACAATGTAAAACAATTTAAACGAGAAAACTAACGGCCTTATTTATATAAAAAAAATGAACGAAAAACAAATATGTAAAACATAAACAAACGACAACCACTGAATTACAGGCTCCAGACTTGGGACAGGCACATACATAAATAATGTGGCCGGGTTAAACATGTTAGCGGGATCCCAACCCTCCCCCTAAGTTGGCTTCAAACGAATATATTCTAACACACCTTACAAGTTGTCAATATTACACGACGAAAAAACATTGCCGTCCAAAACAAAGATATATGTTGGAGCTAATTCTCTTCTTTCGGTCTATTGTAAGCAGTATGTTATGTTTAAGTTCATCTTTATATGCCGTTATGTGTGCTTGTATATTTTTTTCAATGAAACCAATGTCATGATTATGATTATGTACAAGAACTTGTTTCATAAAAAATGATAATTCGCTTCTTTTTCAGAAAATAATCATAATATATTGATAGGGATAGGGATTGCAGGAGGATTTCTTATAATTTTTGCGTTTATCATTGCACCAGTTATCTACAGGCGCCGTGCTAAAAGTGAAAGGTAAGATAACATAATTCTTTAAAGAATGCAATGTCTATCTTTAATTTCATATTCTACGTTTAGTCTAAGTTATTTTCAAATTTATCTTATAAATCATTTAAACAAACGTTTTGAACCGTTAGATGTATTGATGATTGGTTGATTAACGTCAATGAACCGTCTAAACAAGCATTACTATTTTTGTGCATTTATTCCATAACGGCTTTTGTGCATACGCAGTTGAATTTCATTTTCAAAGTAAACATTTTGTTATGATAATATTTTGAAGCATCTTTTGAAGGCCATGAACAAATGCAAAAAATGTATATCATACGAAATGATAAGAATATGTAAAAAAAAAAACTCCATGTAATGACTCGTTCATTTTGAAGAATGATACTTCATAGAACTATTATATACAATGTTATTCTAAATCCGGAGCCAACAGAATACATTGTATTAGAAGACATCAATATTTGTTTGCTTTTCCATCAGTTGAAATAATCATTTTGTCAGACATACAGGACCCAATGGTAACAAACTGCGTTATTGCTAACTATTTTTTTCATTCTAGTTAAGCAATCATCTAGCATTGTCAAACAACTTCCTCTCAAAGACGGTTGGAAGTTTTATTCAATAAACTAAATAAATGCCTCCAAGCAATCTTGAATAACAAATGATGCCTAGCTACGTTTACAAAATTTATTATTTTCCGTCTGAGTTAAATGAACGCAATATTGGAGGATTAAGCTTTCCTTAAACTTTCTCCATTCTTAAACATATTAAATGCTTTCTCATAAAACATTTGTGTTGCTCAGTTTTATTTGGTTTTTTTTTTTTTTTTTACTGTTGTTTGTCTATTGGTTTTAATCTCTTTTTTTTTGTTGGCAAAATGATGATAAGTTTGATTGTCCTTTTGGTAAATTTTGACTCTATCTTATAATCAACATTATTCTGTTTTCCAAAGAAAATGTTAAACGTAGCACATCAATTATGTTTTATAACAACCAAAAATATTTTGATAAAAAAACATAAAAAAAAGAATTTTAATGTACTAAAACAACAAAAGTTGGTTTTCCTGTTTGAATAGGTTTACACTTGTAATTTATGGGGCCCTGTATAACTTACTGTTCGGTGTGAGCTAAGGCTACGTGTTGAAGACCGTACTTTAATCCATATTTGTTTACTTTTATAAATTTTGACTTGGATAAAGAGTTGTCTCATTGGCACTCATATCACATCGTCTGATAATTTTTGTGTGTTTCGAGCAAAATATTAAGAAGATATAGAGGCTGTAAAGAGACTAAATGAGCAGCGATACAAGATAAAAAAAATTCTCATGAATCCTCTTCCATTCTAAAATGTTGGAGAATGCCCTTTCTTAAATATGCAATAGACCCAGGTGAGCGACACAGGGTATTTAAAGCCTCTAGTCAATTATTTGCACAATCAATGTGTAAAGATGCAAGTTTATTTTAATTGCCTGTTGCAACGCTGTACAAAATGAATGCATCTATGTGTTCATTATTCGGCAAGTTTGATATCTAATTTTATACAGCCCTTGAATGGTGTAAACTTCCCAAAAGAAAACGTGTATGGGGTAACAGTGTATGGCATATTGTGCAATAGTTGAAGGTGTATGGTGCTGGGATGTATGATATAAGTGTAATGGTGTAACGTGCGATCGGGAATGATGTGCATGAAGGTTTACGACGATTAGTGATAAGCAAAATATTGATAAGAACAGATTTTTTAATTCTATACATTTATTTACAATAATGTGATCAATATTTTTTTTTAAATTGCACTATGATGTAATATAATGTGTAAGGTGTATGGTGCAAAGGTGTAACATGATGAACGAAACATTATTGTTGTCTTGTATATGTAGGTATACGTAAAGTCGGATCATCTATCTTACCAATAGCAAGAGATGCCTACCCTTCCATCACCAAGTCCAGTTCGTTTTGTAGTCAATGCAATTTCATGACTTGATCTATGCTTATACCCCTTTGTCTCTCTACTTAATCGAATTACGATATTTAAACTTCGTTAAATTACTGGTGCCTTAATTTGTTGAATTCGCATCTTTAATCACCATATGCTGATTTCGTATTTGTTAACACATGTAATATGTCTTTAATATAGTCTCTATATGTTATCAGTTGGTACATGAAAATGAGCATTTACGACGCGTGCGACAACTACTTTATTTCCCTATGTGATTCTTTTCAGTAAGATGCAATGAGTTTGTTGGCTCGAATGCAAGTTCAAATTTAAATTGGCAGATCGTCCTGTCTATTAAAGTTCTTGATATGATCTTTATTCAATTATTAATTTTTTTCGGTCTAGTTTTAAAAAACAAACTGTTGAAAGTCTGCACCTGTCGTTTCTCTTTGCTGTGTTTATAAACTTTAAATAACAATTTTCCTTTCAGCTTTAGTGTCATTCTATTAGTCAATTTGCATATTGCCCTTTTTTCTTTAAATGATTTGTTCAATCAGAGGACTTCTGTTGTGATTAAAGTATATTCCGTTAGTTCTCAAATGTGATATTTTTATCGATATCATTTACCTCTAGTTTTCCTTCTATTACTTGTAACTAGTTGATGGGCAGGCAAGTGTTTTTGTGAATTAATTTACTTTGCAGTACTGTGTTTTCATTTTCTAAGATACACAAGGTATGTGTTTACAGTTTTAATTTGTCTAATATGTCAGTAAAGTTTGTCTATTAGGATTGAATACTCTTTAAAAAAATATTCCCAAATTGTTTTTATGTTTTTGCAAAGCATCGCATTTGCCAGAACCTTTCTAGAGCTGAGGCAAATTAGTCTTTAAAACTGTGCATAAGTCTATAAACTTTTTTCGACTCTATTGTGTCATAAACATGTAAATTCAATAATTGATTTTTTAGGTCTTTCCAACTTTCCGTGTGGGAAGACCTATTGAATTTCTTCTGATTATTTTTTTTTCTTCCGCCTAATTTTATTCTTGCGGTGAAAAATGTTTCAAAAAATATTTTTTTGTATATGATATCATACAGTCTATACGCTTTTCGAACACTTTTCTTTGTAAGAGTTGTCTCCCCAAACACTGTTTTTCTTCAGATCTCCTCAGCAACCGTAAAAGAAACCGACAAATTTATTTTTCCAAATTGCTCGCTATATCCTCAGGATGTTAGGTTTTATTTTGACCGAATATTTACGAAGACCCCATATGAGAGTAATTTCCCCTTTTGTATTGAAATAAGTGAAATAAATTTGTAACTGGAAAACCATAAGTGATAGAGGCCTAGGGTCTTTTGATTTGAGGTCCTTGGTCCAAAAAAAATGAAAATTAGGTCAAGGTCAAAGGTCAAGTTCATATTCAATTTTTTTATTTTGGCTTGTTATCTCTTATTTTCAGAAATCATACAAGATATCGACAAAATATTTTCAGACAATTGTTAGTTGCGACATGTCGTAACACGTAAATTTTACTTAAAAGGGTACATAACATTTAATGCGAGTTTTCCCCCTTTTATATCTAATATTAGCTGTATGGTAATATAACTCATTAACAATATAAAGTAGAGAACTAGAGTCGTTTGATTTGAGGTCCTTGGTTCAAGGTCATAGGTAAATATAACGTTCTAGATTTGACCTTGCTTTTCCCTCTTATATATACATGATAAAGCCATGGGACTTTTGGCAAAAGGTTGCAAGCAATGTGACCTTGAAAAAAACAACCGGAAGTGACCTTTTGTAAACCGGAAGTAGCCATTTTTTGTACTAATTTAATGCAAAAGTCATCTATTTTTGGAATAAGTGTCAAGTAAATTATCAAAACATACCGGAAGTAACATATTTTAAACCGGAAGTGAAAAATGATCTCCCTTATTTATATCTTTTTGTATAGAAACCATATATTTTTGGAATCAGCTTTTAATAAGCTATCATTTGACGCTAAAATTGACATTTTAAGTAAAACCGAGTTTTAATATTTTCATATAAAAAAGATCCTTACTGGTGGAAAGACCATCAATGATTCTCTGATAAATTGCTTTTTAATTTATATTTGTTATACTTGATCACCTATCCTACTATCCTACAGTGATTATCAAAATTGGGAAGTCTTTAATTATAAACGGTTATAGTTGAACATGTTGAATATAATGTGTTAAAATATATACCCATTACGCCGTCTTTCACATTAGTTTTTTATTAGAAAGGCTTTTCATGTTAGCCTTTACCGTCATATTACGGCATTACTCTAATGAGAGATTCTCATTTAAGAGGGTGATTTGTTTCCTGAGCCTTGAAATTTTCGATTTCTGCCTGTGCTTTATAGTAATGGTCTTCATTTGTTTAATAAAAAAAAATTGTAATCCCTTTGGTCTGCTAGTCCAGTTATTTATTCAGGAACACATTGTTTAAGATAGTCATTGTACACACTTATCTAACTGGAGCTATATTCGTGTATATATATATTTCAAAGATACTGCTTCCTTTATACGCACTGATATTCAAGAATGTGGTGTATTCAGTGACAGTTAAGGGTTAGAAGTGCACAAATTAAATGTGGTCGTTGCAATTTTAAATAAGTCGATGCATGTTACCGATCTTTAAAGAACAAGACTAGAAATACAAACTGAACAATGTTTTGGAACACAATTGCTATAAAAATGTAGTTTTGAATGATAACATATGAGGCGGAAGATACAAAAAGGATTTAAGACTAACTTTAACAAAGCGAATATAAAGATCGTACAACGCTCATACACAAAAGAAAGAAAAAGCTGCGGGCATGGACGCATCTGCTCCGGGGGAGTGAGAAGTTTCTGTTTCAATCTGTATCCTGTTTTTCATGATCATACAAACCAAGTTATAAGTCTCATTTGGTGATATTTATATAAAGAAAATGAAATCTTGATTATGAATAAGTGTTACATATTTTTTGCCATATGTTTTATGTGGTTTAATAGCCTCTTTATACAAAACACGAGTTCCTGAATATTATATGAGCTTGGCAATAGACACCTATTAAGTAGGCATTGTTGGAATGATACGGCTGCAACATGTAAAGCTGTATATACATACCCTTTTGGAGCACATGATGTGTGTGTATACTATTTCTTTTCATTTTGTCCTTTTTTACATATTGTTGACATGACGTGGTCATTTTATCTTACAAGTATGAGTATTCCTCAATAAAATTACAGCTTAAGGTTGATTCATGGTATAATGCCATCTTTGAGTGTACAATCGCAGTACAAAATCGGTCTAGTTATTTGCCTAAATTTGCGAATTTTGAGACAGATTTGCAATATATTAGTTAGACTGTTTACTTATATAAAGAAAACTTGAGAATGTATTGTATTAATCAAAATATGCCAACAGATATCAAGTCTTGTATTTTAAGAGTATTTTTTTTCAAATAAGCCATTTAAGGGGAGATAACTCTTTTAGTAAAAAAATATATACTGTACTTATTGGGAATTATTTTTTACTTGTTGCAAGAAAACAAGTTCGGTGACACTATTTTCTTTTATTTTCTTAAAACTTATTATAAAACCTATTTTTCACAATTTATTTCAAAATTTCAACTATTCATAGCTTGGAGTATAGCATGGTGACATTATTTTAAGTATATTTTTGAAAAATGCATAGTAAAATCTTCATTTTAGCAAAGTTCAAGAAAATCGTATCTCAAGAAATATATATATATACCTATGATCTACCTTAATATATACATCTTTCCTGCACATATCTTTGTTTTTTACAATTGTCCGGTTGTTTATTATTGTCTTGTTTATCTCGGAATCAGGATATTTTAATAAAATATTGTCATCTCACAGTTGTTATTCATTATTCAATATTTATTTTATAGATTACCTGAGAGCAAAGACAAATCTACATCTGAGTCATTTAACAGCGCAAAGGATAATCAGTGCTATATATTAGATTCGGAAACCAGTACTGATGTCAATTTAAAATATTCTGAAAATGCAATAGACGCTCGCAATAATAAACTGTAAAATGAAGGGAAACTCAATAGAAAGAAGTGAGTACTATAAATTTAGAATAGTTTTGAATATGTGTTGTAAGTAAGTCAGCAGTGACATTATAAGTGATATATATGTTCCCTGAAGTGTCCTATTAGGGTAAATAAGTGATGTGTAATTCATTGTACATGACTATTATAGAAGTGTCGTCTATATGACAAGTACTATGGTTCCCTTTAATTAAGGTAAGTTTGAACTAATCTTGTTTGTCTATACATTTGTAAAGGTATCTCTTCTTTTTAGTTGACATAATCACAGTAATCACACAAAGATACATAACATATTTTTCTTTGAGTATCTTAAATCATTATAATGACACGATTCGCATTAAGACTTTTCCATTTGATTATAGAGAAATAACTATTGATGTGTTTATATAATGATCTATTTTTCAATTTGATAAGTTTTTACCCCTATTCGGACCAATTTGCATATTCGAATGCAGTTCATTTGACAGGGAATGAAGAGGAAGTCATAACGGGGCTGTTCATATCTGCTTTATTGTCTTATCATTTTATCTTTTGTTGATGCAATGTTGTTTTTTTCCAATATGAAGTAAGTTTAAGTTTTGTGTGTCAAAATTACATCTATATCCAAAGTTCTAATAATCCGTATTTTCATTTTATGTATAATTTTGACTGTTTATATGGTTTGCATTTTTTCAAGATTTGGTTATCTATTCATTTAATGTAAGATTTATATCAGATGTAAGATTGTAAGGTATGGAATTAATTGTTCAAAATTAGTTTTAAGATTGCTGGTTTTTTTATGTGAAATTTTATGCGGTGATGTTCAGGGGTATGTATTATGTTTGGTATTTAAATTTACACTGAAGGTTGTTTTATTTTTGTATTAAGAGAAGACCCACCAATGTAACTTGTGTTTGCATCTTTGTGGAATTAAGTCATCCAATACAATGCAGGCTGATTTAGTTCTTTATCTACTGAAATACAAAACATAGAAAAGACCGATGATTCTTAAGAAATTTGTCTGAAGTAAATGTCATGGGGTAATATATTGAGTTGCAGGTGAATTGTCAATACATAATTATTCTATCAAGTATTTTGTGTAACGGTATTAACCTAAAACAATGTTGTCAGGGTTTTTATATACATTGAATAATAAAGTGCCTAGTAACAGTTGTGACTAATGCATTTTGCTTTGGGTTAAGCACTTTTATGGCACCAACCTTGATTGAAATTATCATTATGTTGAATTTTGTTTCCAATTAATAAATAATAGTTGCTTGTTGGTGGTCCTTTTTTTAACGTAGCCACATTTATCAAGTTTTTTCTGCACAAGGAACAGTGCTACAAAACTTTATCACAGGTCTGTCTTATAGAAATAATCTTAAATATGTGACTATAAATATATACACGTTCCTTAACGAAAGATAATGACACAAATCTGCAAACAATTCAATCTTCATGGTTTATATATAATGTATTGTTTTAACGAACATAGGTTCACTGCAACGCAAGGCCACAGAAAACAGAACTCAGGTGCTAGTCGTGTGGTAACATACGATATCTGACTTGTGAATACATACTGAACACTCTAACATTTACTTACCACTCCACTAGAACCATATAGTCTATAGTTACTACTTTTAACTAGGGATGGCAACAAGTACTCGAGTACTCGAGTACAGTTTTAGTACTCGGGTACTCGTTTGCCTGTTGTACATCTTGAGATATTTCTCTTCACAATTCCACTCTCTTTAGTTCCGTTGAAATAGTTGAAATATCCCCCTCGTAATACTAAATAAAATCAATTAACAACATAATTATGTTTATCTGAGGTTACTATTTGTTATAGTAGTATCAGTAATTCGTCCCTTCCTACCAAGGGAATGTTTTCACGTGCACAACTTAAAACAAAAAATAAAGTCAAACAGTCTTTCGTCTGAAATTGTTGAACAGATCACATTTCTAAACAAGAACAAAATCAAAGTGACCTGCGGTGAACCCTACGCAACTGATTAGAGACATTTTTATCTGTGTTTGTACACGGATCAACACTTTCATGGATTAATTATCAATGCATCACAAGCCGTAAAAACTTACCTCTGTTTGTTAATCAAGACTTCTATGTAAATGTGATTGGTATAAGATGTACAATTAAATTAATTTAATTACTCTGTATTTGAAACTATAATTGTTTAATTTACAATTTAAAGATAGGCGAAAGTACGACAGCGACATTCAAACCCTAAATAAACTGACAACGTCATTGCAAAAAAAAAAAAACAACTCAGAAAGACGATAGTGCAAAAAAACACACAGAAAAGTAAGACTGAGCAACTTGAAAATGCACAAGTAATTTGAAGTCCAATATTGTTTCTGACAAATTAATGGAGAAGTAGTATTATAAAAAATACCAACTCCTCAGGAACAGATGATACTTATATTAATTGTCTACTTTGTCGGACTTTATTTTTCAATTTGGTTCATAAACACGTACACAAACAATAATTGCTATTATGATAGATTATTTGTAGAAACGGCAGTCGGTAATTCATTGTTTAATTGACACAAAAAACAGAGGACCAACCTATGTTTGTAGTACGTTTGACTTTCGTTTATATGTTTATGAAAGGTAATAAAAAAAACACTGCATCAAACCTAAAATATTAACTTTTGAATAGACGTTTAAGATTCATCCGAGTACTCGCGAGTACTCGAGTATCTTGACCGAGTATCCGAGTATTGAATTTCAGATCTTTTGACATCCCTACTTTTAACACTAGGCAGTCAACACTGAGGTTGTGAGTTTGAGCCCCACTCGATTCCAATCTAAATTGACTATAATATGTATTGCAATGGTATTTAAAAAGCCCAGAATGTTGTATACTATAAATTCAAAAAGTATTGCGTGCATTTATTATTGAGAATTTAAAGCCTAGACCTCAATGCGAGAATAATTATTACAGGAAAATCAGTTATACGTATCGGATATTAGAACGTGTGTTTTTATTGTTTGTAGTTATACAAATTATAAGAATCAATACGGTGATTTTTGTTAACATTAATGTTTGGGGGGGAATGAATTCTTTAAAACTGTAAGAATCATGTACTGAAGACTGAGTTATTAGAACCAAGACATGGTAGAACTCATTCTTTGATTTTTTTTATATTAATGCTCTCCGGGGAAATGTCCTGAAACTCCTGATACAAAGACTTACCAAACAAATCCTTCGGCACTTGACCAACCCTAGTTGTGGTCTATGATAATGATGTTAAGGTTTTTGAAATCAGCTATTGCTTGCCAAGGTGATGTCGAGTGACGACTTAATGGGAGATTGAATGTTGAATGACTGTTCTGTCTCGCCAACTAACTGCATGCAAACTTAAAACGGAACAGGCTGCAGAAGGTACTGTTAATTCAGAAATTATTCCGAGGAGTTTATCAATGCGAATAATGCGACTGAACAAGTATCTCTATGTGACTATCACATGTTAAGATAAGAACCATTCGAAATATATAACATTTGTTTATAATTCATTTTTTATTTGCTGATGTTTTTTCCTTGATACTCGCTTTTTATATATTATATTTTGTAGTGTACTGTATCATGATTATATGGTCCATCGCCAATGATTTATCGTTGGCTATTAATTAGACATTTTATATATACACGTATAATATCTGAAAACTTTTTAAGCCATGTGTAGGTATGAAAAATACATATGTAAGCATGCACATTACTTGTTTCAACATTAGAAATTCACAATACTTTGTGCTGTTCTGTAATTCGTTTCGTTAACATGTCTTCTGTAAAAAATTCCCCTGTGGTATTTTTTGTTGAATAAGGACGATTTAACAATTGTATTACTCTTTTAAGCTACATGTAGCACATTTCTTTGTCGTATTATGCCTATAAGGTTTTGTTCAATTGGACCGAATTAATATTATCATTGTAAATTTAAGTTGAGAGCTACATATTTACTGATACGGAATGTATATAATATCAAGATCATAGGGTTTCCCTGTAGCCTAGTGGTATAAGTAGTTACATGTACTACTGTAATCACTAGCCAGTCAACACTGAGGTTGTGAGTTCGAACCCCGCTCGATGGCAAACTAAATTGACAATAATTATCAGGTTTTTTTTTTCTCGAAGGTCGGTGGTTTCCTCCGGGCACTTCGGCTGCCTCCACCAAAGGAACTTGCAGCCTTGACATTGTCCAAAAGCGATGCTTAAAAATGGCATTAAAAAAGGTCAAAATTAGCATAAGGCAATCAAACAAATCAAACAAACAATAGAGCGGCCTCATATGCATATGTCCTCGTCAGTTCTGATTTTCATGCAGAAAAAGAAGCAAATATTGTTTTAAAAGAGATGTTGAAAACGTCAACAATAGATGAGAAGACCATGTTTGTATTATTTTGTTTAAATTATTTAAATAATGTTGATTTACTCGTTTTCATCAAACGAATTTAAAACCAATGAAATGAAACTATAATTCTTTTTTTTTTCTGACTACCTACATTTATAATATACTCATAATGAGAAACAACAGTATGAACCCCTACCGCGCTCTTTTTTAAGTTCATTCAAATCTCTTTTTTTTGGGGGGGGTGGGGGGTATTTTTTGTAATAGATCGATTAACGAAAAATATTAAACATCGCCAAACTACTGTCGTAGTTATTCTGTAACACAAATATGTGTATCAAAATTTAAATGTTCAGCAAAATGTCCATATATTTGCATATGAGTTTATCAATAAGATGTAGTAGTGCAGTGAATCAAAATTTTAAAAATTACATTGCATAAAAATAATTTTACACAAATAATTCGTTAAAAAAAAGTAACGATCATGTATGATAAACACATTTTAAAACGATAAACCAAATGATGAGTTTCGAATAGAATATTCGATGATACCTCTCAGTCTGACCACACATTGCAATTGTTCACAAAATCCCTTCACCAATGCAAGGATAAAAGTACACCAAGCCTTATACATCTTTTATTATCATTTTCTCATCGAAAACGTACATACTTTAAATTCAAGGTATGTTGCAAACCCGCTACAAGAACACTGAAAACCAAACTATTGAGTTGTTGCTACGTTGGTCGGGGATATTTTAAAATGACATAGATTGACAGTTAACAGAAGCAAACAGCGAGTTCAACTTTTTGTATTTAGCAGTCGATGATTCATTTGAAAACTTGTAAAATAAATATTTTGCCTCTCTGAATAATTTATATGAAAATAAACTCATCATAGATACCAGGACTAAATTTAGTATAAACGCCAGACGCGCGTTTCGTCTACAAAAGACTCATCAGTGACGCTCGAATCCAAAAAAGTTAAAAAGACCAAATAAAGTACGAAGTTGAAGAAACAGTAAATTTATAAATATAACCATATCAATGACAATTCATGTCAGCACAAAAAGTGCTGACTACTGGGCTTGTGATACCCTCGGGGTAATAAATCTCCAACAGCAGTGGCATCGACCCAGTGGTTGTAAATAAACTCATCATAGATACCAGGACTAAATTTAGTATATACGCCAGACGCACGTTTCGTCTACAAAAGACTCACCAGTGACACTCGAATCCACAAAAGTTAAAAAGGCAAATTAAGTAATAAGTTGAAGATTATTGAGGACCAGAATTCCTAAAAGTTTTGCCAAATACAGCTCAGGTAATCTATGCCTGAGGTAGAAAAGTCTTAGTATTTCAAAAAAAATTCAAACATTTGTAAACAGTAAATTTATAAATATAACGATATCAATGACAATTCATGTCAGCACAAAAAGTACTGACTACTGGGCTTGTAATACCCTCGGGGAAATAAATCTCCACCAGCAGGGGCATCGACCTAGTGGTTGTAAGTAAACTCATCATAGATACCAGGACTAAATTTAGTATATACGCCAGACGCGCGTTTCGTCTACAAAAGACTCATCAGTGACGCTCGAATCCAAAAAGGTTAAAAAGGCGAAATAAGTACGAAGTTGAAGAGCATTGAGGACCAAAATTCCTAAAAGTTTTGCCAAATACAGCTAAGGTAATCTATGTTTGAGGTAGAAAAGCCTAAGTATTTTAAAAAATTCAAAAATTTGTATAAACAGTAAATTTATAAATATAACCATATCAATGACAATTCATATCAGCACAAAAAGTGTTGACTACTGGGCTTGTGATACCCTCGGAGAAATAAATCTCCACCAGCAGTGGCATCGACCCAGTGGTTGTAAATAAACTCATCATAGATACGAGGACTAAATTTAGTATATACACCAGACGCGCGTTTCGTCTACAAAAGACTCATCAGTGACGCTCGAATCCAAAAAAGTTAAAAAGGCCAACACGTCAAAGTGTTTGATATATTTCAGACCGTCTACTGCATCATCCAAATATGCAGAGGAAAACATAGATGACATTTTGAAATATCAAAGTGAAAATACTTGCGACAACTCTTTAGACCATTATGCGTCATCAGTACCAGACGTGTATGATGAACTACATGACAACAGACACAAAAGGGACAAAGTTGAACCATTTGATACAATGATTGAACTGACAAATCTGGCTGAAAATAGGAATGTGTCGTAAGTTTTGATTATTTTATTGGTTTGTTTGTTGTTGCTTGCAATGAATAATGTATAGATACATATATTGAGTTATGATGTGAATTAAAAAAAATCACAAAAATAATAAAAACTAAGCCGAAAATTTAAAACGGAAATTCACTAATGAAATGGCAAAATAAAACGCATGTACAACAACTGTCATATTCATGATTTGGGACAGGCATTTTATTATGTATAAAATGGTGGATGAAACCTGGTTTTATAGCTAATTAAACATCTCACTTGTATGACACTCGCATAAAGTTCAATTATATTCAAAACGATGTGTGAACAAACAGACATAAAACGTAAAAAAATGTGTAACATAAGGGTACTGCAGTCAACATTGTGTTATTACCTTTATCACTCCAAACCAAACAATAAAACAACCATCTACCATGGCACAATACCACAGGCTTTATAAGTTCAGAGCCGCTTCATATGTAACAATAATACGATGACGGGATGTATAAGTACAGAGTCATATGTATATAAGAAACACCAAATTGCATATAGAAGATTATTAGCAAAATTAAAAGTTAAGAATGCTCTAATATATCATAGAACAATAACACAATGACGGTATGTACAAGTACAGAGCAACGTCAAATGGATACCACAAAAAAAACATTCTAAACAGGAAGAGTAATATTCATCAAGACAAATAAAAGAATAACATAACATTTGTATACGATGATAAATAACTCAGTATCTAGAGTCTATACTTTAAGACCATCGTGTATTATTTGTGAAGTTGATACGCAATATTTATCTTGGTATCTTCCAAAGAACTGTTTTAGAAAAAGTACGACACGTGTTTTTTTTTTATATAATCCTGGATCAACAACTTGCTGCATGCTAATGAATACCGAATACGTTGAGATATGTATATCCCATACACAAGTTAAATTGAAATATTGCTACTACGATGGGGGCAATTGATAAAATCAAAATAAAATCGTCTCATTTTACAGAGATAAATTTACTAAGATGACCGTGTGTTTCAAATTCAAGGTATAAGTCTTGAGTTATGAGGCAGAGGAAGCAGTATCTTTTGTTTCTTTAATTTCTAGTTCTGAGGGATATAATGATGGAACTCAATTAGAAAGTTTTGATTGTTCATGGAAAGAAAATCATCAATATATTTGAATGTGAATTTAAAATGACCTGGCTTCTTTAATATTCTTGGTTTTTTTTTATAAGTGTCTGAAGGAACTCCGATTCATTTAAAAATATGCATAGGTCAGCAAGGAGAAGCATACAGTTCTTTCCAATGGGAATGCCGAAATTTGTAGAAAAATTCTATCTTCAAATACAAAATGTTTGCATAAACTAAGGTTTACGTCTAGATAAACCAAAATATGTTTTTACAAATATACATATACAACAGAAATTACAAATTAGAATGAGTATTCAATTCGCATTAATGCTACAAACAATTAAAGAATGATATATTGCATTCATGAACACTTTCATTAATTATCAGTCGCCATATATATATTAAATTATTTAAAGATCAATTTTATTACATCTTGTGATCAATTTATTTGGCAATCGCTAATGACAGTCAGTAGGGTTTAAGAACATAAATATCATATCTCTGGGAATCATAAACATCCTCAAAAGTCAACGATTGTATAATATAACTCTTCGTTTCTATATCTCAATGCATCAGAAGCGTTAGGATCTTGTATACAGCAATTTTGCGTTTACGCAAAATAGTAATAACGGTGGCAATAGTTGATTAATAACTATTCAATCTTAATTGAACATGTCTTATCATTTTAATTGAGAAAATGTTAACAGCCATAATGAAAAGTTTTAAATTAAAAGCCATTTTACTATCTTGTATTATCTCGTGGTGAGAAACATTCAAACTTGACAAATGCAAACATTTGATATTACGATGTCATCTATAATCAACATCAATTACTCACAGTTACTGTTGTATGGTAACTGATGTCAGATGCATAAACTCTTTAACATGTTTAACACACTATGTTCTATGTTCGTAAGTAGTGAGAAGGCAAAATCTGTGCATTTCGAATAACAATTTTATTATGCTGGATCATTTATATATATTTCCTCAGATAGTATTATATTTGCCAAATTATAATGAAAAAAATATTAGTCATCCATGATATTTTCTAAGCAATACATAGCACACAATTGACCAAAATTTTATAAATTGTTCTGGAAAAAGCACCTGTTTTTGGAAGTACAATATGAGAAGATAGGTTTTTAGTAAAGGCAATATCATCATATTATAATTAAGTTTATGAAAGGTAAAACTAACCATAGTTCCATACTATACGAATTAAAATCAAAACTTTTCATGACAGAGTACTCTAGTATTAAACTTCAGATTTTTTGACATCCCTAAAAACAAATACAGTGCAAAAAAGGAAGTGTATAATATCAACTCAAACATGCTGTTTAATTTTGAGGCGTTTAACATTGAACTACAAGCACGTATTAGTATTAGTTTACACTTTTTTTTATCTTGTTAGTCTTTTTTGTTTATTGTTTTTGTAAAAAGTCAATTATCACACTTTGATTCATTATTTTGTAAACCACTCGCTTGAATTCATATAAGTCAGTGTGTTCAGTAGTAGTTTTTTACCTGTGCACATTAACAGCATAGTGGATGTATAACGAGCCAGTGGAAAGTATTGAATTTATCGCCGTCAATATGTCTTTAAATTGATTAAAAACTGAAAAACATCGCCATCTAGTTTCGCTTCTTTAAATAGAGAATATACGATAATTGCATTACATAAATAGATAACAATAAATATAATGATAAGTTGTGATTAGGGTAAATATATTGGTTCACGTGGGATGCAGGCATCAATCATAATGCATAAACATGTCAAATAGAAAGAAACCACTTATATTGCCACTCTTCAGTATTGAAAGGAACAAATCTATTGAAAATCAAGATAAAACTATACTTGACAGTCATCAAATACATCTTGAAATTTGTAGACGGGGAGGTTATGAGTCTGTTGTCCTAGACGGTGATAAATCCGTCATTTCATTGGAAAATAATGCCTATGGACATGACGACCCTCGAACTATAATACACTATAATGAAGAATACATGCATAATCAAAAGCAAGAAGGAAGGAAAATAAATAAATCGTACGTATAAAGCTAACAAATAAATATTCTCCATGCGTGTATGTAAGAAGAACTTTAAACTAATGACGCTAATAACAACAAATAATACATAAAATTGAGAATGGAAATGGGGAATGTGTCAAAGAGACAACAACCCGACCAAATAAAAAACAACAGCAGAGGGTCACCAACAGGTCTTCAATGTAGCGAGAAATTCCCGCACCCGGAGGCGTCCTTCAGCTGGCCCTAAACAAATATATACTAGTCCAGTGATAATGAACGCCATACTAATTTCCAAATTGTACACAAGAAACTAAAATTAAAATAATACAAGAATAACAAAGGCCAGAGGCTCCTGACTTGGGACAGGCGCAAACATGCGGCGGGGTTAAACATGTTTGTGAGATCTCAACCCTCCCCCTATACCTCTAACCAATGTAGAAAAGTAAACGCATAACAATACGCACATTAAAATTCAGTTCAAGAGAAGTCCGAGTCTGATGACAGAAGATGTAACCAAAGAAAATAAACAAAATGACAATAATACATAAATAACAACAGACTACTAGCAGTAAACTGACATGCCAGCTCCAGACTTCAATTAAACTGACTGAAAGATTATGATTTCATCATATGAACATCAGGCAAAATCCTTCCCGTTAGGGGTTTAGTATCATACCATCATAACATATATGAGAAGAACATAACCCGTGTCATGCCAACAACTGTTTTTAGAATAAATGTGTTTAGTTCCGATGCAAAGACCTTATCAGTGACTCAATATTAACGCCAAAATATGCAATCTTTAATGACTTGACAACAGTATCGTAATTATATCCCGTCTTAATAAGTCTATTCAAAGGTTTTGTAAGTTTCTGAGGTGAATACTGACACCCTTGTGCTTTATAAAGAATATTTCCATAAAAAATTGGATGTGAAATACCTGAACGTATTAGAAGTCTGCATGTTGAGCTATATTTACGAATGATGTCTTTATACCGATGATAACATTTAGTAAATGTTTTGACTAGTTTGTGATATCGAAAACCCTGGTATAATAATTTTTCAGTAATACAGTCGATTTGAGAACACAAAATGCAAAAAAAAAAACATATTCAAACAAATTAACTGTATCATTTAAAAACTTTCAATATTTGACGACGATGTGCTTTTTGACGTTTCATATTGCGGGTACATTAGAAAATATGTAGTTTTTGCAAGATTTCTTTTCTAAACCAATTACTCAATTAACATTATGAATAAGGTTTGAGTTATGAGTTACAGATAATACAGATATTTGAATATAATTTAAAAATCGGTTAAACTGTCTTATATTTATATCTTAAATACATCCCCTGAACATTTTAACAGAAATGGTTTGATCAAAGCATATTTAGTTATTTGTATTTGTTCTGTTAACTTTGTCGGTAGAGTAGGTTGTTGGAGTTATGAATTCTAAATAGTTTGGCCTCTATCATTACTGCTGTTTTTGTATATTCAGGCCAAAAACAAAACATTGATCAGAAATATCGTTCTTTTATTAATTGTTTTTATTTTTCAGCCCTATTCCAAATCAAACCGTCGAATATGCACAGGTAAATGAAGCAATGAAGCTTAAATATAAAACAAAAAGCAATGCCACAGATCAAACCACAGTTGCAGAAAGCGCAAGTTCACAAGAAGGGATACACGGTAAATTCGAAGAGAGACCCCAGAGTTAACGGATCATACTGATACACCAGAGTAAGTAAAACTAGGTTATTGTAAATCTTTATCGTTAAGTATTCAATCGCAAAAGAACACAGAGTGTCGTCATTGTTTACTGATAACCTAACCATGATAGAAGTGACATAACCGAAACAAATGTCAAAATGCTAAGTTATATAAAGTAAACATTTCCAATAAATATAAAGGAGTAGAAGAAATTGTAGTATTCAAAGAAGTAAACTCTGATGATTGGTGATGTACTGAATATTAAAAAAAAACTGTATAAGGTATGTCATGACGCCTGAGATGTCTAGATTCAAAATAAAAAAAGATAAGTTTAAACCAATCATGTATTTAATTGCAACTTGATAATATATATATAGATAGATATAAGAAGATGTGGTATACGTGATGTGTTCACTCCTTAACATATCACTCCAATTACTCTTTGCAATATATTTGCAGTGTAAATATTCAAAGTGGATTGCCATTTGAGATTGTCTGAAAAGGTATCAGGTTTTAATTTGTGTTAAACGAATCTATTTTCTAAAGGCTTTCTTTTTGAGTTTTACTTTGAATTTTGTACATTTGAAAACACGCCGACCGTAAGATGCAAATTAATGTGACAGTAGTTTAACAATGTTTAAAAGTTGAAACTCTATAAGGCAAGAAAACATCAATGTTGCCAATAAAAACAAATATGGTCGATTAAACAAATCCAAGTGCGACGGCAGGATAAACGTCTTCTGTTATGCTTGTCTACACGCTATGGCTATTAACGACTACATTGGTTCATAATGATCAAAACCCGTGAAAACATGTTTGCATGTAAGTTGAGAAACCGTCACATTACATCGGTCATCAAGTTAGTGATAGTGACCATAAAACGTATGCAGTGTCTATTTCGATTGTCCGTCCTCACATCTCTGTTGTTGCGATTTATTGGTAAGGATTATAGCAGAATATAGTGTACTGCTAAGAATTAGGTTTTTATGAGGGTTAAAATGCAGGCCTTTTTCCGATAAAATCCTTACTTGCAAGTTTACCTCATGTGATATACGCACTCATTGAGATATGAACTATTGAGTCACAAAAGTGTTTCAATTTACATGAAAGTAAAATTTAAAGGTTTTTTTTTTTGTCTAAGGATCTGGATGTATTTTGGCTTTACAAATACTGAAATAAGTAGACTAAAAATACAATATTCAAATGTTGACTGTCTTTTGAAATTGTGATACAAAACTGTAAACAAATATGCTATTTTCTATGGTCGGGTTGTTGTCTCTTTGACACATTCCCCATTTCTATTCTCAATTTTATTGAAAACAAAAATAAGCACTTTACTATCATCTTTGATTTAATTGCTTTTGAATTTAGTGTGTTTTTTACAAAATACAAATTTCAACACCTCACACAAAGAATTGGATTCTTCACCTTCAGTATTTGTAGAAAACAACTATAATACGAAATAAGCTTTATACAAGTATCTGCATATTTTAAAATTTTAAATATCGATTGTTAAAAAAATTTATGTATCTGAAATTGTTGTTCTTGTTTTCAAAATTAATATAATAAAACGTACTTAGATAACTTAAAGCTCTCGTTTTTGTCAGCAAATCAGAAACAATCAGTGTCCTCAGTGACAAGTCCCAAACATTACACCAACATTAAAGGTTAAAGATAAGCCATACAACATTTTGAATTGACACTGAACAAATAAAAGCCAGGTGAGAATTAGAATCGATGTAAGAACATAAAATAAATCCCTTATTTAAACGAACAATAGTATGTGTAGGATAATATCATGTTTATATAGCCATTTTGATAACGTTCGATATTGCTGACTGGACACTTACATTTACATTTGTATTTACATTTCATGTACATGTATATGTTTATCTTCTTATCGTGTTTCCTTTCTTTCATGCAGGAAAAATACAACCAGAGATGAAACTGAATCATTAAATAAAAGTAGACTGAGAGAACGTAACAACACACAATCATTTGTAAATGATGGCAAAGAAAAGGGGAAAGTAGCTATAGTTTCTCCATTTGTAGGATCGTCAGTGAAATCTGAAGGTGATACGCAGGAAGAAAATACAAATGCTGAAATACAACAAGAAATTGAAGATATATCAGGTCAAACGGTAGACAATGCTCAGAAGTTTGGTACAAATAATCAAAAGTGAGTAATGACTGAATCATAAGCTTTATAATTGATCGACTACTAAGACAGAGAGTCGGCAGTTATATAACTATAAGTTTGTTATTTGTCAATTAGAATAATTTACTTTTCTGCATTGGAAACATGCCTTGAATAAACAATAGTACCGAGTAAAGAGGGGTTAGCAAAACACAAACAGCAGCATGTACTTTTTACCACTTACGGCTGGTTTCGGTAATTCTTTTTGTCTGAGTTGTGAGAATGTCAGAAAAATACTTATACAAACAACGAACATAATAACATAATAATTAAAATGATAAACTTGATGGAAATCATGTATTATCAACTTTACCACTCAACAACTCCTGCTTGTTGATTATAACATACTTAACCATGTTAAACGTATATATAAAAAAAAAGAAACAATAAATAATGCATGAGATGTAAAATTGTTATAAAATTAAGAACATATTTTATTCAAGATACCATGAAATTTTACACCGAAACGATCTGAGACTGCCGATTGTATCACGACCTTCATAAACATAAATGTAGATATGAGACCGAGAAGCACGCGTAACTACTCAACAACGATTTTTGTGTTCAATTTGTAATCATGTTATAGAATTAAACATATCATTTATATTACTAAACACAATAAGCACATGCGTAATCCAAATAACTCAAAGGGGTTTCATTATATATTGACCAGCGAACCAACTATACAGTTGATGTGTTTGAGATCTTACTTTGACTAATTTAAACTAAACTGACAATTAACAGTTGAACATCATTCCAATCTATCACTATATTGTCAAGTATACCTATTACCATAAATAAGAAAATGTATTATGGTTTCTAATGACACAATTCTCCTACCATGTCAAAATGAATAAAAAGTTAATAATTATCGGTCTAAAGTACGGTTTACAAATAATACAGAGCCTTGGATCACGCCGAAAAGCAAGGAAGAATGTCAGTCTGGTTTACTCACCCATTTGTCAATATATCAATACTATACACAACAGTTAATCACGTGCAAGTGGGAAGTTTAGCAAGCTTGAAAAGGTTTTAATCCACCATTTCCTGTGGAAAATGACTTTACCAAATCAGGAATTTGATAGTTGTTTTCCTTTTGTTTCGTTGGTTGATGACATTTGATTGTGTCAGTGTGTATGGACTTTCGTTTTTGACATTTACGTTCGAGTTCGTCTTTTGTTGTTATGTTTTGTTATAAATATTTGAAACACAAACAATAAGACTAAACATTTTATCTTTTTTGTAACTAAAGCCCTTTTAAGGCTATCTATGAATATCAGTCATATGATGTTAAAGTTTGTTCATATGTGAACTGATAAGATAAAATAAAAATTGGGTTTGCAACGTTTGAGTTACAAGCTAGGTTATTTATTCTCTTCAACCTTGTACTTGATTGGCTTTATAACTATTTTGGACTGAGCGTCACTTATATGTCTAATTTAGACAAAAAGCGCTTCTGGCGTATTGAATTATGAGCCTGGTACCTTTGATAAATAATTATATCAATATTACTTTATACTATTTTAGTTTATTTTACTACATTATATAGGAATCAACAAACCAATGGTGATCCTGAACCTTCATTGAAATATAACCAGAAAGAACCGCACACCAATCAAACTTTTTACAACGAAGAATATCCACAAATTGATTCAGTATCAATGAACGACATTCAAGATGAAGGACAAGTCGATCAAAAACAGTGAGCAACAGTCAAGCAACGATTACGAAAAAATTCAAATCGAATAAAATCAGTGAAGAAAGATAACTGAACAAAAACAATTTCACCACAAACAGATATATTCAGATATATTATATGAAGTACACAAATCATTGAAATGTGTAAGGTGTAAGATCAGTTGTAAGTGAATTCAAATCAAACACCTGGCGTGTTTTATGCAATGTGTCCGTTTTCTATAAGACAGATTTGAAATGCTTCAAAGCACTTTTGCATGCCGAGTGTTTAATATCCTTGATTATTTCTACCGTCGTTTTTAATCATTCGTGCTATTTATTCACGTATATATATATAACTATTAAGAACAATTTATAGATAATTCCGCCTTCTCTTTAAATGTTGAAGAATGTATGTTGACCTTCAATGTTTTTAAGCGGTTTGTGGTATGAGGTTGTTTCCGTTCCATCGTGTTCTTATCATTTTTGTCCATACTCATACATAAGAGATTGCAAAAACCACATATTTACCTCATGATTGTATAACAATTCAAATTTTGATAATAAAAAAACATTTTACATTGTACATAGTATCTGAACCTTGAGTAAACATTAAATGTCATAACAAAAAGTACACTTCTTCATAAAACAAATATGTATTCAAGAGTCCTATCAAATGAAACGATCACGTTAAAATGTCCTTCACAGTTTTCTAATTCTTTTCTGAGAGAATTCCATAATAAGTGATAAAAATCAAATCCGTACCCCATATATATATACACTAAGTAAATATATTCAAAGAAGCTTATACATATCAGTATTCAAAAAATGATTGAGGCAACACAATGATGAAAAGAAAGTAGAATCATTAAAAAGGTAAAATAGAAAACTAATCTGTGTATAAAATTGAGCTTTAGTTTCACCATATCCATAAAATAAATAGTTCCTGTTTCGTTTCACTTATAGCACGCATCGTCTTGCATATAAAAAATTCTGTTTTTGTTTTGGTGCAAATCATCTACTTTTAAAAAAGACAAACCCAGTTGTTTAATTATTAATTTAATCTTCTTAATGAATAACTCTTGCAACCAAAACAAGTTTACAATTAACCTCAATTTATTTTTATCTTTAATTTGGAATCAAGTCTTATTTTTTAAACATCTTTTATCATATTTCTGTGGTCAAAATCATATGAAAGGTATATACTAACTAAGCTATTTCTTTTAAGTGCCGACTGATATTCTTGTAAAATTGACGTATTTAACAATGCACATATATACAATGGAAGTATTACTGTTTGTACCTTTGCTATTTGTATTTTATATTTTATATCAATTATATCTTTCACATATACATTCACTGCGAAGGGCACATAACAGAGTTGATGTGGACTCATCTTTCAAAGCAGATTACTGCTGTCATATATTTTTGCATATTTACTAAAAATTATAATAAAAAGTGTCGCATAAAACATTAACTCCTAATAGACTGGTTTTTTTTAAATCTAATTTTCTAAATACCTTGTAGTTGTTTAAACATGTTGGTTAAGCGAGAAGTGTTGGTGCATAATACAGTAATTGCAAAGTAGTGAAAACGTTGTGAATCATACCATGCTATAATGATTTTATAATGGTGCGTTTTTCTTTTTCTCTTTCATACTTACCATAGTTTTGTATAGTTTGTATATGTGTAAATATTATATTCCTCTTGTATGCAATGTTTTAGAGTAATCAAATAAAAAGTTGAAAAAGTTGTTATAAAAACATAAACAATATCAACAGACACAATTCAAACCAGAAGACTTTCCGATATTTTATATACCTAATATCTCGTATATAAACGTCTAATAACATTTTTGGACTGATCATAAGTCACAGTTTGCAAAATCAAAGTTATGTAGAAATCATTCCTTTTTATTAGTAAAATAGTTTTATTATTGTTATTATACTTTCACTCATAAACCTTAACACTGTTTTGTTTTATGTTTTGCAACAAACATTTATTGATGTGAATAGCGCCCGATAATTGTGTATGTCTTTTTACGCATGTCTTATAATAAAGTAAAATGTGTATGTCGTGCTGTTTAACCTCACTAATAAAATTAATCAAAATTTTTACCTTGATTTTATGTTTTGTTATTTGACAATCATGATATTTAGAACACTAAAGTTTCAAAAAAGGATGTTTTCAGCATTCATATTGAATACAAAAATAGCACTTAGAATATTTCCCTTCAATGCATCTATATATATTTAACAAGGATAAAGAAGTAGCCGTCATACTATCCGAAATCTTTATTCGAACATCATCATGATTTTTTTCTTGACGACAATGCTAAAAGAAGGGTTCGATACAAAATGAAACAGTTGCTGTTTTTGTAAGATGTATTAATAGGTCTTTACGATTTCGTTTGTTTAGATTGAGTAATTTAGTTCTGTTATGCATATTTGTACAATTTTGTGAAAACAGTATAGATAAAAATGAAGATGTGCTATGATTGCCAATGAGAAAACTCTCTGCAAGAGACCAAATGACACAGAAATTAACAATTATATGTCACCGTACGGCCTTCAACAATGATCAAAGCCCGCGCAGAAGCCCATGTCAAGTTGTATTGGTCATACTAACTGTGTATTAAAAAATAAAGCTTAAGTCTACTGTTTATTACATGTTTGAAATATAACTAGCTTTAAGGCTATGTTTACACTGTTATACTTATGTCGTAATTGAATATACCATTTTAATCGAAAAATGCCTTTACAAAGTCAGGAATATGGTCGTTTTCCAATTGTTTCGTGTGTTTCATTGACGATGATCTCGGGCTTTTTCTTATGCAATTTTGTTGACTTTCTCTGTTTAAATTCACCTTGATTTTTTTTGTTATTAAAGACCTAACTGCAGAAAGCAACAGTTAAATTGAATATACGTTTCGAATGACGATTATATTACCTATGATATAAAACAAAAAGCAAGATTGCTGTCTGTATGACCAAACTATGTTGTATTCTCAAAGTCCCCTTGCATGTGGTTTGAAATTTGATAAACGCTTTTTGTGCTTTTTTGTTAAATATTTGTTTGTTTTGAGACTGTGACAGAGTGATGACTGCTGTACCCATATTTTGACTATTTATCTTTTTTGTCTGTTTTGTTCACGCATCGTTGTAAATATAATGGAATTTGATGCGACTGTCTTACAAGTGAGATATTTAGCGCTATAAAACCAGGTTCAGTACACCATTTTCTACATTTAGCAAATGCCTGTAACAACACAGGAATATGACAGTTGTTTTTCATTCGTTTGATGTGTTTTTGTCATTTGATTTTACCATTTGATTAGGGATTTACCGGTTTGAATTTTCCTCGGAGTTCAGTAGTTTTGTAATTTTAATTTTTGCATGTTAAACACCTCTTAAGTGTTATTCATTGATTTAGGAAAAAACGCAATGCATAATATGATAATTTTAAGAAATACTTTTAATGAACTTGCAATAGTACGTTTGAATAAAATAGTGTACCTGACTTTTCACGACCTTGCTTAACACTCGACATTAGATTTTATTCTATTTCACTATAGGCATCATTTTAGAATTTATCAAAACTTTACTTTCTATTAAAGTTTGGCAAATATGATATGAAAGTTTAGTGTGTCCATTCAAAGAAGATTTGTCATAACATAAGTAGTCTGGACATATGCTGTCATTTGTGATATTTTTTTCATCTATATATCACTAGAGTGGTTAAAAAGAAAACATGTGATAACAAATTGAATACACATTAGTGACCCCTTTTACTTTATTTGTTTTCTGTTTAGAACAGATTCATCACGCGAAGAAATACACATGTCATCACATACAATTTTTAACTTTACAAATGAAAGTTACAGTTGTAAGTTAAATATGATAGTGTATAAATGTATATACATTATAAAAAGCAATATATGTTCGGTAACATCAGACAAATATATCATCAAATTCATTTAATAAAAAAAAAGACATAGAAATTGAGCCAAAACAAACCTTCGAAAATCATCAAAACATACAAAATCATCGTTCTTGTTAAAGCAGATAAAGCATTACTCCCTGTTTATGTTACAAGTAATAAGTGGTGTTACAATTTTCTTTAAAATTGAAATGTTCAAGTTTCAGTTTAATTGTTGTGAATAAAAAAAATTCAAACGTTTAAAAAAAAACCATATCCTTAAGAAGATAGTTTATATAATCAACATCTGCTACAGCATGTACAGTCTATTGTGTTTATTTAACCTTCTTGAAGCAGATAATTGAAGAGAAATTAAACGTGTCATTAAGTATTTATTCACTTCTCATCGATATCATGAATATGTTAAAGTGTGTTTTTTTTTGTATATTTGGTATTCAATTATGACAAAATGTAATTGGGGCCTCGATAGCCGGGTGGTCTAAGTAGTTACTACTGTGATCACTAGCCAGTCAACACTGAGGTTGTGAGTTCGAACCCCGTCCATGTGGGTACACTCGACTCCCATTTTAATTGACTAGGAATGTCAGTTTTCCTATCGAAGGTCTGTGGTTTTCTCCGGCCACTCCGGCTTCCTCCACCATTAAAATTTGACCGCCACGACAAAGCCTAAATGCGGTGTTTCAAATTGGCGTTATATCACCAAAAACATGTACATAATAAAAGCACAGGTGATCATTTTGAGATAAGATTTTGTTTCTAATAGTATCAAGCTCATCAAATTTTATTTGGGTGAAAGGAGTTTGTTTCAATAAGCGTTAGTGTATCATATCCGGGCATTATTTATATATTAATATTGAGAATGAGGAATGTGTCAAAGAAAATTGCACCCGGAGGCGTGAATGTTATCAGATACTTACAACATGTACAAGTAATTTATTGTTACGAAGTTTTTGAATAAACAATTAATCAGTTTTATATGGAGTACGTTAATTTGAATAAAAACTTCATATATATATATATGATTGTTCACCAGAAGTTCCAGTGGTCTAGGACGCCTGACTCAATGCTGATGTTGTTGCCCCATTGTCTCATAAGCAATGATTCGAATCCTCCTGAGGGAACAGAAAAAATTTGCTACCACAAATTTGAAGATTGAATAATATTTGACAACATTTGAGAAGAATTATGTATACAAATTATCGTTATCTCAAGAAGAATATATGTCATAAAATTTTGCATGTTAACAAATGTAAATAAACGATTTTTATTTTAAAATAATCAATTTCCGAAAACCTTAGTAGCAATATAATAATAAAAGTGGGATATACATTCAAAATTCATTCTGTATGCCAGAGCTTGTAGCTTTTCTTCAGACTTTGAAAAACGTCAGCAGTAAGTTGAAGAACCAGGGCTTTGTCATAGAACGTCTCGTTCATCGGAAGATACGAAGACATTGTTAATAAATATTGTACATCAGCTGCACACAATGTTGACTACAGTATACCTATTTGTGACATTTTTACCTAGTTTGCCTGTTCACACAATGTTGTCAGTATAAATGCAATTTAATGCGACTTTCGTACAAGTGGGAGGTTTAGCTATCTATCAAACCAAGTTTAATCAACTATTTTCTACATAGAAATATGACAGTTGGTATCTGTTCATTTTGGGTGTTTTGTTTTTGATTTTGTCATTAGCTTATGGACTACTTGTTTTGAATGTTCCCAGGTATTTTTGTAATTTTCTATTTACAACCGTAGATAAATTCCACAAGGAAAGACATTACATCGATAACTGATAGCTATATTCTTATGTCGCAAAGGTGGTCTACATTTGAAATGCCTGTACCAAGTCAGGAATATGACAGTTCATGTCCATGTGTTTTTGATGTGTTTTGTCATTTGATTTTGCCATATGATTATGGACTTTCCGATTGGATTTTCCTCTGAGTTTAGTATATTTGTGATGTTACTTTTTTCTAAGACACGGGACACGGTGCATGTGGTGTTGCCACGATACCACAAATGCAAGCTAAAGGAGTCGAATTCCGCCGATAGAGGAACAAAACATAGCTAAACAATTTTGACATAATCTACAGTTTGGCTTGTGCAATCCTACAGTATAACTTTTACCCGGATGTAGAATCACCAGTACCTAGATACCAATACACGTTTAGTAATTTATATGTATTTATTGGTTAAAACAGTAATGTCTTTAATAGTGATTAAGATTACATAACAATGTTGAATGGTTTTTTTTTAATTTTAATTCATCAATTCTTTTCGGAGTTAATGTGGGTTTCTTTTCTCACTGAAATAGTACAGCATACACTATATTTAGGACTACACATTCCCACCAAAATGTTACAAAATAAAGGTGAGCATGCAAAAAAACAGACACTCAAGCTGAGGTGATCTAGTAGGGATGACCCGGCTCAGATCATCCCTGGTAGAACAAAGTGGCTGGGATGTAAACGCAGTAGTCCGTTCATCGATACTGATACTATTTTAGTACAATTTTCTGTATTCCTCAATTATCATTTGTTTTAAATTTTTACTTTGATTTGAATGGTTTTTTTTATTTGTCATTCTAATTTTTTTTAAACTACGACAATTAACATCTCGTTACTCAACATATTAATGGGTGATATATCTGTAAAACTTAGTTGTGTGTAAATAAAGGCAACAGTAGTATACCGCTGTTCAAAACTCATAAATCCAGGGACAAAAATCGGGGTAACAAACTAAAACCGAGGGAAACGCATTAAATATAAGAGGAGAAAAACGACATAACACCGAAACGTAACACACACAGAAACGGACCAAGCATCAGACAAAACACCACGAGAATAACAAATATAACAAGAAAACCAAATACATGAATTTGGGATAGACAAGTACCGTGCCACGTCTGATCTCAATATCTCAAAAATAAGAGAAAACACAAACGACTCAACGTTAAAATGCAACACACACAGAAACAAACAATAATATAACAAAGGCCATCTTCCTGACTTGGTACAGGACACTTTTAAAGGGGAATAAAAGTGTTGGGTTGAACCTGGTTTAGTGGCATGCCAAACCTCGCACTTTAATGGCAAAGTTAAATATAACATTGAAATGACAACATAATATTACAGGACTACAATACAAATAAATAGGAGAACATATTAGACAAAGAAAAACATGATTAATAGATAACAAAAAGCATCAGGTTTAAAATTCAATACGCCAAAAAGGCGCCTTGTCCACACAGGACTTACAAGTGACGCCCAGATATAAAAGATCGAAAGTGAAAAAAGTACAAAGTTGTACAGCACTGGAGATAAAAAGTTGAAAAGGTTTCGCCAAATACGGCATTGTTTTTATGCCCGGGATAAGAACATTCTTATTATATAGAACAATTCATGCTATTGCAAACAGTAAATTTTATCAAATGAATATGAAAGAGATAAACATAAAGAAACTGAAGTATTAACTAATTACAGAAAACTACCTTGTATTAATTTTTTTATAACGTATTGAGTTACATGTTTTGTTAGATATAGAACAGGTTCTAGTTTTAATGAAAAAGGTCATATTATTTTTCTTCGTCCTGAATATGTATGATATATTAGCCACTGGAACCTGTAATTCCGCATTACTTATTTGAGAATCACCACACCAAAATGTATCACTTTTGAAATACAGAATTGAGCTTATCTGAGAAACAATCAAATCATATATAGATCCATCCATACATGATTTTCTGAAATATGTCATATAGTCTCTGGTGGAGGCTTGTCTCATTGGCAACTTTTTATTTTGTTTGGATTTTTGCTCATGCATACGTCTTTAAAATGTTTCTTAGTTCAATTAAACCAATTGAATTGCACACTATGCGCATTTCTTCGATTATTATTTTTTTCAATTACAGGTGTACCTTTCCCTTTAGGTTTGCAAGATATTGTTTTGCATGGGTTCATACATTGATTTATTTAAATTCATGGTACATCAAGTATCCCAAATAAAACCATTTATCATCAGGCTTGCTGTAATTCCTTCCAGGTATACTATTTTTCCTTTTATCCGGTACGTAGGTTGGACTTCAATATTTATTGGATGTGTTTGCCTTTCCGTGGTCGCATACATCGCGTACAAAATACGCTGATCGTCATTCATTAAACTTTGCGATAAATAATATTCAACTTTCTTTTCAAAATGAGTCTTGAATAACTTTATAGTATCCGGTTTACCCAATATAAAACCACCCCCAATTCAAACGTTACCTGATGAAATAATAGAGTCGGCTGAATCTTTTCCCATATATCTGTCATATACTCGTGTAAAACGTATTTTTGAATCATTTAAATCACTAGGAACTTCCAAATAGAACTTCTTTCTTCGGTCGGCTAGGTAACGGAAATATCCGACGTCTAAGCAACAATAATACTTTGATGAAAATGTTTTGGTTTCAATAGCTTTTTTTAACAATTTTCCAACTTTGAGTGCATTATACAGGTATATTCCGGTATAAATGATGCAGTATAATGTACTGGATATCGGGGTTTTGAATAAATGTCAGCGATTTTCGGCTTTTAATTGAATGCCCATAGATTCTCACTTGAAATAATTATTACCTATGTTCTTGATCCATTCGTTTTTAGTATTTGTCTGAACAAGTCGGCTATTTTTCAGAGTCTGTATACAACAGAATCGGATTCTGCATATACTTATACACTGTCATCCATTTCATGTATTGTTTTCGCTCTTGCATTTCTGAAAGGATCCTTTTAAAAATGTACCGATATCAAAATGTATGCAGTAACAACAGTAATACTTCTCAGTAATATGTTTCTTTCATAGAGTTTTCTTGGTTTTATAACTGCCTTTACATCCATACGAACCAAAAATATGATTGAGGCAACTATAATAGAAATGATGGGTTTTACTGTCGTTTTATCCATAACTCTGTAATACAAATTATACTGCACATATTTGAGCAGTCAAAATGTGTTGACCGTATATTTCTATGTCATATACAGTCACTGACCTGATACCACTTTTCCTCATGAATATTTAGATAGAAATTGCCGAAGTTATAATTAATTATTCAAACGACCTATTCAATCTGTTCTTGCTTTCAGTGCATACAACGACTCACATTTATTTCTTTTGCATTATTTATCAAAAAACATATTTCACTTGTTAATATTTTTGGTCTGCACACTATAGATCATTATGTTTTATGCTAATAGTTGATATCTTAGTTTAATTCTTCCACTAATTTGTTCACCATCGATTGCTAATTTCAACAGGTAATGTACATTTCATCGTGTTGTATATTTCTCCGCCTGCATGATATGAGGCCTTTTTATAAAAGGAGGAAGTTTCCCAATATTTAATTCAAATGATAACATTAACACATTTAACAACAATTGATTATAGGAAAAAAAATATTATATTGCAGTAAAAAGACAATGATAGCCGAGCTTTTTCCCCGTTTCAGGCCGAATCCTTATATCGTTGACATGTCAAGTCAGTGCACTATTATTGTCTATTTATGACGACAATTATAATTAAAGCACACGGTTTTACTATCTTCTTAGCGATAACTCTGAAATACAAATTATGACGACAATCATAAGGAAAACAAAAGATTTTATTAGTTTTTTCATATATCTCTGAAATACAAATTATGCCGTTAAGAACAGAAGAAGCTTCCTTGGTAACTCAACGTCACAAAATAAGATCACAGTAACTGTGGTACCTCTCTCGAGCAGGATTTGCATGTAATGTTTAGGGCTTCTCTGTCATAGAGCTCTCCGTGTGTACTTAAACATCTGACAAAAACAAATCCAGGAAAAACACTTCGGACTCAAAACACTTATAACATTTTGTTTTTTTATTGTTTTTAAGACCTACATTTTCGTTAACTTCTTACATGTTTTACCTTCTTTGTATTAGATAACTCAATTACACAAGGTTTAGTACAAACACTGGCGCATTACTGGTTCATTTCCAACAGATATTCAAATAAACAAGAAATCTGAGGACTTACTGCGTTTGTATTGATTACCTAAATTTCACAAGACTCCGTCCAAACACTAGTGCATTGCCTGTTCATATTCATGTTCAACAAAGTAATTGTCCTTTCAATAAACCCAAATGTTGTTGGAAGGTAAAGATGAATTACTGAAATAATGTGACACAATTTACTCTAGTACATGCAGTGGCATTATCAAAATGATCAATATTTGGATTCTTAAGAATTCAAAACGAATTCTGGAAATCTAAATCTCACTTAAAACATTTAAATCCTAGCCTTTTTATTAAATTCATTACTATCTATATGCACCTTTTGTATTGATAGATTTGTTTAATCAATAGACAACTTTCGAGTTCAATGCATTTCCGTCAAAAACTCGGGTTTTAGTGAACGTCATGTGTGCGTTTAGGGGCGTCGTCACATTC